>CM070818.1:63273431-63627962 GCA_036326025.1 Chrosomus eos
GGATAAAGCCCATAGGGATTGTATTACACTAGGAAGGTCATCTGTATGTTAATGCACTAACACACACGTGTTCGTACTCTAACACACTCGATTCAGTCTTAGCACGAAAGGGGCGTGGCTACATGCATGTGGGCGTTACCTTACTCAGAAGATTGACAGGGCCGGTAAAATTAGTTTCACAATGATTAGTCAGTCCAAACACAAGCAACTATCAAACGAAATCAGTTCATGAGTGAAAACAACACAGGAGAAATCTTTATATGAAGAGCAAATGGAATAACTGTATAAACAAGCTCAGTTTTCCAGTACACACACACTAGAGATGAACTTTAGACTTCACACTCACACCAGTTCAACAACCCAACATGAGACGTTACTCTATCTGAGGGATGTTGCTCACAGCACACAGTACAACACAACATGACTATACCTGTGGGCTTGCCTCCGTCTACACTGGGTTCCCCCATCCTGCTGGGTTTATAGTTTTCGCAAACAAAACTGTAAAAGAAAAGCAGAGCTTTTTTCTGCTCTCATGAAGCTCTTCTCACTGGTTTAGCTGCAACACGATATATGCACTGCCTCCTGGGTATTTTTAGTGCCGCTGTACACACACCCTCTTTTGGACCTCATATGGGGACAACAGTTATAGCACACACACACCACACACACACACACAACACACACACACACACACACACACACACACACACACTTGACCCTTCGCTAGGCCCGCCTCCCAACGTTTCATCCCATATTTCCCAGCATTCTGTAGGGAACTTATTCCAGCAAACTTAAAACGTCAACTTTTCAAAATATTGAAAGAATTTAGGACGTTTTCACACCTAAAATAATAAGGGGGAAAAAACTACATAATCAAAATAAAATAAATGTTGATAAATGTATAAAAAGAAATGTATACGACAATGTTTTTCTTATTGTTTTTCAAAACAAATTGTTATGTATGTTTTAAGTAGTCAAAAAACATTAATATCGTGTGTGCTCACAACGAAAACAAAACCAGATTAAATTGCACATTTTGTGAGACGTTTCACTTAGATGATAAAATAATGTAATCTGCACGTTGGAATAAGACACATTAAAAAATGTTTTTGGGTCATTCTTAACCCTGGGTCATTCTTATCTTAACCCCTGGCCATTCTTAACCCCGGGTCATTCTTAACCCCTGGTCATTCTTAACCCTGGGTCATTCTTAACCCCGGGTCATTCTTAACCCTGAATCATATATTAACCCCGGGTGGGTCATTCTTAACCCCGGGTCATTTTTAATCCTGGGTCATTCTTAACCCCGGGTTAACAGAATCCTGGGTTTTCTTCACGCTGCTCTGGGTTAACAATTAATTCTGGGTATTCATGACGTTTTCACACACTGTACATTCCTAAACCATGGGTTAATGTTCTTATTTGCATATTTGAGGTGTCAGTGTCATTTATTAAATGTATGCAAACTTGTTTACATAAAAATCTATCGTAAATCATACTAGTTTTAACCCTGATCCGAGGCAGGGTTTCACAACCCCGGGTAAAAGCGCAACTATCTCTAGGCTTTATTAGTGTTAACTTCGCATTGCGGCGCCAAACTTGCAGAAAAGAAAGGAAGTGATGTTAGAATGTTATGACAAGATGCTTAGCAACCGACAGCCAATCGCATGCCTCACATTTACATACTTCACAGAAACACATAACACTGTAACAGTAGTTTCAGCGTTTGATGAGGAAACATGTCCAACGCTGACAGAAAACGCAAATATTTTAAAGTAATTTTTACTTTACTTCTACTTAATCAATGACACCGCAAATATGCAAATAAGAACGTTAACCCCCCGTTTATCAACGTACAGTCACTCAAGTCACATTTATTTATAAATGCTTTTTACAATAAAGATTGTTTCAAAGCAGCTTACAGAGATAACAGGAAAATAACGCAACAAAGTGTGTTTCTGTACAGCAGATCTTGAAGAAAATATCGTCATAGTCCAGTTTAAGTAAATTCAGTTATGGTTCATACAGTGTGAAACAGAAGGTTATGAATACACTGGATTAATTGTGGAAATTATGATCAGTGTGAATCATGAAGCAAGAAAACCCAAGATTTTGTTAACCCAGGGTTAAGAATGACCCAGGTTTAACTATTTCAGGTATGAAAAGCCCTACCGTTTTGCTTAAATCAGGGAAACCACTGCAAAAACTTTAAAAGAAATGTTACGAAATGCATTATCAGTAGCTAATGCATGTTTTTAACTAAAAAAACACTCGATCTACTCCATCTGTGTTTAGATCATCGTTGTGAATCCGATAGTCTCTGACAAACACGCACTTTTCTCACTCTTTTTCTCTCAGAGATGCCGGCGGAGAAAGAGTTAAAGAGTCATATCTCTCTAATAACACTTTACTGTGATACTGCAGAAATACCTTCTGGTAAAAGATCTTTAAACTGCCATTCAGTGTCAGAGAGATTGTGTATTATATTATAAATTAATGCTTTAAATCTTCGCAGCCTCTATCATTGAATCCCGTTCTCGATCAAAACTCTGTCACTGCGAGAATAAACACTGTTGTTCTGATATTATTAATAATAATCCGGCATAATGAAAAGCATATTTGTGCTCCGCATAAGCGAGATCTGAAGTAACGTTACCTTTTCTGGCCAGACTGCGAACACTTTTCTTCTTCTTCATGATATGAGAGTTTGAAGAGTTTTAGTTCTGCATGACCACAGTATCTTCCTCTCTTCTTCTTCTTCTTCTTCTTCTTCTTCTTCTTCTTCTTCTTCGGAGAACTGTGTTTTCCAACACACACACTCCGCCACCTACTGTTCCTCTTCCTCATCCATGAGTTTAGACTATTCTTCAACAATTTCACACACATAATAACACTGTAATTCTATCGGAAATAATTCAAAGTTTGGTTTCTTTTTCACCTTATAATAATAACCTTCAATGTCTTTCACCGCAAACATAAGAAATGTATATTAGTACAAAATTAGATTGACATCATTGTATTAAAGAACCGTAACATGTTGTTTTCTTCATGGGAAAGATTAGATTCAGTTTTCTGATTCTGAGAATTTTTTTAACAAGATTACAGAAGATGTGGGAATATTATGTTTCTGGCTCATTTACATAATTCACATTCATTGTTTTTTTTTTTTTTCAATTGTATATATTTTTGATAATATAATCGTTTGACAGGATATTTGAATAATTTTGAAAGTTACCTGTAATATAATGAGTTTTCAAAGTATATACATTTATTTCATACTTGTTTTCAATATACTGTATATTATATGATATTCATATATAAAAGACCATAACAGTGCTGGGTTCTCAATGTCTTACTGGTCGTTCTTTGGTTATGAACATCTGATTTTATGCTTTTCCAAGTTAAAAAGTATGTATTTATAGCTGCCATGGAGTTATGTTAAAGTATACGAATTTATAATTATACTTATTAATAAGAGGTCGAGCACCACCTAGTGTATCCTTTACTGTTATTATTATTTTCCACCTTCTTCCCACAGAACCGCTTGTGGGAAAATGATGAGATTTGGCACACAGATAGAGGACAGTGTGAACATTAATCACAGCTAATCTGAAGTCTCTAACTCAATCCCTCTAGCGCCACCAACTGTCCAAAGGCCTAGAAACAAAATTCAAACATTTTTTTTTTGCTTTGCTCATGCCAAGTCTACAATTTCTGTCATGACCATTTTAAATTTTCAGAAAAATCGACTTTTTCTGAACTCGTCCGAGATGGTCCGTCCGATTTCACCAGGAATGGCTCACATCATTTTTTTAGACCATGCTGGCAAAAAGTTAATTAAAGCTTTTTGATTAAACCAAAGCATAGGAGCATTAAACCTCCCCTACTTATATAACGTGGTAAGGAACATGTAAAAAAATGTAAAAACTTTGCCCAAAAAATATAAAACTCATTAAAAAAACATGAAACCCAACTATTATGGGCATCGGCCATTTTTTATTTAGTCGTAAAATACTGTATTTTATGAATGCATCAACGTATTGTTATCGTTCATCAGCACCATGCCCTGAATATACTCAAAAAGAGTAAAATTGTAATAAAATGAACACAAATGCTAATAGCGTTTTGATTAATTTAGCCTAGTCTTTTTTCCTTTTCTTTTTTTTTTTTAAACTGGTCTTATACTTAATTAAACTGGTCCGTATTTGGTTGAAATTGATGTCCGCCATCTTTAATTTCTTTGAAAATAAACCTACATTTTTGATTTCCTCCTAAACTGTTGGTCTGATTCATATCGGTTGTTAAAAGTTTTAGATTGAGCAAACCTTTTTTTCAAATAGTGCATCAACAAAACTGATGTCATGATGTCTGTTTTATTCGAGTCTTAAAAGATGAAAGTTTCATCTTTTAAGACTCGAATAAAACAATGTCAAGCTGAATCTGAGGCTGTAACTGTCTCCTCACACTGACCACACTGCATTCACTTGGTAACAGCGCCACCTAATGGTCAAACGTGATAAGCAATTCAATAATCTTAAATATTCCTTTAAAATAAACCATAAACCTGGATTTAGATGTTTCAAGTACAAAAGCCAGACAGAAATATGAACAATAACACATCAGCATACAGGGGCACAAAGATTTACTGCAATTCTATCTCTTCAAAATGAAGTTGTCATCTACTGTTTCATACAAAACTGTCTTCAGCACTGCATAGTTTTTTAATGGCTTTCAAACAGTAATTTTAACAGCATTATTATGACTGATTTACAGCATCGGCGATGATAATTCAGAATGCTTTAAGAATTGAGAGAAACTGAAATGAGCTTCAGGCTTAAAAACTTAAAGATGAAGGAGAAGAATTAAAGGGTTAATTGGCCCAAAAATGAACATTTGTCAACATTTAATCACGTTCATGTCTAAATATTCACAATATATGAATGTGCTTTAAGGTTTAGAACAACATAAAGGTGAGTAAATAATTTAAAAACTTGTCATTTTTGGGGTACTATCACTTTTCAAAGGCATAACTTAAGCAAATATCGAATTCCTTAACCTGTCTGTAACTATAAAACCACACGATTGGGCGAATGCGAGTCGTTCTCGACGTTCCGGTTCGATCCGAAGCTTCTCACACCTCAGGAATAGAATGATCCATTAGTGACTTTACAATATTGCTGGACATCCTGCAGTGAGAAAGAGAAACAAACATCAAGAACACACTCGTGAGACATGCTTGACATGACTAAACCTCAGATTGGGTTTTTATTTTACATACCGTTTCATCATGTGTTCGAAGATTACCACCGGCATCACGGTTACCGTGACAACGCCTCCACTGGAATTAAGGATGTCCATGATTTGGGAGTCCTAATAAAAAGTTCAAATCAAATCTTACAAGTCGCCGGAGAGGAAAGGAAAGCCCACGAATGTAACACATGCAGGAGGTTTACCTTGAGTCCGATGATGTTCTGCCCGTTGATCTCGCAGATCTGGTGATCCGTCAACAGGCCGTTGCGAGCCGCAGAACTGTCCTGAACTATTGAGCTGATACGACCCTTTTTAAAGATGAAGCCCAGCTGCCCGTTCATGTCCTTGTGAAGAGTAACACTTCGCTCCAGTGGCCTGCAAACAGGGATTTACACACTGCTTTATTATTTCATTATGAACATGCACATTATAGTAAAGCCCTTATTTTGTGTTAAGGTCAAGGTGAAACAACGGGTCGAGGAAACCCGGCATAGCCGTAAGGACAACGGTCCCAGGTGGAGCGACGGGTCGAGGTGGAGTAACGGGACATAGTGGAGTGACGGGTCGAGGGAGCCCGGCGTAGCCGTAAGGACAACGGTCCCAGGTGGAGCAGAGGGGGCGAGGAGCCAAGGTGGGGGCGACTGGTCAACGAGCCGAGGTGGAGCAACGGGACGAGGGAGCCCGGCATAGCCGTAAGGACAACGGTCCAAGGTGGAGCAGAGGGGTCGAGGTGGAGCGACGGGTCGAGGTGGAGCAACTGGACGAGGTGGAGCGGCGGGTCGAGGGAGCCCGGCGGAGCCGTAAGGACAACGGTCCCAGGTGGAGCTGAGGAGGCGAGGAGCCAAGGCGGAGGCGACGGGTTGAGGCATGGGTCGAGGGAGCTCGGTAGACCCGTAAGGACAACGGTTCCAGGTGGAGCTGAGGAGGCAAGGAGCCAAGGCGGAGCTGACGGGTTGAGGGACGGGTCAAGGGTGCCCAGCATAGCCGTAAGGACAGCGGTTCCAGGTGGAGCAGAGGGGGTGAAGAGCCAAGGTGGGCCGACTGGTCAACGGGCCGAGGTGGAACAATGGGTCGAGGGAGCTCGGTAGACCCGTAAGGACAACGGTTCCAGGTGGCGCTGAGGAGGCAAGGAGCCAAGGCGGAGCTGACGGGTTGAGGGACGGGTCAAGGGTGCCCAGCATAGCCGTAAGGACAGCGGTTCCAGGTGGAGCAGAGGGGGTGAAGAGCCAAGGCAGAGCCGACGGGTTGAGGGATGGGTCGAGGGAGCTCGGTAGAGCCGTAAGGACAACGGTCCCAGGTGGAGCAGAGGGGGCGAGGAGCCAAGGCGGAGCCGACGGGTTGAGGGACGAGTCGAGGGAGACCGGCATAGCCGTAAGGACAGCAGTTCCAGGTGGAGCAGAGGGGTTGAAGAGCCAAGGTGGGGCCGACTGGTCAACGGGCCGAGGTGGAACAATGGGACGAGGAGGCTCGGTAGAGCAATAAGGACAATGGTCCCAGGTGGAGCTGAGGAGGCGAGGAGCCAAGGCGGAGCAGACGGGTTGAGGGACGGGTCGAGGGAGCCCGGCATAGTCGTAAGGACAACGGTCCCAGGTGGAGCAGAGGGGGCGAGGAGCCAAGGTGGAGCCGACGGGTTGAGGGACGGGTCGAGGGAGCCCGGCATAGCCGTAAGGACAGTGGTCCCAGGTGGAGCTGAGGCGGCGAGGAGCCAAGGCAGAGCCGACGGGTTGAGGGATGTGTCGAGGGAGCTCGGTAGAGCCGTAAGGACAACGGTCCCAGGTGGAGCAGAGGGGGCGAGGAGCCAAGGCGGAGCCGACGGGTTGAGGGACGGGTCGAGGGAGACCGGCATAGCCGTAAGGACAGCGGTTCCAGGTGGAGCAGAGGGGTTGAAGAGCCAAGGTGGGGCCGACTGGTCAACGGGCCGAGGTGGAACAATGGGACGAGGAAGCTCGGTACAGCCATAAGGACAACGGTCCCAGGTGGAGCTGAGGAGGCGAGGAGCCAAGGCGGAGCCGACGGGTTGAGGGACGGGTCGAGGGAGCTCGGTAGAGCCGTAAGGACAACGGTCCCAGGTGGAGCAGAGGGGGCGAGGAGCCAAGGTGGGGCGACTGGTCAACGAGCCGAGGTGGAGCAACGGGACGAGGGAGCCCGGCATAGCCGTAAGGACAACGGTCCAAGGTGGAGCAGAGGGGTCGAGGTGGAGCGAAGGGTCGAGGTGGAGCAACTGGACGAGGTGGAGCGGCGGGTCGAGGGAGCCCGGCGGTTCCATAAAGACAACGGTCCCAGGTGGAACAGAGGGGGCGAGGAGCCAAGGTGGAGCCGACAGGTTGAGGGACGGGTTGAGGGAGCTCGGTAGAGCCGTAAGGACAACGGTCCCAGGTGGAGCTGAGGAGGCGAGGAGCCAAGGCGGAGGCGACGGGTTGAGGCATGGGTCGAGGGAGCTCGGTAGACCCGTAAGGACAACGGTTCCAGGTGGAGCTGAGGAGGCAAGGAGCCAAGGTGGAGCTGACGGGTTGAGGGACGGGTCAAGGGTGCCCAGCATAGCCGTAAGGACAGCGGTTCCAGGTGGAGCAGAGGGGGTGAAGAGCCAAGGTGGGGCCGACTGGTCAACGGGCCGAGGTGGAGCAATGGGACGAGGGAGCTCGGTAGAGCCGTAAGGACAACGGTCCCAGGTGGAGCTGAGGAGGCGAGGAGCCAAGGCGGAGCCGACGGGTTGAGGGACGGGTCGAGGGAGCCCGGCATAGCCGTAAGGACAGCGGTCCCAGGTGGAGCTGAGGAGGCGAGGAGCCAAGGCAGAGCCGACGGGTTGAGGGATGGGTCGAGGGAGCTCGGTAGAGCCATGAGGACAACGGTCCCAGGTGGAGCAGAGGGGGCGAGGAGCCAAGGCGGAGCCTACGGGTTGAGGGACGGGTCGAGGGAGCCCGGCATAGTCGTAAGGACAACGGTCCCAGGTGGAGCAGAGGGGGCGAGGAGCCAAGGTGGAGCCGACGGGTTGAGGGACGGGTCGAGGGAGCCCGGCATAGCCGTAAGGACAGTGGTCCCAGGTGGAGCTGAGGAGGCGAGGAGCCAAGGCAGAGCCGACGGGTTGAGGGATGGGTCGAGGGAGCTAGGTAGAGCCATAAGGACAACGGTCCCAGGTGGAGCTGAGGAGGCGAGGAGCCAAGGCGGAGCCGACGGGTTGAGGGACGGGTCGAGGGAGCTCGGTAGAGCCGTAAGGACAACGGTCCCAGGTGGAGCAGAGGGGGCGAGGAGCCAAGGTGGGGCCGACTGGTCAACGAGCCGAGGTGGAGCAACGGGACGAGGGAGCCCGGCATAGCCGTAAGGACAACGGTCCAAGGTGGAGCAGAGGGGTCGAGGTGGAGCGAAGGGTCGAGGTGGAGCAACTGGACGAGGTGGAGCGGCGGGTCGAGGGAGCCCGGCGGTTCCATAAAGACAACGGTCCCAGGTGGAACAGAGGGGGCGAGGAGCCAAGGTGGAGCCGACGGGTTGAGGGACGGGTTGAGGGAGCTCGGTAGAGCCGTAAGGACAACGGTCCCAGGTGGAGCTGAGGAGGCGAGGAGCCAAGGCGGAGGCGACGGGTTGAGGCATGGGTCGAGGGAGCTCGGTAGACCCGTAAGGACAACGGTTCCAGGTGGAGCTGAGGAGGCAAGGAGCCAAGGTGGAGCTGACGGGTTGAGGGACGGGTCAAGGGTGCCCAGCATAGCCGTAAGGACAGCAGTTCCAGGTGGAGCAGAGGGGGTGAAGAGCCAAGGTGGGGCCGACTGGTCAACGGGCCGAGGTGGAGCAATGGGACGAGGGAGCTCGGTAGAGCCGTAAGGACAACGGTCCCAGGTGGAGCTGAGGAGGCGAGGAGCCAAGGCGGAGCCGACGGGTTGAGGGACGGGTCGAGGGAGCCGGCATAGCCGTAAGGACAGCGGTCCCAGGTGGAGCTGAGGAGGCGAGGAGCCAAGGCAGAGCCGACAGGTTGAGGGATGGGTCGAGGGAGCTCGGTAGAGCCATAAGGACAACGGTCCCAGGTGGAGCAGAGGGGGCGAGGAGCCAAGGCGGAGCCTACGGGTTGAGGGACGGGTCGAGGGAGCCCGGCATAGTCGTAAGGACAACGGTCCCAGGTGGAGCAGAGGGGGCGAGGAGCCAAGGTGGAGCCGACGGGTTGAGGGACGGGTCGAGGGAGCCCGGCATAGCCGTAAGGACAGTGGTCCCAGGTGGAGCTGAGGAGGCGAGGAGCCAAGGCAGAGCCGACGAGTTGAGGGATGGGTCGAGGGAGCTAGGTAGAGGCATAAGGACAACGGTCCCAGGTGGAGCAGAGGGGACGAGGAGCCAAGGCGGAGCCGACTGGTTGAGGGACGGGTCGAGGGAGACCGGCATAGCCGTAAGGACAGCGGTTCCAGGTGAAGCAGAGGGGTTGAAGAGCCAAGGTGGGGCCGACAGGTCAACGGGCCGAGGTGGAACAATGGGACGAGGAAGCTCGGTAGAGCCATAAGGACAACGGTCTCAGGTGGAGCTGAGGAGCCGAGGAGCCAAGGCGGAGCCGACGGGTTGAGGGACGGGTCGAGGGAGCTCGGTAGAGCCGTAAGGACAACGGTTCCAGGTGGAGCAGAGGGGGCGTGGAGCCAAGGTGGGGCCGACTGGTCAACGGGCCTAGGTGGAGGTACGGGTTGAGGGAGCCTGGCGGAGCCGTAAGGACGACGGCCCCAGGTGGAGCTGAGGAATAGTGGCGACGAAGAATCTGAACTGGGTATGATCAGTGACAATGACGAAGACAGGAAGGACCCAGATGCAGAGAAGATCCGTGGGTGGGATGAATTACCTCAGATTCCCCGGCGATTAAGATCTCCTTAGTGTCCTATGTCACGCTTGATCTTTCAACGTGATTGCGTAATGTGTGGCACATCACAGATAGTGCAAGACGAGCATTTATGGTTAAAAAGTATATAAATGTTTTTTGTTTTTTTTTAAATGACCGATGGTTTGGCTAGATAGGACCCTTATTCCTCGGCTGCGATCGTGTAGAGCCTTTGAAGCTGCACTGAAACTGCAATTTGAACCTTCAAAGAATTAGGGAAGAATAACCTCCGATTCCCAAGAAAGAGAAGAAGAAAGTTCTCCTCAGTGTCCAGCTCCACTAATACTCGTAGCGGGCTCACACACCTGCTCAGACTTGCCTTGGGGTTTCGGCTCCGGAACGAAATGTTGGCGCTTTCCTCTGATCAGCTTCTGGCTCTTCCCTCACGTCAGTGGTGGGCACTGAATTTTGATCCGTGGTCGACGGGGAGGGTGATCGCTGGCTGGGTACTGGTGTGGTGGTGAGTGAAAGGCATCCAGCCCAACCACCCCAGAAACTTGCGGTGTTCTGGGAGCATGAGGCGGCGTAGCTGTTGAGTCCATGCTAACTTTTCCTTTTAGGTCGGTTGTTCTGTCACAAAGCCTGAGTGTGGTGTAGGTAGAAGACAGACGTAGAGATGTGATATTTGAACCGAGGAGTCGGGAGTTCGTGTCGAGCATAAATGGGCATGCCAGATGAAGCCGCGATTCGAGGGCTTGTGTAGTTAACGTAGAAATCACGTGACCAATGACAAACGAAACCTCACTCTCTGTCCAATCACTTGCGCGATTCATTTTGCTTTGAAATGTTCGAACGCTCAGATCTTACTTAAAGAGTATGTTTTCATTCAGACTTATTCATTTACATTTTTAAATACCGTGTCATACAATTAATATGAAGAATACAAATTATTTCAGGAAAATAAAATATTTGCCATGTGCAATTCCTATTTGTGTACATTATTCTTCTATTACATCATATTGATATTCATACTGGCAGTAAATGCCACAGCTTAATGGTTAAATGAATGAATCACACAGAGAAATTCAACACACACACACACACACACACACTGCTAGGCTTTCATTTGTGCACATAACATGAAACTATCTAGTGAATGTGTCCATCGAAGCTTCTTTCACAGGGTTTGGCTGCTTCATTTTTTGCTAAACACCAGGTGGCGCTGTTTTCAACACTCTCAAAGATTTGAATCTATTCCTGGAACAATCAGGGGAAAGCCTCAGTGCTACATGAGGCTTAATTTGCCCATCCCTAGCATCCAGCCCAACCACCCCAGAAACGTGCAGCTTTCTGGGAGCATGAGGAGGCATAAAGCTGTTGAGTCCATGCTAACTTTTTCTTTTAGGTTGGTTGTTCTGTCACAAAGGCTAAGCGTGGTGTAGGTAGAAGACTGATGATGATGATGATGATGATGATGATGATGATGATGATGATGATGATGAATTCACAAATTACATTCCTAAAAGAAAGATAACCATAACAGAACTAGACCATGCGTTAATGACAAGCGACAAACAGAACTAAATACTCAGGGAGACAGTAATGACACACAGCTGATAACAATCAACCAATAATGACTGTAACCATGGTAACTAAAGAATGGGAGAAATTCAAACAAAGGAACACATGTGACTGATGATAAACCAATGAAAACTCCAAGCATAACAGAACCGTGGCAGTAACGCTTTACTTTCTATAAAGTATTAATAAAGTATTAAGTAGCATAATAGTTACTTTTTTAGCGAGTAAAAAAAGAGAAAAAGAGATGGCTCTGAAGAAGAGTACATTTGCCTCAACTGATCTGTTCTTACAAACCAATTTAGATTGTTTTCCTCCGCTTTTCCAAACTGCTTGGACCCTGAAGATGCTGCTTGCGGTTATATTTTTATGACAGTTTGAGGTTTATAACGATGTTTCGCACAGCTGGATATCTATAAGGCTAAAACTACACAACACTCCCTCCTGTTTCTGTTCTCCTCATGAATTATTCAGTCATAACAACCTGATCCTCATTAATAAAACAGCACTGAGTATTTGAAACCTGCAGATATGCTCTACGTATGGCGTGCGTGTGTGTGTGTGTGGTGTGTGTGTGTGGTGTGTGTGTGTGTGTGTGTGTGTGTGTGTGTGTGTGTGTGTGTGTGTGTGTGTGTGTGTGTACCTGTCTCGCACAGCCAGACTGATCCTCTCTGGGTTGGCGTTCTTCAGCACTTTATGAGCATTATCGCTGCTCCAGCCGGCGCAGGATTTGCCATTGATCTGCAGAATCTGATCACCAAAGCGAAGCCCTGCCAACGCTGCCGCAGTGTTCGCCTGCACCAACTGCACAAACACACCCTGAACACACACACACACACACACACACACACACCACACACACACACACACACACACACACACACACACACACACACACACACACACACACACACACACACACACACACACACACACACACACACACACACACACACACACACACACACACACATCGGGAAGCGTCAATCAGAGATTCCCATAAATAATGAACCTTATTGTAAAGTGTCACCATTATGATATGAATATGGATGTCATTAAAGAAAACAATAGCTGTGTTTTCATCCAAAAGTTGTGAATTTAACTTGGCAAAATTGGAATATCGCATTAAACGTTTTAAAATAAAGGATAATTTCCATCCCATGTGTTCAAGAGAAGAAAATCGTCACTTCCTCTGAAATTAGTGCAAAATATCTGTGATAAAAATTAAAGTTTCTGCAATCTTTCTCTTTTTCCCTCCACCATAAATGAGTGTGTGTCGAGCGTCAGACGAAACACACTAAACGCTGTCATGTTCTCTAGCGTTCGGACGCTGGTGTTCGGGAACACACTCGTGTGTGGTGTGTCGCTTCTGGAGGGAATTAAACAAATCATTCTGATCACACACTTTGACTCCGGCGTTTCAGAAACACCAAACCCACATTTGAGATGCTGCGATGCCATTGGTCCACTGGGTAACTGGAATAACCAATCACATCGCAGCATCTCAGGTGTTTGAGGGATTTATTGTGTTTCCATCGTAGTTCATGCGCTTCTCATCAGATATAACATTTACCCCCTCTCAATTGAGCGCATACGTAGTTCCTTTATCGAATGGTCAGTCGTATTGCTAGACGCGATGGGCAAACTTATTTTCTCCGATTATTGAAGCCTTTTATAAAATCACGCAGTGCTACCGCACAGCCATAACAGTTGCTACTATAAGGTGAGTATAACAAGAGCTAAATCTCTAAAAGAGCATATTTTTTGCCGGCGTTTGTTTCAAACGTTCTCTCGCCTCGCTGCGACTCCTCCCCTCATTCTCCGCAGTTCTTTTTCTCTCAAGCATGAGACGTGAACGGGACTAAATGAGCTCACGGTGAATCCCTGCGTGTCTCACTCTCCCAGCAGCCGATGGTTGTTTTGTCAATAGCCGCTTTCCGAACAAGTAGTTACAGGAACTTAGTTATAGGAACTGTCCACTTCTAAACAGTTCTAACTCTCCCCCAAACTCGGTTTTGCTGTTTGCGTTTGCACTGGCCGAGTGGCCATAGGGACTGGTAGGAGGGGTAAGGGAGTGACCCAAGCACGGCGGCGGTCTTTATGGCATCATCACTAGACGTAGCGCGGCCACATACAACAACAACAAACCAGCATGGAGGAGGCTATCGCAATGTTCCTGTTATTACCTTAATAACGGAGTACGAACGGCGGCGTTTAAAGACTATGCTTGAGTTCTGTAAGGAGAAACACAGAAGATGAAGGCTCCAGCGTAATATAATCTTAAGTAATATGATGGAAGAAGATAGAAGAGCAGAGCGCAGGAGGCAAACAAAACAACGGGTAAGTTTAGCTAGCATTAGCAATTAGCTGGTTGAATGCATTATGTTTGTCTTAAGTTATGAGTTAGCATACATAGGCGAATTGCAACAGATAGTGAAGAAAATGTGTTGACAGTGACAGTTGGCAGAACACGAGAAAAAAAAGGTTATAGGAAGGTTAGGTTCTAGGAACTGCAAAAGTCCCTCCGGTCGGAAAGCGGCTAATGTGCGTGTCAGGACTGTGCCCACACAAGCCGCGTTCATCAAGTCTCGCCTCGCTGCGCTCACGTTCTGCGGCTAAGCAGCGATCCAGGCCCTGAAGCAAAGCCGTAAGCCGCGTCTCCGCCCGGCCTAACGCTACATCTATGAACGCCAGTCCTTGCAATACTTGTCTGAACTAACTCAGCCCCTAGCCTTGGAAAGCCATCCCCGGTGTGTGTGAAAATGGGTTCTGGACACGGTGACACAAGGTTGCCCCAATTCGCTCGCAGACCACCTCGCTTCATGATCAAAGTCGATACTTCAGTTAAGAGCAGCATAGCTCACGACGTCCTCCGCACCGAAGTACTGACCTTACTGGCGGAAAATGCTGTGTAAACAGCGAGTAGGGGACCTCCAAGCACTCTCTGTTAGCGCCTCCTGCCTCGAGTTTGGACCAGGCGATTCTACAGTCGTCCTCAAGCCAAGGCATGGCTATGTGCCCAAAGTGCTTTCAACTCTGTTCAAAGCACAAGTAGTTTCGCTTTCTGCTCTTCCCACGACAGAAGACGAGCAACAATTACACCTGCTATATCATATTCATATTCAGAGCGCTCAGCCCAGTACAGTCAGTCGGAGCAGCTCTTCGTAGGCTTTGGTGGCAGCACCAAAGGGCTTCCGGTCATAAAGCAAAGACTATCCCGTTGGCTGGTGGATGCTATCGCTCTAGCCTACACTTCTATAGGCCTGCAATGCCCCATCGGCATCAGAGCACACTCCATGGTCCAGTGGGGTGTCTATCGGTGATATATGTGCGGCGGCCGGCTGGTCCTCGCTGTCCCCCTTCGGCAGATTTTATATCTTGTAAGTCCCAGCGTTGCAGGCGCATATCCTTTCCGCGTAGTTGGAGCCGGCCTCTGTGCGAGCCCAGCCCACCATTATTCTTACGGGTTCTGACCCTATAGACCCCTTTTCAGTTGGTAAACATGGTGACGTTTTTCTGTGGGCGGAGCTTAGCTGGAGGCAGAACGATCCCTCTGGCCGCTTCCCTAACGTTAGTTTGCAAGTTTTGTAAGCTTGTTTTTTAACAAAGACTGGATTTGATCTTAATGTGCAAGCTCACTCACTGTCCAGGACCGCGATTGTTATTTGCAAAAGTTAATTTTAACGGACGGAACCAGATTGGTCGACCCAGCCGTTACACGCTCAGGATGATCTGACAGGATTAACGTTACCTCGGTCGAGTGGCCTGACTTCTACACCTACCTGATAGAGAAACTGAGCGTAAAGAGAAACTGAGGGCATATAAATCTTTAGATGACTATAACTATGTGCTGAATGGTCATGTACAAGACTTGTGTGTACGATCCGCAGTTCTGCCGAGCCAGCGCCGAGAAGACCACAATGTAAAGAGTGACATTTGGTGAAATTTTAATGATGTGAATATTTTCTAGAAATAAAAATTCCAGATAAAGCATATTCATTTTGCATTGATTCTTGCACCCAACAACCCAACAAGATGATATTTAATAATAATAATAACAATAATTTAAGCTCCTTATTATGTAGCCGAATCTGTGCTGGTTTGTATTTGCAGCCTGCAGTTTTCCCTTTGTTTTGCCTCCAGATAGCGCCGTGACGTAACAGTGACGTCGGCTCGAAATTGGTCTATTAAACCACCCAGGCCGCTGTTGGCCCATTAGCCCTCTGCCCTTGTCCAGGCGCCCCAGGCTCGGGTCAGAAAACATGTCCTTCTGCTTGAGCATAGCACGCCGTGATTGGATTGGTTCCCCATCGCGTCTAGCAGACGCAATACGACTGACCGTTCGAAAGGGAACGACTCGGTTACTGATGTAACTTCGGTTGCCTGGGATAAGGGAACGAGTTTTGCGTAGACGTCCGTGCTATGACGCACACGACTCGGTTCGTCGCTTCAGTCATTTAAACCTGAATCCTATTGCGAAATTAGCTGCTTTTATTGGCAGATGCCCCGCTCCTTCTGGCGGATCAGCAGGCTGTGCCCTGATTGGCTCGCGCAGTCATGCCGTCTCGCCATAGGTTCGTGCAGTTCCAACTGACCAGCCAATAGGATCACTGCACTGTAACGGCACAAATTTATGTCTGAACTTGCGTTTCCATCTAGCCCTTTTTTAATTTTTTATGCGATATCCCAAAATGAGCATTAAAGAAGGTGGGTGGAAACATAGCTAATGAACACTTCGAAAATTAGATGATTAATGATGAATAAATTATTAAAGATAATAAAATGATCAAGATTGATGAATTATGTTAGTTCAAATGTAAGAGTCAGAGAAATACATTATCTATGGCTTTGAGGCGGAGGCCGATCTTCCCATCCATGTCTTTGCACAGAACAAGCTCCCGAACGCCCTGCCGAATCTCCGCCCTCTTCACGCCCGGGTCACTTCCTGTTATAGGAGCCGCCCTCCAGATCCCCGTGTCACTTCCTGTTACAGGAGCCGCCGTCCAGCTCGTTCCAGATGTGCAGACACCGAGAGCCTAAAAAAGGTACAGCAAAATTCGTCATGAAACACTAGAGGGCGTCGTTTACATGCTATCACATCATCACCGCATGACACAAGCTGATTGGCTCTGCTGATCCTGCAGCCAATGAGATCGCTTGCTCATCATTTAAATAGTGAGCCCCTCCCCCTCCCCAGCTCCACCTGTAGATCTCATACAGGATTCATGTTTGTATAATCATGCAGATCTGACATGTTCACAGCAGCGCGTCTGAATAGCTCGAACTCGTTTTATTCGAGTCAAACATTATATTTAAAGTGACTATAAACAAGCTGACCACATTAAGGCCTTATTTGCACTGCAGGTCTTGATTTGTTGACTATATCTGATTGTTTTTGACGATCAGCTTACATCTTCTTCTTTTAAAAGTGACCTGATATCTGCATTTACACTTTACACTCGATAAAACAACCCAAGGTAGATGTACTGACCCGGAGCTCAGGCCGAAAAAAGTACACGTACACACACACACACACACACACACACACACACACACACACACACACACACACACACACACACACACACACACACACACTCTCACAAACCCACACACACACTCAAGCAAACGCACACACTCACAAACATACACACACACACACACACACACACACACACACACACACACACACACACACACACACACACACACACACACACACACACTCTCACAAACCCACACACACACTCAAGCAAACGCACACACTCACAAACATACACACACACACACACACACACACACACACACACTCTCCACAAACCCACACACACACTCAAGCACACGCACACACTCACAAACATACACACACACACACACACACACACACACACACACACACACACACACACACACACACACACACACACACACACCGCACTGGTCTGGTCACTGACTGAAGAGGAGAGAGTTTGTAAAGCGTCTGCGTTGAGATTTAGACCCATAAACTCATTCAGATCCGGATATAAACTTCCAGAAGCTCCTGAAGACAGAGACAGAGACACGTGAGAAAGATCTGATAGTTTAATAAATAACTACAAAAAGAAAACAGATACAAAAGTTATTATTAAGAATTAAAAAATTCCTGATATTTCCTAATGGTTTAAGACTGAAAACACAATAACTCACTGAAGCTCAGCTTTAAGCCTCTTCATCATCACAGATTATGTAATCATAAAGTATTACATGTAATACATATACAGTATTCTTCATATACAGTATTCTTCATATATACAGTATTGTTCATATATACACTACTCTTCATATCTACAGTATTCTCACCGGTCTCTCCAGCTTGCGGCTCGATCTGGGTTTGGGAAGACTCGGGAAGAGCCAAAGCTTTTGATGGACTCGCATAAGGGCTGTTCTGTGCCTGCAGGAAAACATATTCTATAAATGATATTATAGCCCTGATATTATATAAGGTTTTTATTAATAACCATATACGTGTGTGACCAACCTGCATGAATTTATCCACCTTCATGTCTTCCAGAGATGGATACAGTGACATGCTTATTATCCCGTTTCCAGATCGATTTCCTAAAGAAATGCTGAGAGACAAAACATGTAATAAACACATTATAAATATAAACTAGCAAAATAAATGAAATACAAAACAGACTCACACACACAATAATCCACACACACACACACACACACACACACACACACACACACACACACACACACACACACACACACACACACACACACACACACACACACACACACACACACACACACACACACACACACACACACACACACACCGTATATATATATATTATTTATTTATTTGAACGTTTCCGCATTACGAGCTTACGTCACAGTCTTGTCGATGTCAAACACAACAGTAATTCTCCCGGTATAAAGATATTAAATGACAAACAGGTCGTTTGTTTCTTGAATGTGCAGGTTGAGTTTGAGAGTTATAAGACAGCATAATTTAGCGCTTTTATAGTGATAGTCAATAATGATAGATTATAGCTATGAATGTGACACAAATTAGCGCGTTCGCGAGGATGATGATGAAGATGCGCGTTCACTCACCTTGACACTGCAGAAGAATAAAACGCTTGCGCGCCTGTCCAGTAAATGTCTGACAGCTGATCTAGTTCTCAGAGGTTATGGATGTGATGATGTCCGTGTGTGTGTGTGTGTGTGTGTGTGTGTGTGACTCCTGGATGAGGGAAATATATCCTCGTCTCGAGCGCATGCCATCATCACGCGAGCGCCCTCGTGCGGCTGCGCAGAAGATTCACTGTGCGCTCCAACAGTGTGTGTGTGGATTATTTACTGTCCGTTTTGTATTTCATTTATTTTGCTGGTTTAAATACTTGTGAATTTAGACATCATTAGCCTGTTGCTTCTGATGGAAAAAACATATTATAATAATAATGTTCTAAGAATTTACTTTTCTATAATATACTATGTAAGAGGAATGCATGAAGCAAAAAAACATGACACACACAAACACACACACACACACACACACACACACACACACACACACACACACACACACACACACACACACACACACACCACACACACACACACACACACACACACACACACACACACACACACACACACACACACACACACCTAAAAACATTGTGTTGGTTGGTATATGTATTAATCCTCCTATAAACAGTAATAGTGCAGTAATTTTTTAAAAAAAATGAAATTATATTAACCAATTCTGACAATTAGGACATTCATGTCTTATTACATTAATAAGTTAATTTCTCACCATCATTTGTAAAAACACGTAGAGGCTCTGATAGTGATGCAAAGTGCAAAGTGATTACATGTTTGGCAGCAGTTCTGCTAACCCTGATTGATGGAGTGTATAGCTTTCCATTTCTTAAATCACATCATGGTCATATTCCAGGATGATAAAGATTCATCAGGCAAGATTCATCAGGCTCAGATTGTGTAAGAATAGTTGGGAGGAGAATGAAGAGTTATTTTCACACATAATTCGGCTCCTTAAATCCGGTGAAAGTCTTTGGGATGTTCTGGAGGAGACTTTACAGAGTGCTGGACTCTTGTGTTGGCAATACAATATCTTTAACACAAAATGATGCACATCTTGATGGAAATAGCGGTACAATATTTATTTCCATCAAGAGGTGCGTCAGTTTTTGGTCAAGATCTTTCTTCGGTGTCTGTTGTCTTTGGTTTACAAAGCTGTTATGTTCTTTGCACTATATCTTCTGTTCTACTGATAAAGTTGAATTGCAGCAAATAAGATCCACTTCTCTTCATTTTGGAGACATATAGGGTGAATTGCCCTAATATTGGACATTTTTTGCATTTCAGACTTCTGTGATATATTGCAATGTGTAGCCAATACATTTGATCCACACCCAGTACCATTTTAAAAACCCCAGGATGTGTCCTAATCAAATTAAAAGAGAAAATGCAGATAAGACATTCATAAAATAAATGATAGACATATTAGTGCTCTTAGTACAAGGCGTCTGACACGAGCTGCAGCTTCCTAATGTGGGACAGTTGTGTCCCTAATGTGGGACAGTTGTGTTCCTAATGTGGGACAGTTGTGTCCCTAATGTGGGACAGTTGTGTCCCTAATGTGGGACAGTTGTGTCCCTAATGTGGGACAGTTGTGTTCCTAATGTGGGACAGTTGTGTCCCTAATGTGGGACAGTTGTGTCCCTAATGTGGGACAGTTGTGTTCCTAATGTGGGACAGTTGTTGTGGGACAGTTGTGTCCCTAATGTGGGACAGTTGTGTCCCTAATGTGGGACAGATGTATTCCTAATGTGGGACAGTTGTTGTGGGACAGATGTGTCCCTAATGTGGGACAGTTGTGTTCCTAATGTGGGACAGTTGTTGTGGGACAGTTGTGTCCCTAATGTGGGACAGTTGTGTTCCTAATATGGGACAGTTGTTGTGGGACAGTTGTGTCCCTAATGTGGGACAGTTGTGTTCCTAATGTGGGAAAGTTGTTGTGGGACAGTTGTGTTCCTAATGTGGGACAGTTGTGTTCCTAATGTGGGACAGTTGTGTCCCTAATGTGGGACAGTCAGTTGTGTCCCTAATGTGGGACAGTTGTGTCCCTAATGTGGGACACTGAAAAGTCTATAATAAAAGGCCAAAAAGACCTTGATTCATGTAGAATAGTAACCCATCCATCCATCCATCTTCTTCCGCTTATCCGGGGTCGGGTCACGGGGACAGCAGTCTAAGCAGAGATGCCCAGACTTCCCTCTCCCTAGACACTTCCTCCAGCTCTTCCGGGGGGACACCGAGGCGTTCCCAGGCCAGCCGGGAGACATAGTCCCTCCAGCGTGTCTTAGGTCTTCCCCGGGGTCTCCTCCCGGTGGGATGCGCCCAAAACACCTTCCCAGGAAGGCGTCCAGGAGGCATCCGAAACAGATGCCCAAGCCACCTCAGCTGACCCCTCTCGATGTGGAGGAGCAGCGGCTCTACACTGAGCTCCTCCCGAGTGACCGAGCTCCTCACCCTATCTCTAAGGGATCGCCCCGCCACCCTACGGAGAAAGCTCATTTCGGCCGCCTGTATCCGGGATCTTGTCCTTTCGGTCATGACCCAAAGCTCATGACCATAGGTGAGAGTAGGAACGTAGATTGACCGGTAAATCGAGAGCTTCGCCTTGCGGCTCAGCTCCTTCTTCACCACGACAAACCAGTACATTGACCGCATTACTGCAGAAGCTGCACCGATCCGTCTGTCAATCTCCCATTCCATCCTTCCCTCACTCGTGAACAAAACCCCAAGATACTTAAACTCCTCCACTTGAGGCAGGGACTCTCCACCAACCTGAAGTGGGCAAGTGTAGTTAGAACACACCCTCCGGTACCCCTTCGTAAAAAGAGGGATTGAGGTACTAATCCAGTACGGATCTAATCCACCCCCGGTGCCTTGCCACAGAGGAGTTTCTTGACTACCTCGGTGACTTCAGGCAGGGTGATGGACGAGTCCACCTCTGAGCCCTCAGCCTCTGCTTCCTCAACGGAAGACGTGTCGGTGGGATTGAGGAGATCCTCGAAGTATTGCTTCGACCGTCCGGCGACATCCCCAGTTGAGGTCAACAGCTGCCCACCTCCACTGTAAACAGCGTTGGTAGGGCACTGCTTCCCTCTCCTGAGGCGCCGGACAGTTTACCAGAATCTCTTCGAGGCCAGCCGATAGTCCTTTTCCAGGGCGAGGCCCCGGCTGCGCCATACCGGGCGACGTCACGGTTCTCGGTTTATTAATCATCATAAGGGGTTTTTGAACCGCTCTTAGTCTGACCCGTTGCCTAGGACCTGTTTGCCTTGGGAGACCCTACCAGGGGCATATAGCCCCGGACAACATAGCTCCTAGGATCATTCGGGTACTCAAACCCCTCCACCACGTTAAGGTGGCAGTTCAAGGAGGGGTAGAATAGTAACATCTTAGTAAAAGTTAGTAAGTCACTTGGTTATGGATGAATTAAACATGGATAAATGAACATCATAAGACAAATAATACAATATGATAGTTGTAATGGCCTTCCCGTTTAATTTGTTTTGCTTGGCGTCACCACTAGATGGCGATATATACATATCGGATATAAGGGAAAGGAAACCGAGCTAGATTATTTTATTTTTGTTCTCGAGCTAACAAGCAGACAAACTCGAGAAAATTTTTCGAGCTTTAAGCTTTAGTATCGCTTTGGCAAGCAGAGCGAGGTATGTTTAGTTTGTTTTATATGTATTTCTTTGGTACGATTTGTTGATTTATTTGAACAATGTTAAATGTGTAGTGAATGTGTGTTTATTGTTTCTTTGTTTTCTTTGTAGTTTATTTTGCATAATAGGTGCCCTTTAAATAAAGCATGTGCTGCATTTGGATCCTGCTTCATCTCTGCCTCAACCGCACCTCGTTACAGAAGAACTCACCACATCGTGATCCAGCAGCCCTTTCTGGAGTCCAGACGTCCAGATTCTCAGTCTCCGTCAAGAGAACGCCTCGGTTACGACTGTAACCTCGGTTCCCTGAAGAGGGAACGAGCGTTGCGTCGAGATTGACGCCATGGGGAACGCCTTGCGTGATGATGTCTTGAAGCACATGTAAAATCAGTCCAATGGTGTGGCGGAACGTCAGATGCGGGTGACGTCACGTACCAGAAAGCTATAAAGCCTGCTTGAAAACAGAGAGCGACAGCTTTGTAAAGTCTGAAGTAGTCGCTGACAGGCATGAAGGACATATGGCAAGGCGATGCAACGCTCGTTCCCTCTTCAGGGAACCGAGGTTACAGTCGTAACCGAGGCGTTCCCTTTCAAGGGAACTCGCGTTGCATCGAGATTGACGCCATGGGGAACGTCTATACCAATGCCACCATAGCTACAAAATGTCTGTCTTGTGTGAATTCGAGTGAGCAGCACTAAGAAGACAAAACCTGAGACCCTGGTGTAGAGTCCAGGTCCAGAGAGTGAAATCTGGCGAAGGTGTGCGGTGAGGACCAGCCTGCCGCATCACAAACGTCCTGAATGGAAACTCCTGAAATAAGGTCCTTAGAGGCCGCCATACTCCTAGTAGAGTGAGACCAGACAGCCAAAGGAGAGGGCTGTCCGGCTGCCCCATAAGCAAGTGAAATGGCCTCAACCACCCACTTGCTCATTCTTTGCTTAGATGCAGGGGACCCTTTCCTAGGGGCCCCAAAACACACAAACAATTGATCAGTTTTACGCCACAGGGCAGCTCTGGGCAAAGCCAATTATCTCTTTCCTAAACCGCATTCTGAAAAGGAGGAGGACAGAAGGCCTGCAGAATGATAGGTCTGACCACATTAGTAGGGACCTTAGGGATATAACCTGGTCTTGGATAAAGAAATGCCTTGACCATACCAGGTGCAAACTCTAAGCATGAAGGAGACACCGACAATGCCTGTAAATCCCCTATCCTCTTAAGAGAGGAAATGGCGAGGAGGAACAGAGCTTTCCATGTTAAAAACTTCTCAGGAACCTCCTCTATAGGTTCAAAGGGAGCCATGGGAAGACCTTGCAGAGCAATGGCCAAATCCCAAGTGGGTACCCTAGAACGAGCTGCAGGCCTCAGCCTCAACATGCCACGGAGGAAACGAGATACCAAAGGGTCTTTCCCTATAGACATTCCACCCAAAGGAATGTGGTAGGCACCTATGGCCACCACATAAACTTTTAAAGTCCCCGTGAACCGGAAGTTGCAAACGACTTTTCTCCAGTGCTGTGACGTATTTCCGAGAGAAACGGAATACTAAATGAGGCAAAATAGTGAGCGTGGCTTTTTTTTCCAACTAGCACCTGATTGGATCTAGAAAAATGCACCTCCTCGCCATCTCTCCTTTCACACGCTGTGTGCCTGTCTAATGTCAGTTGGAGGGGCGTGATTACGGATGTTAAGCAGACACCTAAACCATCAAGCCTACGTCATCGGGCAAGGTCCTCCAGTGCAGAGGGGAGGGGCATTTTCAGAATTTGATTAAGGATTACGAAGCCAAAAATTTTTTTTGTGTGGATTGACTTGCATGGATGAATTGTTCACCACAAAACGATCAATTTAGGCAAACAAAGTAAGTATGGTCAATTTTGATTTCATGGGGACTTCAAAGTGGATGGGGTTAGACCTGCAGTGAACCGCTCTTGCAGGAACTCCAGCACTGTACCAATTGGGCAGTTAACTGGGTCCAGCCGACGATCACTAATAATAATAATAATAAACTTTATTTTATATAGTGCATTTAAAAGTAGCATCTCAAAGCACTTTACATAAAAATAATGAAATTAGAAATATACACAACAGTCTAAGCAGTAAAATCTAAACAAGCAATAAAACTAGAAGGCCAATATAATGACAAACACAGTAATCACACGAATCACATAAAAGCCGCCCTAAAAAAGTACGTTTTAAGGGACGATTTAAAAACTATAAGGGATTCTCCATTCCTAATCTCTGAGGGCAGGGAATTCCACAATTTAGGAGCCAAAGAAGAAAAAGCCCGATCACCCATAGTTTCACGACACCAGGAAGTAAAAACTTTCCACTTCAGGGCATAAAGTTTCCTCGTGGAGGGAGCTCTGGATTGTAGAATGGAGACCGGACTCTATGAGCTGGGCCCCCTCAGAGGCCAAGCCCAGAGGTTCCACAGTTCTGGTCGAGGGTGGAATATTAAGCCCTCTGCTTGGGACAGAAGGTCCCTCCTGACGGGTAGCTCCATAGGAGGCCCGTCGAGGAGAGACACCAGATTGGGGAACCATACTCTGCCCGGCCAGCGCGGGGCTACAAGAAGTAAGTGAACCTGGTCCCTGCGAACTCTCTCCAGAACTCCCGGGAGCAGAGCGATTGGGGGAAAAGCATACAGACGCAGCCTCGGCCACGTCTGTACCATACCGTCCAGTCCAAGAGGAGCTGGATGCGTGAGGGAGAACCAAAGTGGACAGTGACGCCTCTTGAGACGCAAACAGATCCACTTGTGCTCGGCCAAACACCCTCCATATCTGCTCCACCACCTCGGCGCGGAGCCTCCATTCCCCGGGCCTCAGCCCCTGTCTCGACAGAATGTCTGCTCCAACGTTCTGATCCCCAGGAATGTAGGCTGCTCTGAGTGACAACAGCTTCTCCTGAGACCACAAGAGCATATGGCGCACCAGTTTGCATAATTGGCGTGAGCGCAGACCCCCTTGGTGATTTATATAGGCGACTACCGATGTGTTGTCTGTGTGTACTAGCACATGGTGTCCCTTGAGATCTGTGATAAAATGCTTGAGAGCCAGAAATACATCCAACATCTCCAGACGATTGATATGCCATGAGAGATGATGGTCTTCCCACAGACCTTGAGCCGGGCGACCCTCTAGGATCGCTCCCCAGCCTGTGAGGGACGCATCCGTCCTTAGCAACTTGCGACGACAAGGAGCTCCCAACACAGGGCCCTGGGACAGGAACCAAGGTTTCTTCCACATAACCAGGGCACGTAAGCAAGACCGCGTGACCCTGATTTTGCGAAATGGATTGCCCCTCGGGGAAAACCCCCTGGTCCTGAGCCACCACTGTAGGGGCCTCATGTGCAGCAGTCCAAAAGGTATCACGTTGGAAGCTGCTGCCATAAGACCCAACAGTCTCTGAAACTGTTTTACAGTAAGTGACTGGCTTAGCTTTACACTCTTCACGGTTACCAGAATAGACTCTATACGAGGTGGAGACAGGCTAAAATCAACCAATCGTCGATGTAGTTCATGACACGGATGCCCTGAAGACGCAGGGGCGCCAGAGCTGCATCCACGCATTTGATAAAAAAAAGTGCTGGGTGATAAGGCTAGGCCGAATGGAAGTACTCGATATTGGTAAGCTTCGCCCCCCAAAAGCGAACCTCAGAAACTTCCTGTGATAAGGATGGATGGAGATATGAAAATATGCATCCTTAAGATCTATCGTGACATACCAGTCCTCGGATCTGAATTGTGGCACTATCTGTCTCAATGTTAACATCTTGAACTTGAGCTGCATGACTGAGTCGTTCAGCACTCGAAGATCCAGAATAGGACGCAATCCTCCGTCCTTTTTTGGAACTATGAAATACCGACTGTAAAACCCGGTTTCCCTGTTGGAGGGAGGTACAGTACATGTTCTATGGCCCCTTTCTCTAACAGAGTGTTTAATTCCTGTTCCATAACCAGAACCTGCTCTGGGCCCACCACTGTGGGTAGGACCCCCATAAACCTGGGTGGGCGAGACCCAAACTGAATTAGATACCCTTTTTCTATGGTCTGCAGGACCCAACGAGAAACATTTGGCAGTAGCTTCCACGCTGTCAAAGATTCTACTAGAGGTACCAGCCTCTCGATACTGGCTTCTGGATTTTGTTGTTGTCGAGTAATCAGTCCGTCGCCCTGTAACAGAGGACCGGCAGGGAACGACTGAACAGACTGCTCTGACTCCCTCCTGAGAGGGTGGCGGGCATCCTGAGGCCACTACATTTCTGGGTGGTCCTTGAGATATGTGCTCGCCGGAGACCGCTGCGCCCTGAAACACCAGGGGCCCTATCTTACACCCAGCGCAATTGACTTTGTACACCGACGCATGTATCATTCGTATTTTGCACCCGCGCAAAGCGGGCTTTTCCCTCCATAGACGCACGTCGGTAAACTAGGAAATGAACTTGCGCTCCCTGGGCGGGTCGGTGCAAAAAGGAGGTGTGTTTCGGCGCAAACATTCCCTAGTGCTATTTTGCACTTCCAGAAAACAATTCCACCAAGCGCGCATGCTTGGCCATAATGTAGCTGGTGCACAACGCACATACACTTTGATTCTCTCATCAACACTGATGCAGTAATTTTTATTTTTGCAAATCATATATTATAAAAAAAAGAAATAAAAAAAAAAAAACTGAAGACTGCGAAATCACCTTTACCATAATGTAAGTAGGCCTACATTAAAAACCTTACTCTTTGACTTACCAGTTAAGTTGAGCTTTCTCATATTTTTTTCTATTGATTTGGGTGGGTTTGTCCCATCCCCAATGTCAATTCTCTTTCTTTTACGGCCCTGACGAGAACATCGATCTCCTCAGCTGTGAACCGATTCTGAAGCGCGCCTGGTAAATGCGCCATAAAAATAACAATCCGCCATGCGGGGGGGGGGGGGGGGACTACCCTCATTGTCCTGAGCCCTCGAGCATCAGGACTTTTCCCCCGCAGCCTTCTTGGCGATAATAACGGTCCGCAGATCCGTTCTACCTCCTCGAAGACTGCTGGGTTTGAGAGCGCCCTCCGTGTCCCCGGGGTGTTTGCGGGGGAGCACGGGAGGAAACACTCTGTTTTTGAGTGGCATGATGTGAAGAGCCTGTTTTAGATGAGTGAGGCTGCTCCCGCTCAGCAGCCTCCTGATAAGAACGGCGGGGGAGGAGTTTTTGGAAGGCAGCTGCCTGTTTAGAGGATTCTTGGAATTTTTCTACAACAGTATTCACAGCATTACCAAACAACCCTGACGTAGAAATAGGCGCATCCATAAGAAAATTCTTCTTTTCTTTAATATTACTTAGGTTGAGCCACAGATGCCTCTCAATGGCCACCAGGGCTGCCATAGAGCGGCCGATGGATTTAGCCGTCTCCTTGGTGGCCCTGAGAGACAAATCTGTGGCTCTACGTAACTCACATACAACCTCAGGCCCAATACCCCCATCCTCATCTAAATCACCCAATAATTCCGCTTGATATGCCTGCAGTAATGACATTGTGTGTAAACATGCTGCAGCTTGACCAGCAGCGGAATATGATTTGCCCACCAGAGAGGAGGTGACTCTGACGGGCTTAGTGGGTAACATCAGAACCTTGAGAGAAGATGCCGTTGCTGGAGAGAGATAACTCGCAAGTGTCTCTTCCACCTTCGGCATCTCTCCATAACCATGGTCTTTATAATTGTGTATAGATGAATAATGTGATGTTTGTGCATTATAAACTCTATATGAGATCGGTTTCTCCCACAATCTCGACACCTCAGTGTGAAGATCGGGGAAAAACGGTAGGCTCCGACGCTGAGGTTGTGATCTAGACGGCAGAAAACGTTCATCAAGCTTACTTTTAGAATGAACGTCCTGGTTATCAGATGGCCACTCAATATTCAGTCTTTCAACTGCTCTAGTCACCACCTCTAATAGCTCTTCAAACGCATGAGACTGAGGTGGCGAAATCTCAGACTCAGGATCAATACTAACAACATCCAATTCCTCAGAACTGGATAGTTGTAGTATTGATGCCTCAACCGGGGCGGAAGGAACCGCAGCGCGTGCTTCCAAACCCCGAGAAGAGGCACTGGATCGATCAGGTGAAGGCTGAAATAGGGCAGAGCCCGTCTCAAACCCCGCTGAAAGATCCATCTGCGAACCCCAGGACTGCAATCGACGCCGTGCCTCGGCAGCGGCGTGGCCAGAGCCCTGGGGAACGCTAACCTGAACGTTCTCGCGAAAGAACGACAGGCAGGATCGGAGCAAGCGCAAAGGCAGCGCCTCACAATGCGCACAGCCCGCACCCTCGAGTGCAGACTGAGCGTGCTCCTCTCCCAAACAAGCAACACACAGCTCGTGAGTATCACCACCCGTTAAATAACGCGGGCAGGGATGCACACACTGTCTAAACTGCTGCTTGCTCGCCATACTGATATATATAATATAATATATAGACAGACAACACCAAATAACGTGGACAGATCACACAGAGCGCTACTGAAGACACAGAAGCTGTCGCGCTCTGTTTTCAAGCAGGCTTTATAGCTTCCTGGTACGTGACGTCACCCGCATCTGACGTTCCGCCACACCATTGGACTGATTTTACATGTGCTTCAAGACATCATCACGCAAGGCGTTCCCCATGGCGTCAATCTCGACGCAACGCGAGTTCCCTTGAAAGGGAATCGCACCATAGAGGAGTACATCGCGGACTTGAGCACAAATGAGCACCCAGTGCTTGATGATCTTCTTCCGCGGGGGATTATCGGAACCACTCCGGTCTCTGATGCCCGAACCTGATCCGCACGGGTCTTTAGAGGGATATCAGAAACACCTGGGATAACTAATAGACAAGACACCACTGAGCATGACAAGACACAAAACCCACACCGTGACATCATCAAACGGTTTTCTGACAAAATCAGAAAGCTGCTGATTTTGTTTTAATTGTTCCCTTTTCATCTTAATTCTTTTTACATTTTCTTTGTGTAATGCATTGTTGTGATACTTTAAGTTACTTGCTGCTTTTACTGCATTTCTGTGCTTTTCATTATTATGGTATCTCGCCCTGTTGTATTTCTTCATTTTATTCTTATGTTGCTCATTGACCCTGTATTTCACCCTATTGTACTCTTTAAAGGAGAACTCCGGTCAATTTTAACATTGAGCTCATTTTTTTTGTACATTTGGAGTGCGGTCAGTACAGACAAAAACGGCAAAAATCGGTGTTTCCTACACCGTGTTATCCTCTTTTTAAAATTTGCACCCTGTTGACTTCAATGGGGCAAGTTCTAAACCTGCTTTTAGCCTCTTAACATCCTTGATTTGTCATTACAAGTACAAGTACAAGTTCGATCCAGTGATCATGGATATTGACATGTGTTTCTGACATTTATATGAGCCTGATTTTCACACCGGGGAAATACATAAAGCAGATTTGTTTGTGAACGCTTTATATAAATATAATATATGTAGGTCTAAATCCAGGTGATCACTAATATCAATGTTATATATATCATCATATCGTCCAGCCCTAAAACATGTATAGTTTGTGTCAGTGTTTATTTAAAAACATCAAATTAGGAAGAATATAACAATGGTAAATATTGAATTGATGAGTTGTCAACACATTATATAACAATACAATATATAGGGTGTGATTTTACCCAAAAATTCAACATTGAGACAAAATAACTGCAACTCTCTCTCCTCTCTCTCTCTCTCTCTCTCTCTCTCTCTCTCTCTCTCTCTCTCTCTCTCTCTCTCTCTCTCTCTCTCTCTCTCTCTCTCTCTCTCTCTATCTTTCTCTCTTCCCCTCCCCCTCCCCCCCCCCTCTCCCCCTCTCCCCCTCTCCCCCTCTGAGAATGAATGATAAACAGGTGGTAATTGCTGTGTCAGTTGTTTAAGCGTGGGGGAAAATTGTTTTTGTGTCTAGATGTTGTAGTGCAAAGAGATCTGTAACGTCAACAGAAGTGAGACAGGTAAGAAGTGTCCGGGGTGAGATGGTCTGTGATGATGTTCCTGCCCGTTTCCATTTATTTCTCCGCATAGGCAGTTCATGATGGAGAGTGGGAATAATGCTGGGCTGTTTCTCCTGAAGTCCACAATCATCTCCACTGTTTTGAGTGTGTTCAGCTCCAGGTTGTTGTGATGAACCAGACAGCAGCTGCTCTTTAACCTCCAGTCTGTCAGCAGCTCTTCAGCGTCCTGGACGAGGCGATGACTGTGGTGTCGTCTGTAAACTTCAGGAGCTTGACAGAGGGTGTTTAGAGGTGCAGTTGCTGGTGTACAGTGAGAAGAGCAGTGAGGAGAGCACACAACCCTGAGGAGCACCAGTGCTGATGGTGAAGGTCCTAGATGTGAGTTTCCCAGCCTCACTCGCTGCTGTCTGTCTGTCTGAAGCTGGAGATCCACTGACAGATGAAGCTGCTACAGAGAGCTGGCTCAGTTTATTCAGGAGGATATCCGGGATGATGGAGTTGAAAGCGGAGATGAAGTCCACAAATAAGATCCTGTGTGAGTCCCAGGTCTGTGGAGATGTAATACAGTCCCATGATTCATCCTGTTCCACCTTTAATTAAAACAAAACCATAATTTGACTGAATAATAAACCTACATTTATCATTTAATATCACGTTTCTAATACGCATGAGTCTCTTCTGAGTCTCTTCCAACTGTATGAATCACATTTACACATTAATCACACACAACCTTCTTCAAAACTCATTGAAACTGACTGCCTTTATTTCTTATAGACAGTTTGTTTCAACTCTGAGGGATCAGATGAACATTGGTCAGTGTTGTTGTTTATAAAGTTGTATTATGCCCTGTTCAACACAGGGGCTTGTGTTATATGGGCCATTCTACAGAATTGGTGCAAAGTCGAGTTGGAAACATCTTGACATTTTTTTGTTTTTTCCCACAAATTTTGCATGTATGCAAATTGTATGATATCCAAGGTACACTTTTCTAGTAATTGTGCAGTTAATTTCTCATATTGTATTTTCAGAAAATGCTGGAATATTTTCCTTTTCCCCAAATTTGTCACTACCGAAACACAATATTAAATAATTTATTAAGAATGCTTATAATGACCTATTAAGATTTTGTTTACATCTACCTTATAAATAAAAAATATTCTATTTAAAAAGAATATTTTTTACAGGTTAAATCAATAAAGATTATAAATTTTAATAATATTTTAAGTGTAATTTATGAGATTTGATGTATTTTGAACCCAATCTTTCTTTGTAGAAGGCATAAAGTTTATCATACTGATTTCAAAGTTAAGGATTCATTAGTTTGAATATGCATTGAACCAAACACTATCATAACATCTGATCTTAGTTGATAATTCAATATGCTTCATTTTTGACAAAACATCCCATGTTACGGTAGTGACTGCACATTTTTGGTAGTGACAGTAATGTTTTGGCAGTGACCACAATACTTAGTTTGCCATGGCTGAATCAGACTGTCCACATTTTATGTTAATATAAATAAATAAGATGCGCATATGCAGTCAGTACATATAGCAGACACACATCTGACATTAAATATCTTATAAGAACACCTAGAGCTATTCTATACTTTGGGTCTTGAGGTGCAAGTGAGAAGAGGTATGCTCATAGATATTTCTTCCTAAAAAACAACAACAACTTACAATGTAGACTGTTTCAGAACCACTTTGTTTTATTTTCACATTTTCAAAATAATTCTCTCTGTCTCTCGGTTGTAGTTTTTCTATTTTTTAGGCATGTTGGTGTTTTATGTCATTCTCCCTGTCAAGTTAATCATAGAAATTAATATTACTGACAACAACCTTACACCTAAGCTAGTATCATGGACTGCAACCTTAAGTAATTGTAACCTCATCACATTACAGAATTTTAACAGAATCTTGCAAACTAAAATACTACTAAAAAAATTGTCACTACCAAAACAGTCACAACCGAAACATGTCTTGAAGTTTCAATTACTACAGCACATGGTTAGTAGTAATTATTTGCATAACTGTACTAAAATGTAGTTTATTCCTCCAAAAAAAAAAAGGATTATGTGTTCCATTTTGTCACTACCAAAACAATAATGTCACAACCGAAACTTCAAGACATGTTTCGGTTGTGACTGTTTTGGTAGTGATAATTTTAGATACTTTTGAGCCTAGCTCGAAGATGCTAAACAGGCCATGATTAGCAAACACTGGTCAGAACAGTTGAACACATATAACAACTACATTTTATGGAATAACATCCAAAAAAGTTCTCAATAGCAGAAAAAATGAGTTTGGTAGTAACATTACCAATCATAGTTACACACAGATTTTTAGACTTTAGAACACATTTACCTCAAAATAATGGGATCAATCTACTCACCATATAGCACATGAGAGAGAGGGATCAAAAATGTAGGGGTGTGGTTAAAAGCAGTCTCAGTTTTGGTAGTGACATGAAAATGCAGGACACGTTTTTTTTAGATAAAGTTTCATGATTTAAAAATAAAATATAAAATAAATATATTTTTTAACTTAATTAAAAAAAAATAGATATTTTTTAAAATTTTTTAAACAATAATGGAAAAATGTGCAAAAAATTTTTCAATATCATTTTCAAAAGTTAAAATTTAGGGGTAAGGGTTTGGGACAGTCACGAATCATGCTTCATGCCATTGTGACCCTGCTTCGTTTGACTGGATTTATGCTTAACTGTTATCTCCCTGCCCACCGACTACGGTTGTGGACTGCCTCAGATATATCCTTTGCTGGTGATTGACCCCTGCCTGATTGTGTTACGTTTACTATTACCAATAAAGATGCTGCAAATGGATCTCAATGACAATGCTTCATTACACCTCCTAATTGAAAGTAGCCCATAAATGATGATTTTATATATATAAAGCTTACTGATCCTTAAATATTATTGTGGGTTTCAATAGATAATTGATGGATCTTAGTACACATCTAAGATTTTAATAATTAAATGCTTTTCAAATGTGTTTTTTGGATGAGGGACAGCAGTTTGCAACAATTATGTAGAATGGCCCATTATATATATGTATGTGTACTTGATGTCTTTTATATGTTATATATTTTCTCTGTTTCCTTATGCTGCGTCTTGGCCAGGTCTCTCTTGCAAAAGAGATTTTAATCTCAATGAGACTTTACCTGGTTAAATAAAGGTTAAATAAAAAATAAAAATGTATTTCTCCACATAGACAGTAGTGAGACTTTTCTGTGGATCACCTGATGGTTTCTGCTCCTCTCATGATGATTTCTCACTACGATATAACACATCCATCAGAGTTTGCTGATCGATCTTCATCTACTCTGTAAAGTGGAACAGAAGAGAAAACAATCAGTGTTCAGTGGAACAAATTACAACTAATTAGACTAAATTAAACAACTAATCTTATTGATAATTTCCTTTCATTAATGTTTGAAAGGTTTGTTCACATATCAGAGGTAAATGAAGATCTCTTTAATATCTCAGTGATGTTTCCTCACCTCAGGTCACAGTTTGAGTCTTGTATCACGTCTCTGAGCCGCTGCTTCGAGTCTCCTATCTTATTGTCTCTCAGATCAAGCTCTTTTAAAAACTGCAGTGCTTTTGAGTTAGTCAAAGACTGGGTTAAAGAAGAAACATCTGTAATGCCACAGCGATATAGACTAGAAAAACACAGAGGAAGAGAGATTATTTATTATATTTATTAGCATTTTACACAAATATAATGTGGACTCAGACTCATTGTGTGATATTGAGAATAAAGTGTTTTAGTTTAAAAAAAACAACAGAAAGTGCACTGCTATAAACAATGAAACATAAGCCCTGCTGTCTTCAAATAAATAAACTTCAGTCACACTGTAATTGCTGTAGAGTATAATGATACTAACTGTAGTTTCTCCAGCTTGAATTGTGGGTTCATCAGTAGATCACTGAGGTTTTTCACTCCTGAGTCTCCTAGATTATTCACGCTCAGGTCCAGCTCTCTCAGTGACGGGTTTGATTTCAGAGCTGAAGTCAGGATGAGACTCTGTTTCTCTGTAATACTGCATCCACGCAGACTGAAGACAGAGAAATAACAATAGTTCACATCTATGATGATCATCTTATTGAAGAGCTACAGCAGCATTTAGTCTCCAATAGTCTGTTTTAAAACCCAGTCACACTAGTTCTATGTGCTGGAAGACACTGTTTCTTCTCTTTCAGTTTCAGCCATTTATTCGACGTCTCTCTTCTTTATTCTCTGTTGAAAAGGCAGATTTCTGCATGTACGGTAGACTGAGTACAGTTGAGACACTTTTTGCATTTTGATTTTTCACACAAAAATAGATACTAAAAAGAAGTGAATTTCCACATGACACTTCATTAGCTTGTAGACTAAGATATTATCAATCAATAATACCCATAAGTAGTTTATATTTTCCACAATTAGCTCATAAAAGGTGCTTTTTGTCTCAACGTTGTCTCAACTGTACCCATATGTGGTCCAGGTTGAGACAGTACCATGGTACAGTTGAGACACACATTTTTAATGATGTAAAGGTAACTAACCGTTCATTGCAAATATAATAAATAAAGAAAATAACAATTGGGCAACATGTTTGTTTATTCATACATTTAAATTCATTCATTTTATTGAAATTAGCACTGGTTAAAATTGATAAAACAGGAACTATATATTTAATATATTAATTAATAATACACAGTTTAAATATCACAAATATAAAAATTTATTTTCATTTGCGTCCTATGCTGGCTAATAATGAAGTTTAACCTGTTATCATAACACTGAACAACTAAACAGTGTTTCGCAATAGAACTCTATCGCGGATACAGATACACGTGACTCAACTTACCCCGCTGGCCACCTCGCACATTTCTCTAGATTAGGCAGTGACCTTGCATGACACAATATCATGAAATATGCCAATGTTTAGGGCACAGAATAACGTTTGTTATGATACCAGTTACGTTTAACAGTCACATAAGGATAATAAGCTATTCATTGTGGAGTGTGCATACTGAAGTGAACGTCTTATCTTAGGAAAAACACTTTTGCCGATATCTTCGGATCGGAGATGCGTCCGTTGTTCAAATTTCCCACGATCAAAGAGGACATTAATACACATGTGCACAGCAAAAATCACAACTTGTGCTTGCTGCACACGCAATTATTTAAGGTGTCTCAACTGTACACAATCAGAACATTGTATCAAATGCTGAAAATTAAACAATTACTATCTAGATAAAAACACATTAAAATGTGACCAATAGGGAAACCCCAGAAAGTGCACTGCTATAAACAGTGAAACATAAGCCCTGCTGTCTTCAAATAAATAAACTTCAGTCACACTGTAATTGCTGTACAGTATAATGATACTAACTGTAGTTTCTCCAGCTTGAATTGTGGGTTCATCAGTAGATCACTGAGGTTTTTCACTCCTGAGTCTCCTAGATTATTCCAGGTCAGGTCCAGCTCTCTCAGTGACGGGTTTGATTTCAGAGCTGAAGTCAGGATGAGACTCTGTTCCTCTGTAATACTGCAATAACTCAGACTGAAGACAGAGAAATAACAATAGTTCACATCTATGATGATCTTCTTATTGAAGAGCTACAGCAGCATTTAGTCTCCAATAGTCTGTTTTAAAACCCAGTCACACTAGTTCTGTGTGCTGGAAGACACTGTTTCTTCTCTTTCATTTTCAGCCATTTATTTGACGTCTCTCTTCTTTATTCTCTGTTGAAAAGGCAGATTTCTGCATGTACACGATCAGAACCTTGTATCAAATGCTGGAAATTAAACAATTACTATCTAGATAAAAAACACATTAAAATGTGACCAATAGGGAAACCCCAGAAAGTGCACTGCTATAAACAGTGAAACATAAGACCTGCTGTCTTCAATAAAGCAGTTTTACACTTAAACTAAATTAGGAGAGAGATAGAGATAGAGAGAGAGACAGAGAGAGAGAGAGAGAGAGAGAGAGAGAGAGAGAGAGAGAGAGACAGAGAGAGAGAGAGAGAGAGAGAGAGAGAGAGAGATTTTGATTTTTAACAAAACTTTTATTACAATACAGTATACAAGACATTACCTAGTATTTACCATAGACTTCTACACCAAAGTATATATGTACAAAATAAATAAAAAAATAGAAATAAAGAAAATAAAGAAAAACTCACAGCACAAAAATCAATTCACTCTCAAAAACAGAGCACAGAGCCTCCTTGTAACACCAAATACATTCAAATGTAACAAATTCATCAATAGACTTATAATATAAAAAATCTACTCTTGACTTCACCAAATTAAAAACAAGGCAACCATATTCTGATTTAGATTCTGTTCTATTTTATTTTTTCTACTTAAATAAATGGCCAGTTTTGCTTGGCCTAGAACAAAATTCAGAAGCTGACAGACAACACTTTTTTTCCTCACATACTTGTACCCCAAAATGAACGTCTCCAGAGAAAAAGTCTCATTGCACCTCATAAAAACATCACTTACAACTTCAAACAAAGGTTTTAGTCTACAACAATTCATGAACACATGAAAAATGGTTTCTCTAGTAGAGCAAAAAGGACATCTAGAGTCAACCTCAGGGTTTAAAACTGAAACAAAAGCGTTAACCGCAACAGCGCCATGAATGATCTTCCATTGTAAAGCACCTGTTCTCTTCGTCAATGGTGGTTTATACAAAGATCTCCACTCAGGCTTTACGCCTTCATCCAGTTTAAAAACATCACGCCAGGGAGTATCAACTCTTACACTTAGGACATTTTTGCTAAACACCAAAACACAAGACCTGTACAAAGATTTACCGGCAATTAAAAAAAAAAATCTTTACACAGAGATGCAGAATTTTAAAAAAAGTGGAAATAATCCCTTCAACATTTATAGACAAAGATAAACAAGGAAAAGAGTCTTTGGGATTTGCAACACAAATCTTCACATCTTCACAATATTCTGTTAACGATGCCATTTCAGTTGTTTCAAGAGCAGCTTTCCATTTCATGAGCAACTGGGTAACCAGACGAATAGACCTGATTCCCAAGTGTTGAGCCAGAGCTACTTCATCCTTGAAATCCACCCCTACAATGTTCAGTAGCTGACTCAGAATGATAACGTCATGTCCCACCAGCACCCTATTGAGTCCAGGAAAAAAAGAACTGTCCGTTAAATCCAACCGAGAGCCATAGATTAAAGGCTCCTCCAGTAACCAGAAAAGAGAAGGTGAGTTTTCTGGACGTTGAACAACAAAAAGACTCCAAACTTTAAAAGTATTCCTATAAAAAAAATTGGCAACTTAGAGGTGTCCAGTTTTAGAGGATCCATTAGAAAAAGTGTTTTGTCCAGTCCCAAACCTGCAAAACTCCATAGAATCAGGCATGAAACAGCGCGCCAGTTGCAGTCTGAAGGTCCATACAGCAGTCTTTGCACAAACTGCAACCGAAAGGCTGCGATTCTGCTTTGCAGATGCATTAGTCCTTGGCCAACCTCCTCCTTCGGTAAAAACAATACATTTTGTGAAACCCAATGTAGCCTATCCCAAAAAAAGTTCACCATAAGAGTCTGAATTTTTAAAAGTAATTGCAAAGGAGGATCTACACAGGCAAACCTATGCCATAAGGAGGATGCCACCAAGTTGTTAACAATTAAAATGCGTCCTCTATATGACAATTTTGGAGCCAAATACTTCCTCTTGTCTAGGCGTCCTTTGACTTTTTCAATCAAACCTTCCCAGTTTTTCTGTACTACTGTCTCCTCACCCAGAAAACCCCCAAATAACGAAATCCTTCTTTTCCCCACTGTAAACCAGAGGTGAGTTGTTGTTTTTTCCACTTTCCCAGCTTCCCATCAGAAGGTCTTCACTTTTATTCCAATTTACATTAGCAGAAGACAAGGTTTTAAAATCTCCAAGCAGTTCAAATAAAACCTGCACATCACTTTGCTTACTAATCATAACTACTAAATCATCAGCATACGCTGATAATGAAAAGTTACAATTACACGTTGGCAAAGAAATACCGGTAACGCTTCCTTTTACAGTCCAGTTACCCATGTAAATACTATGTACTTATTTTAGTAACTACAATTACTAGGTAATAACTAGTACTAACCCTGAACCTACCCCTAAACCTACCCCTGTTCCATGTACTTACCTTATATTAGCCAGTACTTTCTAGGTAAGTACACTGTAAGTACTGTACTGTAAAAGGAAGCGTTACCGAAATACCTTCAAGTTTCAACCTAATTTGCTGTAATAAAGGCTCTATGGACAAAGAATAGAGCAGGGGTATTCAATTAAAATTCTAAGAGGTCCAGTTAGAGAAAATTTCATCAAGCAAAGGTCCGCAACATCACAATGACTAACTTTATCTAATGACTAAGCGTTATCATTCAGTGCCACAGCCTACTAGTTTGTGATGAAGACGAGCCCACCAGCTCACCTTCGTGGAGAGATGTGAGTCCGTGAACGGATGTAAAGGATGGCGCACTCGCAGAAGCACTTCGTGCAAGGTGGAATTTATTTACAGTGCCAATAAGGAGGCCGTCCACAGTGAAGTATATTTACAGGTGCACTCAAAAGAAAACAAAAAAAGAAAACCTAATAGGTATAACCACAGAAAAAACAAAGACGAAAAACTTTTTAAAAAAACGTATCTACAGCACACAAAGGTTTTTCCTTGCTTGAGGCACCACAGTTGCACTCTCGCTTCCGACTTGATTAACAAGTCCTGACTTTAGGTTTGGCCTTGGCTTAAATAGGCCAAACCCCGCCCCTTTTGGGCCACACCAATTTCAGGGAACATATAACAAACAGTTAATACACATACAAATACTTCACCTATTTGATAGTCCATTCCCATAAAATATCTCTATATATAATAATAAACACGTAATCCATTCAAGTCAAGTCAAGTCACCTTTATTTATATAGCGCTTTTACAATACAAATTGTTTCAAAGCAGCTTTACAGAGATAACAGGAAAACAATGTTGTAATAGTATTGTTCAATTGAAAATTAAATGTCCCCAACTAAGCAAGCCAAAAGGCGAAGGCAACAGTGGCAAGGAACCAAAACTCCATCAGGTGACAGAATGGAGAAAAAAACCTTGGGAGAACCCAGGCTCAGTCGGGGGGCCAGTCCTCCTTTGGCCAACGAAACAGTGTATGATTATGAGTTAGGCAGCATAATGTCAGGAGTCAGATGGGATCAGAACTTTCACGATATTATCCAGTTCATCTGGTTGGGTTGGGTCATCCGGCCGGTGAGGAGATGAGTGTGGTGAGGTGTCCATGGGCCTTCACAGCCCTGATAATGCGTGTCGTCGTGTCCATGTGATGGTCCTTCATCAGATCTGGATATGCCCTGGATCCGGCGGTTTGCGGTAAACCTCGGGATAAACAGAGAGACTAATATTAGCGTAGACGCCATCCTTCTTATGATGTACAAAGTACATCAGGAATTATGGGAAGTGTTCCCGGTTCCGGCTGATCTAATCTATGCAGCCTAACATTGAATTATAGAAATCTATAATGTGTTATGTGTATGCTAAGCCAAAGAGATGTGTTTTTAGTCTAGATTTAAACTGACAGACTGTATCTGCTTCCCGGACCGTGTTAGGAAGATTGTTCCAAACTTTTGGTGCTAAATAGGAAAAGGATCTACCGCCAGAAGTCGATTTTGATATTCTAGGTATTATCAACTGGCCAGAATTTTGAGATCGCAATAGACGTGAAGGACTATAATGCGTTAAGAGCTCGCTCAAGTACTGGGGAGCTAAACCATTTAGTGCTTTGTAAGTAATTAGCAATATTTTAAAATTTATACGATGTTTAACAGGCAGCCAATGCAGTGTTGACAGAACCGGGCTAATATGGTCATACTTCCTTGCTCTGGTAAGAACTCTAGCGGCTGCGTTTTGAACTAGCTGTAGTTTGTTTAATAAGCGTGCAGGGCAACCACCCAGTAGAGCATTACAATAATCTAGCCTTGAGGTCATGAAAGCATGAACTAATTGTTCCGCATTTGTCAGTGAGAGCATATGACGTAATTTAGATATATTTTTAAGATGGAAAAATGCGGTTTTACAGATACTAGACACGTGACTTTCAAATGAAAGATTGGTATCAATTCACACATAATACACTTAACACATAATTTTTCCATTCAAATACCCACAGGAACACCTATTCACACTAGACAATGGTTTCGTCAGCTTCCGGTTTCAATTCACCGGCGCGACCCGGCCATGACGTCATAAATGGTCGCCGCTCAATCGTTCGGTTCGGCCGGCGAAACCTTCCCGCCGGAAGACAACTACGCCCACACAGACAAACAACACAGAGGCGAAACAACAAGACGGTGCAGTGTAAGTGTATGAAATGACCGGGAAAGAATATGGAAGGGAGAGTGGAGAAATGGAAGAATGTCCATGTGCTATCAGCATCGCGTGTGCACCCGCTCTGATGACAGCGGCAAAGGCAGGGAGGATCGACTTGAACGAGGTCAGTATGTATGTGCGTATATATATATGTGTATGTGTGTGTGCCAGTGCTGCTTCCCCAGCGGTGGCAGCTAATGTGACTTTATCACATCTAGGGCTGTTTTCGACTAATGATTTTCATAGTCGAATCTGATTCGTTAGATTTTGCCATAGTCGACTGATAGTCGAACCTTCATAGAAAAATCATGATTTTCCCGTATTTCATCGTTAACATATATGTATTTTTATATATTATAGGTTTCGTTGAATACGCGCAAGACAGAGGGAGGGAGAGAGAGCAGGAGACCTTGCGTGTGTGTGCTAGAGTCCACATTAATTACACGCGCGCAGGACAGAGGGAGAACGCGAGAGACCTTGCGTGTGTGTGCTAGAGTAGGCTACTCATTAATACGCACGTGTCTTCCCCAAAATTATAATAATAATAATAATAATATAGGGTTTATGTCTGTATTGACAAAAGAGTGGTTGTTTGTTTTTTTGTTTGTAAAGTTAACAAGCCTTACCCGTTTCAAATGAGCCATGTTGGTTGTCGTCGTGTGATATGAAAGAAGCTGCTGGCACAACTTGCAATCAACTTTCTTTGGGTCATTCTTTGGAAATACTCCCACACTTTTGATGATTTTTTAGAAGCCATTGTGAGTCAATAAATCCGTAAATGCTAACAAATGCGGTCCGGACGTTACAGGCATGTAGTGTGCTGCTGCTCATTCGTTGCATACCGCGCGCCTATTTTGAAATAACGAACTTGAGCGTGCAAAAGACGCGATATGTGAACAGACCCCCTACTATTCGACTATAAGGTTCATAGTCGAATCAGACCTCTCCGAATCGAATCGTCGAATCCTCGACTATTAGAAGTCAGCCCTAATCACATCACCTTCCCCCTCTCCTGGCCGCGTACTGGCCGGAAACCTGGACAGGTAGTCGGCTACCACGTTAAGTCTGCCCGGTCTGTGCCGTATCTTGAAGCAGTACGGCTGCAGGGCGAGGTACCACCGTGTGACTCTGGAATTGTGGTCCTTCATGGACTGAATCCAGGTTAGGGCCCGGTGGTCAGTTTCTAGATCGAACTCTCTACCAATGAGGTAGTAGCGCAAGCTGTCCAGGGACCACTTGATGGCGAGACCTTCCTTCTCGACCGCCGAATATCTTGTTTCCCTGGGCAGTAGCTTACGGCTGAGGTAAACAACTGGTCTCTCTTCTCCAGCACTTCCCTGGGCAAGGACCGCACCAATCCCCGTTGCGGATGCGTCTACTTGCACCAGGAACTTCTGAGAAAAGTCTGGACTCTGCAGGACTGGGCTGGAGCACATCTTGTCTTTTAACGTAGTGAAAGCAGTCTCGCAGTCATCGGTCCATGGAATGGGGTTCTTCACCGGTTTTGACAACAGGTTGGTCAGGGGGACCGCAATGGAGGCAAAGTTTGGTACAAATCTCCTGTACCAGCCTACCAGTCCTAGGAATGAACTCACTTCTTTCTTGGTCTTTGGTTGTGGGCTCCTTCGGATTGCCTCCACCTTGTCAATCTGTGGTCTCAGTTGTCCGTTGCCCAGGTGATACCCCAGGTAGTTTGCCTCTTGTTTTGCCCACTCGCATTTTGAGGCGTTTAATGTCAATCCTGCTTCCTCTATCCTTCTTAGGGTTTGTTGGAGGTGTTGAAGATGCTCTGCCCAAGAGTTGCTATGTATTACCACGTCATCCAGGTACGCCGCAGACCAGTCTTCACAGTCTTGGAGGACTCGGTCCATCAGCCTCTGGAATGTGGCTGGTGCCCCGTGCAGGCCAAAAGGAAGGACTGTGAATTGATATAGTCCTAGTGGTGTTCGGAATGCGGAGTATGGTCTGGACTGAGGGTTGAGGGGTACCTGCCAGTATCCCTTACACAGGTCTAACGTGGTGATGTACTGGGCTCTTCCAATTTTCTCCAGCAGGTCATCTATTCTTGGCATGGGGTATGCATCGAATTTAGATTGGGCGTTGAGCTTGCGGAAGTCGATGCAGACACGCAGGGATCCATCCTTCTTGGGTACGATCACCATCGGGCTGCTCCACTCACTCGTTGAAGGTTCTATCACTCCTAGCCCCTTCATCATCTTGATTTCCTCCTTTAAGGGTTCCACCAGCCTCTCAGGCACCCGGTAAGGACGTTGGCGTGATGGTGTTGGGTCGGAAAGGTGGATGGTATGTTGGGTTAGCTCAGTCCGCCCAGGCCTCTGACGGAACAAAGCGGGAAACTGGTCCAGAAGGTGCTGCAGCTCTTTCCTCTTAGAGTCTTCTAGGTGCGTTAGGTTCACCACAGACGGCTGCCTCTTTGCATCCTCTGATTCCTCTTCCTCTTCCACCTCCACCTTCCTCACCAGAAGAGATGTTTCGGGTCCCTTACCGGGTGGCTCCTTCCACTCCTTCAGCAGGTTCACATGGTAGGTCTGCCTGGTCTTGCCTTTGTCTGGATGATGCACTTCATATGTGACTGGCCCCATCTTGCGAACGACGCTGTATGGTCCTTGCCATTTAGCCAGTAGCTTGCTTGTTGAAGTGGGCAACAGGAGTAATACCTTCTGTCCCGGTTGGAATTGACGTAGCCTGGCGTGTTGGTCATACCATCTTTTCTGTGCAAGTTGGTTTTCCTGTAGGTTCTCTTTGGCTTGTTCTCTGTACTGCTCCAAGCGATCACGCATCTCTAGCACATACTGCACGATGCCGCCTTTCTCCTCCATCTTGGATGCAGGTTCCTCTTCCCAGCCTTTCTTCAGTAGGTCCAGGGGTCCTTGTACCTGCCATCCATAGAGGAGCTCAAACGGTGAGAATCCCGTTGATGCTTGGGGTACCTCTCGGTAGGCAAAGAGAACAAACGGTAGCCACTTGTCCCAGTCTCGTCCTGTGTCTGCAACAAACTTCCGCAACATGTTCTTGAGGGTTTGGTTGAACCTCTCCACCAGACCGTCTGTCTGAGGGTGGTATGGAGTTGTTCGGATGGCTTTTATGCCCAACTGCTTGTTCAGCTGCCCCATCAGTCGTGATGTAAAGTTCGTACCCTGATCTGTCAGGATCTCCTCAGGTATGCCGACTCTGGAGAAGAGTTGAACCAGGGCATGGATGATCTTGGTTGTGGTGATAGACCGGAGTGGGAAGGCCTCAGGATACCTTGTGGCATAGTCGTTGACTACCAGGATGTAGCGATGTCCAGCACTGCTCTTTTCCAACGGTCCCACAATGTCCATGGCGATCCGCCTAAACGGTGCAGAAATGACAGGAAGGGGTTGCAGGGGTGCTCTGCCCCGCTGGGACACAGCACTCGTCTTTTGGCAAATAGCACAGGTGTTGCAGTGCGTTTGTACATCAGTGTATAGGGTGGGCCAGTAAAAGCGTGAGCTAATGCGTGCATATGTTTTCTGTTGGCCCAGGTGGCCAGCCCATGGAACAGTGTGTGCAAGGTGCAGAACAAAAGGATGACAACAAGATGGTACAATCAGACGAGTCACATCATTCGTTCGCACATACAACACACCATTCACCACTACATATTCTTCTTTGCACAGATTCACATTCTTTCCACACTCAGCTTTGACAAATAAGGGTTTTAAAGTTTCATCTTCCCTTTGGAGTTGTGCTATGTTCGCTGGGACCTTCCAGCCATTAACTTCAAGGCCCTCCACCGAGGCTTCAGAGGCTGGGGTACCCAGGTACTTTGCAAGCCGCCTTTGGCGCCGTGACTTTTTAGGGCCTTTAGTCCCGCCCTGCAACAGACTACCATCTAAGTCTGGCAGTGGCTGCAGACCTACCCTGGCTTGAGCTCGAGTAAGAGCAGGACATGACAAATTAACAGTGGCAGTGGCAAGAGAATGTTCAGAGTCCTTAATGGTGGGTTGCAAGAGTTCATATAACACTGGCAAGTCTCTTCCTAGAATCATATCCGCTGGTAAATTGTCCACTATGGCAACATTAAGCAAGTACATTTGTTCCTGTACCTCCACCATTATCTCAGCCCGGGGATACTGCTTTACATCCCCATGTACGCATTGAACAGAGGTAGTATCCACATAATTGACATTATTCACAAAGCATGATTTCAACATTGACAGAGAACTTCCAGTGTCCAAGAGTGCCTTTAGGGCATGTCCATTAGCAGTCACATCATATACATTCTGACCCTCCCCCACAGAGTCAAAATCACATTCCCCTTCTCTAGGCACAAAACAAAAGCCCGTAAGCTTCGCTTTGCGAGCGGGACACACAGCTGCCTTGTGGCCTGGCTGCTAGCAGTAAAAGCAAAGCAAGTCTTTGGTCGTTGACTTTGATACACAGTCAGCTAGTTCAACACGACCCCTTTCAGACCCAGTGTTATGCGAACCACCCCGTACAGTACCTTTGAGTGGTTGAGAACGAAGACCGCTGCGATGAGCATTCAGGTACTGCTGTGCCAACTTTGCCGCCTCCAGTCCTGACCTCGGCTCGTGCTCTCTCACCCAGGTGCGTGCATCATAGGGTAGCACCCGAAGAAGCTGCTCCAGGATGATGGCCTCTCCGATCTCCTCTTTAGAGTGCTCCTCCGGTCGCACCCACCGCTTGTACAGATTCTTTAGCCGGTGGTAAGTCTCTGTTGGCGACTCTGCAGGTGGAACTGTAGACGATCGGAAGCGCTGGCGGTAGGTCTCTGGAGATAAATTGAACTTCTCCAGCAGTGCTTCCCTCAGCTCAGTGTAGACCTCAGCCTGCTCCTCGTCCATTGCCAGATATGCTTCTAATGCTCGCCCTGTCAGCAACGGAACCAGACGGTAGCTCCACTCCTCCTCGGGCCACCTCCAGGTCCTGGCCAGACGCTCGAACCGCCGAAGATAATTCTCGATATCTTCCCCCTCATGGAAGCTTGGCATCTTCAGATCAGCCCAGTGCAATGGCTCTCTCGGTGCTGCGGAATTCAGGGAGTCTTGGAAGTAGGCTGGTCTGTGTCTTGTGGATACCTTCGGTGCTGGTGTTGGTAGCTCCATTCGTACGCTCTCTGCGTCCAGTGACATCTCAGCCGGACGGATCGACTGCACGATGGACTCACGAAGACCTCGGAGCTCCCGCAGATATCGCTCCTCTCTCTGCTCTTGAGTGTCAAGAAATCTGCGCATCAGGGAAACCATACCCTCGCCAGCTGTAGCGTCAGGAGTGATTGACTTGGTTGGTTGTGGACTGGTCTTTGGTGACACTCTGGGAAGACTCGTGGCTCCCTCTTCATCCTCTGTAGTCTCACTAGACTTCCAGGTCTCCTCCTCCTCTGACGCTGCCTTCACTGTGGATCGTAAACCCGCCCTGGGTTTCTTACCTCTCGGCGCTGTCTTGCGAGTCGCCATCCCACTGCTGCCACCAAATGTGATGAAGACGAGCCCACCAGCTCGCCTTCGTGGAGAGATGTGAGTCCGTGAACGGATGTAAAGGATGGCGCACTCGCAGAAGCACTTCGTGCAAGGTGGAATTTATTTACAGTGCCAATAAGGAGGCCGTCCACAGTGAAGTATATTTACAGGTGCACTCAAAAAAAAAAAAAACCTAATAGGTATAACCACAGAAAAAACAAAGACGAAAAACTTTTTAAAAAAAATGTATCTACAGCACACAAAGGTTTTTCCTTGCTTGAGGCACCACAGTTGCACTCTCGCTTCCGACTTGGTTAACAAGTCCTGACTTTAGGTTTGGCCTTGGCTTAAATAGGCCAAACCCCGCCCCTTTTGGGCCACACCAATTTCAGGGAACATATAACAAACAGTTAATACACATACAAATACTTCACCTATTTGATAGTCCATTCCCATAAAATATCTCTATATATAATAATAAACACGTAATCCATTCACACATAATACACTTAACACATAATTTTTCCATTCAAATACCCACAGGAACACCTATTCACACTAGACAATGGTTTCGTCAGCTTCCGGTTTCAATTCACCGGCGCGACCCGGCCATGACGTCATAAATGGTCGCCGCTCAATCGTTCGGTTCGGCCGGCGAAACCTCCCCACCGGAAGACAACTACGCCCACACAGACAAACAACACAGAGGCGAAACAACAAGACGGTGCAGTGTAAGTGTATGAAATGACTGGGAAAGAATATGGAAGGGAGAGTGGAGAAATGGAAGAATGTCCATGTGCTATCAGCATCGCGTGTGCACCCGCTCTGATGACAGCGGCAAAGGCAGGGAGGATCGACTTGAACGAGGTCAGTATGTATGTGCGTATATATATATATGTGTATGTGTATGCCAGTGCTGCTTCCCCAGCGGTGGCAGCTAATGTGACTTTATCACATAGTTGTATGAAAATATGTAAGTAGCCTAGTCAACAGACGACTGTCAAATAAAATAAAAGTCCAATTCAATTATATTTCAACAATATTTATTGTCAGTTTATATATTGAACTGTAGGGATCAGTACTCTAATAATAAATTATCAATTTAAATAAAATAAAGGCTGCATTTAAAAAATAAATTATAAATAAATAAAACACAACAGAGAGCTTTTGAAAAAAATGTGCATCTCAAAATAAAGTGCTTAATTTTAGAAAAATAAAATAAAAAGTATAGCTTGAGTTTCCCTTTTAGTTTTTAGTTAACTGCCTTTCACATCTTAAGTTTAAATTAATTTTAACTTAATTTTAACATTTTATAATAAACAATCTCAACACATATTAACAATTGAACAACTTTAACACTTCCTTTTCTCTATCTTTCCCTTTTATATCCCACTTTCTCTTGCTTAGTGAGAAAAGTGAGCCCTTGCTTGTCCTGCAAGGATTTTAAATCTGGGCTGGAATGGTGTTAGGGCCATTCTCATACACATGTGTAGGTGCTCGTTGGTGAGCCTGGATCTATATTTGCTTTTAATAATGTTCATTGTGGAGAAGGCTGCCTCACAGTTGTATGTAGAGCCAAACATGGTAAAGATGTACAAGGCTACTTTCCTCAGACCTGGGAAAGCAGTCTCTGAGACCATTTGAAGCCAGAAAGTGGCAGGAACAGATTTTCCAAAATGCTCTTTCAAGGCCACATCTGCTTGGAGATCGACCAGTTGCATCTGGAGAGGCCCAGCATTTGCCCACTTGAAGAGCAGTGTGACTTCCCTTGAGAACCCCCTGAGATCTGTGATAAGGAATGGGTTCTGAATGAACAGGGTGAGCTGCTGTCCAAGGCTGAAGCTGTCAAAACGCTTGCTGAAATTTCCAATCAGCTTGTCAACAAAGTCAACAAAAGAAGACACCTCTCTCTCACCCTGGACCTGTTCCTTCACAGTTGGGAAGTGTGCACAGTCTCCCTGCAGGTCTTCCCTAAACAATGCAAGTTTCCTCTGAAAGGAGCGGACAGCTGTCATCAGATCACAAACTGAATTGTCCTTGCCCTGTAGCTTTAAATTCAGTTCATTCAGGTGTGAAGTGATATCAACCAAAAAAGCCACAATATCCATCTTCTTGTCATCCTCCAAAAAGAGAGAAAATGTTGTTGCCTTCTGGCTCTTCAGCTGTGCCAAGAAAGCTGCGATTTCCCCTCGGATAGACCAAAAGCGCTCCAACACCCTACCTTTGCTGAGCCATCTTACATTGTTGTGTAACAGAAGATCATCCGCATTTGCATCAACTTCTCTGAGGAATTCCCTGAGCATGCGATGCTGATGGGAAGAGGAAGCTCTGAGAAAGTTTATCATTCTCATCATTGTGTTCATCACCTCAGCATACTCATCTGACAGGGTGGAGCACAGGACTGACTGATGAATTATGCAGTGGTAAGAGATGAGTTGAGGATTGTCCTCTTTCATTCTTGCCACAGCTCCTCTCTCTCTCCCTACCATGGCAGGGGCTCCATCTGTGGTTATTGAAACCACTTGTTTCATCTCTATTGCCCTCTCCGTTAACATCTCCTTTATGGCCAGGTAGATGTCCTCTCCTCTTGTACTGGTCTGAAGGGGTGTGACACCTAACAGGTCTTCACAGAACTTTTCTGTGTCCTTGTTAAAGAACCTTACAAAAACTAACAGCTGAGCATTGTCAGACACATCAGTGGACTCATCTACAGCTAAGCCTATGCATGGTGCCTTGTGAATTGCTTCATCCAGCTGAGCTAGCACATCCTGGGTTAATATTTCTGTTTTCTTTGTGGCTGATGATGCTGACATAGGTATTTGCTTGATTTTTACACACATGTCTTCTTTTTGTTTTCCCTCAAGTAAGGTTTCAGCTACCGCACTCATGCACTCCTTGACAACCCCTGCATCAGTAAATGTTTTTTTATGTTGGCCCAAAATCCAAGCAACTTTAAGGGAACATTCGTTAGCACGTTGTTGGGCAGTGAATGAATGTGCTAGGATTCTGCTGGATCGATCATATTGGGCTTTTAGATCGTTTATTTTCTGTGCCCTCAGTACGGATTTAAGTGGGTATGTTTGGTCAAACGATTTGTGCTTTGTCTCATAGTGGCGCTTCACATTGCCACTCTTAATAATCGCGACAGTCTCTGAACATATGAGACATACCGGTTTTGAACTGCCCGTGGGAAGAATGAACATGAAAGAATCTGTCCATTCTTGATTGAAAGCTCTGTTTTCGCTGTCCACTTTTCTTTTTTTAGAGCACGCCATGTGAAACGTCGTCTCTCTTTCGTCTCGTCTCTCCCTGTGTGTGTGTGTGTGTGTGTGTGTGTGTGTGTGTGTGTGTGTGTATATCTCTCGCGCTGACTCGAGTAGCATCACATGACGATTTACAACGCATGCTATTGGTCTGTGACATTCCTGGGCCGCGCTAAACCAGTACCATAAATGCTAGAAAAGCTGCGCAGTTAAAATAGAAACGCTCCGTCAAACGTTAATAATTCTCAATAATTTATGGGTTATTGGTCCGGGTCCGGACAGAACGGCGGCTGGGTCCGGATCCGGACCGCGGTCCGCCTATTAGTGACCTGTGGAATAGAGCATACCAGAAAGGGAACACCCCTGTCTAATACCTCTGCAGGCTTTAAAGGGAGCACACAAACCACCGTTGACCTTGAGAATGCTCTGAACGTCACTATAGAGAACTTTCACCTGGTCTATAAATGTTTTGCAAAAACCAAAGGCTTCCAGAACTTTCCATAAATAAATGTGCTCAATGCGATCAAAGGCTTTCTCTTGATCTAATGATATTAAGCCATAATCTAAATTTAGCCTCTTAGAGACATCAAGAAGGTCACGAATCAAAAAAACATTATCAAAAATTGACCTCCCGGGGACGCAGTATGTCTGGTCAGGATGAATTACCTGGTCCATAACCTCTGCCACCTTAGACAGTAGCTTGTAGTCACTGCACAGAAGGTAGACCGGCCGCCAGCACTTGATGTCCGTCAGATCACCCTTCTTGGGTAGGAGTCAGGACCGCTCTGCGGCAACTCAACGGCAGAAGCCCTCCGGCTAAACTATCATTCAGTACCTCTAGCGAGTCCTCTCCAATCTCTGACCAAAGGGACTTATACAAGTCAACAGGCAGACCATCAATCCCTGGTGCTTTTCCTAACGCCATGCCTTTAACCAGTTCCCCCATGGTCACAGCACCTGAGATCTTTGCGTTCACTTCCTCTGCCACTTGAGGAAGATTTTCAAAATAAGCACTGTCACACCTATAATCTGGACCCAGCTCATTTTTATATAAAACCTCATAAAAATTGGCTGCTCTCTTATGGATATCCTTAGGGTCAGTCAGCAAGGCTCCAGATTCACAACGCAAGGCATAAATAGCTCTGTTCTGCCCATTTTTCCTTTCCAAGCTAAAGAAAAACCTTGATGGTGCATCCATTTAATTTATGCTTAGAAAACGTGACCTGACCAGCGCACCCTGCGTTTTAACCCCTAAAAGGTCAGATAACTGAGTCTTCTTATTTTTATAAGAGACTCCACCTCAGGCAAATGAGCCAATTCTTGCAAATTTAAAATATCAGTCTCTAAGGAGCTCAAACTCAGGGTTACCTCTCTAGTGACGTTCTGAGAGTATTGCTGACATTGCAGCAATGGTGGGACTTTGGGAAAGTCCAGATAAAGCAACTGTGTACTAAAATAATTCTTTGTAGTTTTAAACATACTCCAATTTTTTTTAAAACTTTCACTAAAACACTTGTCGTCCAATAAAGCGGTATTTAAGTGCCAATAGGCACTCTTTGGCTTTATAGTATGGTGCAGTGTGGTATCTGTTTAAATTCTATGATCCGAAAGACCTGATGGAATAATATAACAGCTCACAACAATACTGCCACGATGTTTAAAAACATAAAACTTATCCAGTCCTGCTAAAGAAATTGTATTACCACGAACATGAGACCAAGTGTATTGTCTTTGTTCTCCATTAAGCTGCCTCCAAATATCAATTAATTCATGTGTTTTTTTTTTAACTGAACAAGACGCTGACATGAAGGTAAATGAGGTTCCACATGATTCCTGTCCAGATTGGACTCTGTGCAATTAAAATCACCACCCAAAATGAAATACTTGTCAACAGCAACATTTTGTAAGACAGAAGACAAAGTACTTAAAAAAAAGCATTCTTTCAATAACTGAAGTTGGTATATACACACATAACAACATTTTCAAAAGAGGCCCTTACTTTTAAAAGTCTACCTTTAATAACCTCTTCGACCTGATAAGAGTGTGGGCTGAAACCCTTAGCGAAGAGAACAGCAACTTCACCACTAATTGTGGTATTGTGACTTAGAACAGCAACCCCATTCCATTCCACTGCCCAATCAGCAGCATTATTTCAATTATATAACATCATAATTGAATAACATAAATTTTTTTCTGATGAATTACTTCAAACAATGCTGCTCTTTTATACATATCTCTGGCACCATTCAGATTCAGAGTAGCAACATTAGCGTGACACATACTCAAAGAAAAGAAAAAAAAAGAAAAACAATGTCCACAAAAAAGACCCACTAAAAATCATGGAATTAGGTTTCACCCCCACCCTGATTACTACACTCAGAATTAAGTTTCCTCAATTAGCAATGCTAATTTACTGTCATTCACACCAATCAGTTTCTCTGTATATATCTCGGCCATACATCTTCCTCACCCCTTTTATTCTTAGTAGCTCTAAGAAACAATTTAATATTGTCAACCTCATAATGACCAGAAAAATCACTCTGAGAAAGACAAACACTTGAATCAGATGAAGCACTATCACTTTCTGTGTCATCGTACAAGTCACTTGTATCTGACTTTTTCGCGTGTCTATCAGTCCCAGTTCTACCAGGCTTCCTCCTCTTTAACGGGACTTTAAAATCTGCCTGCGTCGTTTCTATTGGAATGCCGTCACCCACAGTAGGCTGCAGCTCAACATCGAGTGCACAGTTTAAATGCTTCTCCGCCTCAATGACGGCTACCCCAGCCTGAACATTAGACACAACTAATGTAACACCAGAAGCTGTACTTTCAAGCACAGATTTTTCCGTTACAGCGATCAAGGAACACCATCACTTCTAGCCTCTGAGACGTGTAACCCCGTCCCTGACCCACCCGGAGCCTCGGAGCCTCGCAACCGGCCCTGCTTCAGCACTAACAACAACATCACTTCTGACTTCACCACGTCACCACAGGAGGGGCTTCTCCTTTATGCCTCTTTCCACCACTGAAGTCCAGGATGAACTCACCAAGCTGAATACAAACAAATCCACTGGTCTTGATGGTCTTGATCCCACGTTCTTAAAAGCAGCATCCCGCATTATTGCTGCTCCCGTCACTAGACTATTTAACATGTCACTACAGTTTTCTGAGTTCCCTATTGATTGGAAATCAGCCACAATTTTCCCCCTCTTCAAAGGGGGTTCTGAATCTGACCCAAATTGTTACCGCCCAATTTCCATCCTTCCATGCCTTGCCAAAGTTCTGGAGAAGCTCGTACAAAAACAGTTAAATGATTTCCTGGATAAAAATCATATATTATTTGACATGCAAACCGGTTTTCGGACAGGACATGGGTGCATAACAGCCACCACAAAGGTCCTTGATGATGTAATTACAGCATTAGATAGCAAACAGGTCTGTATTGCCACCTTTATAGACCTCACCAAGGCCTTTGACTCTGTCGACCATAGGATCCTCTTACATAAGCTTTCCAGTATTGGTCTGTCCTCCTCTAGCTGTGATTGGTTTGCTAATTATCTCACCAACCGTGTCCAGCAATTGAAGGTTGACAACATTATGTCAGACCCACTTACTGGCCCTCATTTATCAAAAGTGCGTACACCAAATTTCGAGCGTACACCTGGAGTACACAACCAGGGTGACTTTTTAGATTTATCAATATGGACGTTGGCGTACGGCACGCTCAAATCCCACGCCGCTCAGGAGGTGGTGTACGCACGTTTGAGTTAGTGCGGAAATGCGCAGAAAAACAATTCCTAACACCACAAAACGCACTGACAAACTAAAACATATGACAAAAAAAAAAAAAAAACAACAACAACAACATAGGCAAATTATAAACTTCAGTGTAAAAATCTGTCACAAAGAACCGGCAAAAGTAATGATTATGAATATGTAAAATATAGCAAGGAGATATTTTAATTGTTTATTAATAAAGAAGTGTTTTCTTTGTGTCGGCTGCAAGTTGAAGTTGAGATGACTCGCGATCTTCGCAGTAGTGAACGCGCCAGAGAGAAATGCACATTTCAGATTACATAAGCAGAGAGCAGTCTGCAGTCTGTTTTCTTTCGTTTTGAATTGTTCTGTTTAAAAGTAGACATGTCTGAGGCAAGTAGGGTACCTTATACGCTGAGTTTCGATTCATTTATGAGATGAGCTCAGTTCACGCGTCCTCCGTTTCATGATTATCTATCATCTGCTATTTACTTCTTATTTGTTAAATCCAGGTAATTGGTTGATGAAACTTAAAGTAAAATTAAGATACAATTAATACAAAACGAAATTCAGTTTAAAGAAAGGTTTTGTGCTTTCTGTTTGATGTCTCTGTGAAAGTTTTAAAATATATTTTAGTGCCGCTTTCAGAGCGCTCACGCTATCATTGTTTTTTCCTCTTCCTCGAACACGAATAATAATAATATAAGAATAATATTACGAATGGACATGCAATTATTAATGTGAATGAATACTCCACACATCATCATCACTATTGTACGTGATGCGATATTAAATGCTAATTGTTTCAAAACACATGCTGTAAAATAATGCATTGTGATAGGTCATTTGATCTCCACGTCGGAGAAGTTTCTCTTCTTTGCCGTCTTCCGTGTGTCCATGGTGTAAAATGAGGGCGTGGGGGAAGCGGAGACTTGAATATTTAGAGGCGTGTTATTCTAATGACGATCGTTTTCAGCCACTGCATTTATCAAGGACAGGTATTGCGTAAACCTAGATTTCAAAGGTACGCACAGCTTCATACATCAGGCGGTGAGAGGAGTGTAAGCATAATCTTAAGCCAACATATACGCCCGTTTCAACGCAAGAATGATAAATGAGGGCCAATGTCTCTAAAGGTGTGCCTCAAGGCTCCATCCTGGGTCCAATCCTTTTCCAGAGAGAAAATTACTTTTTTAAAGGGTCATGAAACCTCAAAACACATTTTTTGAGATGTGAACAGATACCGTATTTTCCAGACTATACCTCGCGCCGGAGTATAAGTCGCATCAGTCAAAAAATGTGTCATGAAGAGAAAAAGCATAAGTCGCATTCATTTAGAAATTTATTTCACAAAATCCAAGACCAAGAACAGAACTACACGAAGCCAGAGCTTTCCCTATCCGATCTTTTTTTTTTCCTCGTTCTAATTTTTTTTCCGAAAACACGGCGTCATCTCAAGAAGTATATGCGTACACACGAAACCACTGAAAACGATGTGGTATACATGCCAGACCAGGATTTGGCGCTGTAATTCTGCCACAGATACACTAAACAAGGAGACGACTTGGAGCATGCGCAGAACCTTGAGCACGCTATACGAACCCAACACGACAGCGAGCTGAAAACGAAGATTGCTCACCGTAGTAGCAGAGGAGCAGAAGATGTCGCTTTAGTAAAGCTAATAGGCTCAGTAGCTTCTGCAGCGCCATCACAAACATATAGTCCGCCGTTGTTGCTGTTACGTGTGACGTAGCGGTGTGTGACTAATGCTGACACGTGGTGTGATGACATCATCGTTTCACAAAATGTACAGATTGCCCGTACACACGAAAACGCAAAAGTGTGGTTTTCAGATTTATCTACTCTGGGACCTGGTTACAAAAAAATAGAGGTTTCAGTCTCCCGAAACGCCGGATCCGTCTGGACTAGAGGTGGGCGGCATGACCAAATTTCTATTTCACGGTAACGATATATTTCACAATATAGTTATTTATACATGTAGTTATTCTCGAAAAATCGACAAAAAGGGCTTTGTATAATAAATAAACCCAAATACTTTAGAAATGAAAAGTATTGTGTAAAGATTCTGGGGATCTAATCCATGGGGAATTTGCATATCATAATTAATAATTGGTAATTAATAATTATTCATACATGTTTGGATTAGATCAGTCTTACATGTTAATAAATCTCCCTCTAAAGGAGAATGTCATTTTACCTGGATGTATACATGTGAATCCTTTCATTTTAACAAGTTGATTGCAGTTAATTACACAGATCACGTCTTACAAAGCAGGCAAAATTAATTTAGCTCAATTGTCCGAATAATATTGAGGGGATCCCCAATATCATCTTACTTGATAGGATTTCAGGAAACGCAATTCTCTGGCCAGAAGAATTGGGTTTTCTGCCCTATAAACAAATATGTAAAGCTATCTTTAAGTTATAAAGTTCGTAGCATAAGATCTTTTGGCACTTAAGAGACTCGGAATTGAGCAAAGAGAAAGTCCATCAGTCAAGTGAATATAATGATTTAATAAAGGCATGTCTACTTATATATTTACTACGTTACAGGAATACATGTATTTACAAACATTAACACGAACGAAACACAATAAGACATTGATGAACGAGAAATGCGTAAAGTTTGGGCAATGGATGACTTACACGCGTTAGCGAGTAAGAGAGAGAGAGAGGGAGAGAGAGAGAGAGTGAGAGAGAGAGAACATTGGCATACTTCCTCCTAAGACATTCACCTTTTCTGATTACAACACGAAACATCATCTTAATGCTCCTTAGAAGCGTTATAAAGAGATACTTGCACAAGTTATGGGTCTCGCTGTGTTGTCGCATTCCTGAAGGCCTGTCCCGGCCGCGTGCGTGAGCGGAGTCCTTTGTGTGTGTAAGCGTCACGTGTTGTTTCTGGGCGCGCGTGTTGCGCGGCGGTTTAAAGTCTTTGAGTAACATTACCAATGGAAAATAGCTCGGCTAAGTTTGTTTCACTTCGTGGAAGTGAACAGAGTCGACTACGAAAACAAAACTTTGAATAACAAAGAAAAGATATAAAGATCGGATCGGGTCTCCGAAGGAGGCCACGAGATCGGGTTGCATGGTGCAGCCTGGTGAAGAAGCGCGTGTCTCGGTTCCGCGCGTCACGTGCACGCGTTCCTCCTTTCAGAACGAGCGCGCGCGTTTAAAAGTCCTTGGTAGGTGGATTTGCTGAAGAGATATGCCACGCAGTGTTCCTTTCCTTCGTCGAGGGGAATTAAACACGGAGGCTCATCTAGACTGAAAACACAAACTAAGCTAGCAACACATAAAAGAAAGGCGAAAAGCTCGCCTAGAGACGAGACGTTACATTCTGACACCAGGACGAGCACGTAAGAGAGTGGGCGGAGCTGCGCTCCTACATTTATCACATCGGCGAAGTCCAGCCTCTTCCCATTGACTCGGCCAATCAAGAGGTTGAAACTCGCAGGCGGGACTTCTGGTTTTATGATCCCTTTGTTCTCTTAAGCAAGGCATTTGAAACCCTAATTTCATCGGGTGTTTAAAAGCAGAATCTTCATAATTATTATAGTCATATGTGTAACAAAGTTTTAGCAAGATGTGATTTCAATGGCTAACTGGGGAGCGAAGATCGGAGCTCAGAGACTCCAAACTTGTCACAAATGGATTTGGTTAAACATTAGTTGGCAAGGTTTGAAACATCATCCCAGTTTTCGAGAAACAGACCAAACACATAAAAGACAAATCATAACATGAGATTAGATACATTGTTCTTACAATTCTAAAGGGGAAGTATAATAGAATATATATGAATGCAGAATTCATTTCTCCTTCGTTAGAATTCTAGGGAATACGCAGTTACATGTAAAAATACATAATGGTAAACTCAGTTATTTCAATGTAACATGAACAAACAAACACATAAAACACATTGAATATTTCTGTTTAAAATGTCTTTTAAAAAGAGAAGTTTCTTTTCTCTGTAGCATTCACTTCCTGTGGCACATTCCACATTCCTGGGGGATGTGTGTGTGGTGGAATGTGTGTGTGTGTGTGTGTGTGTGTGTGTTAATTTTGAGTCCTGGGGGAAGGACGCTGGTTTGGAAGCAAGTTCCCGGCCTTTGAAGGCTCTTAGGATTTTAGTTATTCAGGATATATTTAATTATTCAGATTCACCCTAAATACGCTACAATTGTTTACTTTGTTTGAATTTTATTTTATTTGGTAAATAATTTGTTTGGTAAACTATTTTGATAGCTAAATATAGTAAACAAAACACACTCTTCAACTTTTAGATGAACTGCCCCCAAGTGACTGATATTAAATCCAACTCATAGGTGCAATTCAACGTTAAATAAAAATGTTGCTGAATAACTTTTCAATTTCATGTTATTGCTTTACTTCATCAATTAGTTTATAATATCTGAATATTTTATATTGAACTATTCTATATTCATAATACATTAGTTACTTCCTTTTAATTTTGTAGGATATTAGTAATACTATACTAGTTTACATGTGTTCCCCGGTACATTTTTGCCATGTCTGCTTATTATACTGCGTTTTTAAGGGGCTTGTTTGGCTGTTTTTTTTTTATATCTGACAACCCGTCACCTGGAGCTTTAATCAAGAGAAGTTCAGAAGTGTCAAGCTCATCAAGTTCAGAAGTGACTAGAAGGAGCAGTAGAACTAAGAGCAGCAGTATGAACACCGAACAGCACTGTTAGTGTTGACTAAGTAGTTTAAATTATACACACCTTGTAACTGTGACATTATTTGACCATAGCCCGGTGAACACTGACAGAACCAGTACACTAAATCGGACTGAATCGTTCGAAACAGTTCGCGTCTTGCGTCAGTGCTGATCCACAAGTTACTAAAGTTACTCACCATCAGACATGCCTGACAGTCCCACGAATCGAAATAAACCAATGTCCCGGAGTATATTTTACTCCTGTAACTCCAACAGTTCACTGAATGGAGACATGTTGGTGCCACTGCTGAGAGAAGTTATGAGCTGATACTGTGCATCCGCGTACTACCGAACGCACAGGTACAGCGGTTCTCGGATCACCAGTACAGAACCGAGAACTGTTTAGACCAGGGGTTCTCAAAGTTCTCACAGGTCCAAATCTGAATTTTCATCAATGTCAAAGGTCCGGAACTATTGGTTATTACAAAACTTATTTTTAATAAACATGCATAACAAATCAACACTCATTTTATGAAAAAAAATAAGGTGCCTTTTGCATTTAAAATACATTAATAGCAAGTGCAAAAGTGGCAAAACAATTAATTTAAGTGTCAGCATTTTTTTTTAACAAAACACAAAAAGAGGTAGTTAGGCCAAAAGTAACATGGTGCAAAATACAGAGCAGTCTAATGTGAGAAACGGCACTGTCTGTCTCCCATCAGCTACCGAAACCGTGGCACAAAATGTGTGGTTGCTAGACGGAGACACTGGCCTAAATGTTCATTAGTCGGTAGTTTTGCTGTCCATACCTCTGTATTTTGTGGATATTGCCGTTCAAAATATCTCTGTTTTGTACAGTTTCATAATGTCGTTTGACATTTCCACTCTTCACAACTCCAACTGTCTCGTTACAAATCAAACAGAATGTTTTTTTGCTGAATTGGGGCAAAATTACTGCATGCATACCTCTGTTCAATCATCTTTGAAAACTATTTTCTTCGTCAACTTTTCTTTTCCTGGACAATGACAAAGTCCTTTTATAAATTGTCTCTGACAATGACGTCCTCCACCATTCAAACGCACTGCGGTGAAGTGTCGCGTCGCACGACTCGCGCCCGATTACGTCAAAAGTCATATGCTCACTGGATGTCATGGCAACTGAATCACAGAGGAAAACTTTAAATATCTCGCCTTCGCTTGAATTTCGGAACATCTCAAAAAAGACATAAAAAACGAAACAAATTATTTTAAGATGCGTTTATCAAAGTAGGAAATCCACACTTTTAATCCCTTAATTAGTGCTCTTGAAATACGAAATGGAGGCGGGTCCGGATTGAATTCCCTCCGGGTCCGGATCCGAACTGGGGAATCCATTTTTTTATCCATGGGGAAAAGTTAAATCAAACAATTATACAGACTGTACATGATACAGTAGGTAGCCAACCAGAATGCCTATTACCGCCGCGACTCGTGCTGCGGTAAATCCACCGCGGCAAAAATAAACTAGTCGCATTTCAAAGTCGTTCGCGAAATGACCGCCAGGTGGCGCAAAGGGGCATTTAGCAAAACAGCCGCAATTGCCGCATTTTGAAACGTAAGTGCGGGGCTAATGTCAATTAACAGTAGGCTAAGGATGAAATACTACAACTATGGCAATTTCCAAATAAGCAACAAACATGAAAAATTAAAACAAGAGCTATTTGCATTTTCTGTAGGCTATAATAATGAAACAAACTAACATGCAGTAATAATTTTTTTATAAAATAATAATATTTATAAATTATAAAATTGCCAAGCATTTCCATTTTACACTGGAACAAATAGTATCCAACAGAATGACTTTACATCTGTATAATAATACCAATCGTAATTTAAAAAGCAGTTCTGTAAAAAAATAAATACATATATATATATATATATATGGTCATGGCAATGCCTATATATATATATATATATATATATATGCTATAGCCTATACAGTGGTGCTCAGAATTAATGGTACCCCTGGTAAAAATGATAAAAAATGGCTATAAGAAATAAATCTGCATCGTTTATCCTTTTGATCTTTCATTCAAAAAATTGGCAAAATCCTAACCTTTCATTGAAGTAAAAGATTTGAAAGTGGGGGGCAAATCACATTATAAAATAAATGTTTTTCTCCAAAACACGTTGGCCACAATTATTCATACCCTTTTATTAAATACCTTTTTGCAATCTCCTTTTGCCAAGATAACAGCTCTGAGTCTTCTCATATAATGCCTTATGAGTTTGGAGAACACCTGACAAGAGATCAGAGACCATTCCTCCATACAGAATCTCTCCAGATCCTTCAGATTCCCAGATCCATGTTGGTGCTTCTTCTCTTCAGTTCAGCCCACTCATTTTCTATATGGTTCAGGTCAGGGAACTGGGACGGTCATGGCAGATGCTTCATTTTGTGCTCCCTAACACATTTTTGTGTTGATTTTGATGTTTGTTTTGGATCGCTGTCCTGATGGAAGATCCAACCATGGCCCATTATAAGATTTCTAGCAGAAGGCCTCAGGTTTTGATTTTTTATCTGTTGATATTTGATAGAATCCACAATGCCATGTATCTGAATAAGAAGTCCAGGACCTCCAGCAGAAAAATAGGCTCACAACATTAAAGATCCAATGGTATATTAAATTGTACACATGGGATACTTTTTATCCTTGTGTGCACCAAACCCATCTAGTGTGTTTGCTGCCAAAAAGCTCTTTTTTTAGTTTAATCTGACCACAGAAGCCTGCGCCGTTTGAAGATCCAGTCGTGTCTGACAACTGAATATGCTGGAGTTTGTATTTGGAGGAGCGAGGAGCATTTTTCTTAAAACCCTCCCAAACAACATGTGGTGATGTAGGGGTTGTTTGATTTTTTTTAATAGGCTTTCTAAACCCCAAGACTCAACTAATCTCTGCAATTCTCCATCTGTGATCGTTGGAGAGTCTTTGGCCACTCAAACTTTCCTCCTCACCGTCCATTAAGAAAATATAGACACACGTCCTCTTCCTGGCAGAATCGTAACATCTTTAGTTGATTATAACTTCTTAATTATTGCCCTGATGGTCAAAATGGGATTTTTCAATTATTTAGCTATTTTCTTACATCCACTTTCTATTTTGTGATGCTCAACAATCTTTAGATGCACATCAGAACCATGTTCTGTGGTTTTATTCATTGTGATGTATGATTAAGGGAATTTGGCCTTTGTGCTTCCTCATATTTAAACTCCTGTAACACAAGAAGTCATGGCTGGACAATTTCATGTTCCTAGTCACCCTGGTGTGCTAAAAAAGGTAAATATTAATGGGAATATACTTCATAGATATTTTATTCATAAAAAATTCTAGGGGTATGAATAATTGTGGCCAATGTGTTTTGGAGAAAAATATTTATTTTATAATGTGATTTCCCCCCCATTTTCAATTCTTTTACTTCAATGAAAGGTTAGAATTTTACCAATTTTTTGAATGAAAGATCAAAAGGATAAACAATGCAGATTTATTTTTTATAGCCATTTTTTATAATTTTTACCAGGGGTACCATTAATTCTGAGCACCACTGTATATATATATTTTGGATTCCCTATAGGCTATAGGCTACTTCACTAATAGACCATATACAATATATAAAATAGAGATATGCAACAGGCATGTTTAAACGACAAACAATAAAATCAAAACCAGCGTTTCAGTTGTTCATTAGTTCCAGTGGCCTTAATGCAGGCACAGCTTTTTAAAATGTCACAAAGCGTTTTGAGATTATTTTGAATGAAATATTTAAGTTTATAATTAAGTGTTTTGGCACACCATGCCGAGTGGTGCTATACATTGTTCTAAAGTCGGGTTTTATTCTGGCATGTTGAATTAGAGTTCGACAAACGCGGCGGTGCGTTCATTCGGATTTATTTTTCTCATAACAGCTAAAATAACTTAATAGGCTACTCCGTATTTTTTGCCTACATCATTCAAAACTGTAAACTTTTATTCATATTAGGCTAAAAACAACATTTTAGCTGTCGTCTCGTCTCTGTCTCCGGGAACTGACACAAAAATGAACCGAAAGCCACTTGCCTCAGCTCAGTCACGATAAGAAATCGGCTATGTCTAAAGCCTTTAAATGTCTAAATATTTAATAAATGTTATCTGATTATGTAATCCATCTGAAACTGAGAGGTACAGAGGATCTACTTAAACATGTTTAGCTATGATGTGAGCGCTACCCAATGAGGAAAGGACAAGACGGGGAAAATCTCGCTCTAATTAAATGTAGGCTAAATAGCCCTGAAATAAAATGTATAAGCAGATCAAATAATTTATTTGTCGAAATGTTGCAATATTGTTTCATTTAAGTTCATAATTATTCAATAAATGTTATTTAGGCATAGTTAAACAGCAGCACAACGAAGCACTGTGGTTTGAGGTTTATTTGAATAAAAAATAACAACTTATTGAAATTGAATGAATTATTGAAATGAAATATTTAGTAATAAAGTTTCATGACAGAAATATCACTACATGTAGCTTACATTATTAAAGTGTTAATAATGAAGGAATAACATAGTCTAATGCTTAACTGTAATGCTTAAGTGTTTAAGTGTGAATTGCGACTTCTTTTTGTTTTAAGTCAGTCTCAGACTCAGAGAGACTGAGAGCCTGTGTGTGGTGGTGTGTGGGGGGGGGGTGTATGATTATTAACAATCTGGCATTATCTAAACATGAACTGTCGACGAAACGCGTTCATGCCACAGCAGATACAGAGCTCTTTAATTCAAGATCAACCTCGTTTTATTGTAAAGTGAATTCAACAAGGCATGCTTTGTCTTTGAAGCAACAAAGGCTAAATAATTTGTTACAGTTTTTTTTTTTGGAGGGAGGGAGACAAAATAAACTTGCTAAAAAGAGAACAAGCGCGAGAGAGAGGCAAAGAAAAACGCATGTTCTTAATTTATGTGGCTTAGGACTATTTTCATTTTGTACTGTTTTAATTGTTTAATTTGGCTGAAATTTCTTTGGCAATACAAATTTAAAATGTTGCAAGAATAAGATTATGTTTCTCTTATTTTGCATCGCAAAGGAAATAACTCTAAACTCAATGCAACCCTGTTTTAAACAAATAAAACTCTCCCAACACTTTATTTAAACCTTAAAAATTTGCGATGGGTTTCAAACTTAATTAATTTTAGTGTTCTTTTACATTTATCATTAGTTTTTATATTGAAAGTAATACAATTTAGTTAGTCTGTCAAGTCAACAAAATCAGTCTTTTCTGATTTGTTCAATATGGATCTGTTTTGAAAAATTTCTCCCGTTGCTATGGCCAGGTATCTGTCACGGGTTGTGGTGTGGGTTGAAGAAGGAGGCTGAGGCAAGAAGGCTCCAATGCAAACATTTACTTAAAACAAACTCAAAACAGGTATAAACAGGAAGACGGGCGGGAACACTCACAATACATTACATAGAAGACGTAAGAACCGACAAGGACAGACTGAAACAGAGAGAACTAAATACAGATCCAAATGAACACTTACAAGGTGAAGACAGGTGACACAGATGATGATAACGAGGGACAGGCTGGTAAGTGAGGGAGTGAATACAGGTGTGGAGACGAGGAGGATTCTGGGAAGTGTAGTGTAGACACAAAGACAGACTGGTGCAGACGAGGACTGTGACATTACTCCCCCCTCCGGTAGGCGTGGCCTCACGCCGTAGAACAGGGGTGGGAGGGTGGGCATCCTGGACGGACTCCAGGATGGATTCAGGCGGCCATGGCAGAGCAGGACGTGGGCGTGGCCAGGGCGGAGCAGGCTGAGGGCGTGGCCAGGGCGGAGCAGGCTGAGGGCGTGGCCAGGGCGGAGCAGGATGAGGGCGTGGCCAGGGCGGAGCAGGTGAGGGCGTGGCCACGGCGGTGAGACCCCTTCGGGTGGCCACGGCGGTGAGACCCCTTCGGGTGGCCACGGCGGGTGAGACCCCTTCGGGTGACCACGGCGGTGAGACCCCTTCGGGTGGCCACGGCGGTGAGACCCCTTCGGGTGGCCACGGCGGTGAGACCCCTTCGGGTGGCCACGGCGGTGAGACCCCTTCGGGTGGCCAAGGCGGTGAGACCCCTTCGGGTGGCCAAGGCGGTGAGACCCCTTCGGGTGGCCGTTGGTCCTTCGGAGCCCACGGCGAGGGCCTATGCCCCCCCCCAAAAAAATTAATGGGGGAGAGTGATAGAGTCATATAAGTCTCTGGGCTGGACGGGACCAGCGGTGTGGGCTCGGCAGGGCTGGACGGGACCAGCGGTGAGGGCTCGGCAGGGCTGCTGGACGGGGATCGTCTCTGGCTGGACGGTCTCTGGCTGGACGGTCTCTGCTGGACGGTCTCTGGCTGGCTGGACGGTCTCTGGCTGGCTGGACGGTCTCTGGCTGGCTGGACGGTCTCTGGCTGGCTGGACGTCTCTGGCTGGCTGGACGGTCTCTGGCTGGCTGGACGGTCTCTGGCTGGCTGGACGGTCTCTGGCTGGCTGGACGGTCTCTGGCTGGAGAAGCTCTGGCTGGAGAAGCTGGCTGGAGAAGCTCTGGCTGGACGTGGCTGACGTGAAGCTCTGGACGTGGCTGGACGGGGCCAGCGGTGAAGGCTTGACTGGGCTGGACGGGGCCAGCGGTGAAGGCTTGACTGGGCTGGACGGGGCCAGCGGTGAAGGCTTGACTGGGCTGGACGGGGCCAGCGGTGAAGGCTTGACTGGGCTGGACGGGGCCAGCGGTGAAGGCTTGACTGGGCTGGACGGGACCAGCGGTGAAGGCTTGACTGGGCTGGACGGGACCAGCGGTGAAGGCTTGACTGGGCTGGACGGGACCAGCGGTGAAGGCTTGGCTGGGCTGGACGGGACCAGCGGTGAAGGACGGGACCAGCGGTGAAGGCTTGACTGGGCAGGACGGTAGGGTTGGAGTGGGGCTGGTGACGTCATCGACAGTGAAGGATGAACCGCAGGATACCAGCACCCACTCCACATAGTCCGCGAAGCTCCCTCGAGGAGGTTCCCCGGACAACTGCGCTCGAGTGGCGTTGTTCAGTCCCACACGTAGAAACGAGCAGAGGCAGTCGTCCGGGAAATCTGTCTGAGGTACCAGATCCAGAAACACCTCCAGGTGTTCCTCGAGAGAGCTGTCTCCCTGCTCAAGGCAGATTAGTTTGACTGCAGGGAGATCCATTATGAAAAAAAAGGAAAAAGCAACGAAACAGACTGAAGACGATACTTTAACTATTTCTGGTCGGTTCTTCTGTCACGGGTTGTGGTGGGGTTGAAGGAGGAGGCTGAGGCAAGAAGGCTCCAATGCAAACATTTACTTAAAACAAACTCAAAACAGGTATAAACAGGAAGACGGGCGGGAACACTCACAATACATTACATAGAAGACGTAAGAACCGACAAGGACAGACTGAAACAGAGAGAACTAAATACAGATCCAAATGAACACTAACAAGGTGAAGACAGGTGACACAGATGATGATAACGAGGGACAGGCTGGTAAGTGAGGGAGTGAATACAGGTGTGGAGACGAGGAGGATTCTGGGAAGTGTAGTGTAGACACAAAGACAGACTGGTGCAGACGAGGACTGTGACAGTATCACTGTCAGTCAACTCAATTTCGTGAATGATTCACAAAACAATTTAGCAGATTAAAGACAAGCATCATTATTTTCATTTTCTGATGCGATCAGCTTTCTTTTTTATTTATTTTCATTTCCCTCATCAGTTTGGTCGTGCAGCAGCTCTACATGGAATGTAGCAAATTTACGTTAATGTGGCATTGATAATTAAACAAACGCTTGACATTAAATAAATTAACAGTTAATGAACTCGCTAATAAACAGTTAGCCTACCTATTTAAGCATCAACAACGGTAAAACATAAATTAAGTCGGCCAACAGAATGTTGGCTATATTGAGATTCGATCTCGGATCGCTTGAAGCGCAGTGACACTCATGTTGTTGCATTAACCACTGAGCTACCGTCTGATTGCTATCAAATCTCGTCTTATGCTCTTCCAGAGCCTCATTGATAGCCTAATATATTTCTGTTGCAATGTTTTATGTTGTAATGTTTTCACTATTTATTCAATTTAATTTCAGTATTGTAATTATGAATTTGTTTAACTACAATGTTTCACTTGAATTCATCTGTTACCAGCTTTCAATTGCTCTGAATGAGCCGCGGCGCGGCGTTAGATTACGCAATAGAGAGAATAAACGGACGCCTTTCAAAGTCTGTGATTGTAGCGCCTCTTAGCGGTAAAAGGTAGCAAATACACAACCGAATGTTACCGCCGCGGTAGCGGCGGCGATAAAAGTATTATTCTGGTTGAGTACCATCTGTATATAAGATGAGTCATATTTACAAAAACAATTCATCACATCTTTCTGACTTATTTCAGAAGCATTTTAGTACTGTATTTCATACAGTACTAAAGTATTTCATACTCAAAGACACATTTCATCCTCTGTTGGAACGAAAGTGGTCAACTTCTGTCAACCTCATCTACAGTATAAGCAAGGACAAAAATAAAGCAATTTAATTTTGAATTAATATTAATTCTGTAAATCGTTAAAAAATGTGTGGCCCAAAAAGGGGGCGGAGTTTGGCCTATATATAAGCCAAAGCCAAACCTGAAGTCTGTACTTGTTTACCAAGGCGATGCAAGAGTGCTCCTTGAGCAAACCCCGAACCCTTAGTATACTGTGGATACCTGCTTTTGCCTGTATATATATATATATATATATATATATATATATATATATATATATATATATATATATTTTTTTTTTATGATTTTTATGATTTTTTCTGACACTGTAAATAAATTCCACTTTTCACGAAGAGCTTCTGCGAGAGCGCCGTCATTTCTACATCCCTTTACGGACTCACATTTCTTAACATTTTTAAGAATCTGTTTTCTGCTTGACAAATAATTTATGCTACTGCTCACTGACATGCTTGTAAAGAAATTGTTATTTTCCCCTGAACCTCCCTAGCAACATCAATTTTGGGACCTCGGTTTTAATAAAATCCTGCGTACGGCCTGCCTTCATGTTACCATTGTCTTCTGTCTGACTTTGTTCCCTGTAACTGCTGTTGGTGTTGTTCATGTTTCTCAGTCAAGTCAATTTCCTGGGCTTGTTTTGTTTGTTTCATGGATGTCTCAGCTAAACAGGCCAATAAGAGACTATTAACTAATATTATTCCTTTTAATTACAATAATGTCTAATTAAAACGTCTACAAATTAATAAAACTGATCAGAGATCAGGTAAAACCCACAGACACGTGTTCAATCTAAGTGAATCTGCATGATTTATGGGTTCACAGACACAGAGATCATCGCCTCCAGCGGTGAACCATTGACATTTCCAAACGTTTTGAAACAGTTATGTCGTAACAAAGCCTCGTTTACTGAAATCAAATGAATTTGGCAGTTTGATACACACTCCGAACCACTGATTCAAAACAAAAGATTCGTAAAGGTTTCATAGCTTCATGAAGCATGTTTCGAAAGCACCCATCACTAGCGTTCAGTCAACTTACCTTCAGTGGATCTTATTACAGGCAGATACTGATCACAGATTTTAAAATGCTCTTGTTCAATTTGTACAAGTTACAGTACATCCTGCACCAAAATTAGACATTTTACATGATTAAATTGAAAGCAGATATGAACAGTTCTGATTCTGATGTCACAAAAAACATTGTTCTAGCTATACGGTAACTGAAATAATTATTGACCCATGATCAAACTGTCTGGAAATCAGCTAACATTACTATCATCAGCTAACATTACAACTAAAAGTAAAGTAATATTATAAATAAATGTGCAATACTCACGTCAGTGTGTTGGGTTGACAGTGTTTATCCTGCAGTAGAGCAGCGATCTGATTCACTCGTGTGTCTCCTAGTTTATGTCCCCTCAGATTCAGCTCTCTCTGGAGTAACGGGTTTATACCCACAACTCTATTCACATACTGACAGGCTTCCTCTGCAGCAGGACTCAAAAACCTGCAGAAGAGTCAATTCAGCTCTCAACTGGATCTCCATTGCATTAACAAAATTATTGATATGATAAAAAACTTCATTATACTTCTAAAGGCAAGCTCTAGTTAGTTATCTAGATGTAACACTTTTCATTGAACATTTAAATACACAAATAAATATATATTTAAAAGAAACTAGAGCGACACTCAGTCCTAAAGCAAACTCGTAAGAACAGAAACGTCTCACAGAGCAGAAGGGCAAAAGCTCACTAGATCATGATTTTCAGTATGAATACAGAGTGTGAAATTAAGTTCCCTTTCAGTCGAGAACATCAGACGTAGTCGACGTCAACTGATAACTTCCGTATTTATAACCGTGCCGCGGGGGAGGAGTGTGTGATGCGAGTCACGCACGCCAATTCCATTGGCTTGTTCAATAGTACTCGTAGAGGATTGGCTCCCTAGCGTGATCCCCATTCAGTCGACGTCGACTACATCCTCCGTTCCCTTCTTCAGGGGATGGGGGATGCATATGCAACAATCTTTCTGGCTTTTAAGCAGGAGGAGTGAGAAACATCAGCACAGAGAAAACTGGCTTGTGAAACTGTTTGTGAACATCTGGAGACTCATAGACCTGCTGTAGAGAGATGCAGTGAATCTGGGCTTGATGGAAAACTATTGTGTTCAGAAAGCTATTTCACTAAAAGGTTATCTAGAATTTTTGATGAGAAGTGTGCACAAAAACAAAATTGTGCATGTTAATAATCAAGGTATACTCCAGAATAGCAGCACATATACTGACATAACCATAATGTCTATTTGACCTTTAGCTCGTATCACAACTAAATGTGTTGACGGTTATCATCATCATGACAGAATCTGCAGAATCTGATCTGATCTTGATCATTTTGATGCAACAAATTGTCCAGCTTATTGAATAACTAAAATAATGTATTTGTTATGAATATTTAGCCTAGATATAACTAATTTTGTATTATTTCATCCCGTCTCACCTCAGTGTCTTCAGTTGACAGTCTGGATCCTGCAGTAAATCATTGAGCTCCTTCACTCCTGATTGTCCAGGATCATTTCCTGTGAGATCCAGCTCTATCAGGTGTGAAGGGTTTGATCTCAGAGCTGAAGCCAGAGCTTTATAACCTTCTTCTGTCACACTGCAGTTAGAGAGTCTAGAACAGAGAGGAAAACATTCAGCTGATTAAAAAGATAAACCTGAACAATATAAACCTGAATGATCGCTCTTCCTGTCGCCTCTACAATAAGGAAGCCCCTCTTTCTGGTGGTCTACGGCACATTCAGTGGTGTTTCACTGGCATATTGCATGGATAAATGCAGCGATTCCCCCCTGGGTGCTTCAGCATAAAGAGCAGTTTCCCTATGCATGTTCCCTAGTTTCCGATATTTTTTTATGGCTGTAAGGAAAATTAGGAAAGGACCAAAGCACTCTTCCTGTGAACTTACATATCAGGAACAGTCACTACGACTGTCTCCATGGTAAGCCCTGTCCTTCCATCCCGTTGGCATGAAGGACTAGCATTCGGGCCTCCGTGGGGTCATAGGGAAGTTACGACTTAGGGACCCCATTCATTATGTTGAACATGACTGATGCTACTGATGTAACCCTCATTCCCTGAAGGAGGGATCAGTAACATTATGTACTAGGGTTGTGCCGATAGACGATATTATCGTGTATCGACGATAGTCAGAGATATCCCCGATGGCAGATGCCTTTGACGATATATCAATACGATAATTGGCTCGTTTTACCATAATGTATTAAATTATTATTATAAGGCCTATTATTATAAAGCTAGTATTGTTATTAAATTCATATTAGGAACTACAATTAATTTGCCTTGCCTAAATTCATAACGACATCACCACAACACTTGCGACAACACCGACACGCGCTTATGAGGACTCCTCTAAGAGAATGTTTTTAAAACAGACTAAAAAATTACATCCCACATCAAAATTTAATTGCAAGGTGATCCATTCACAATTTATCAAGAGTGCTTGTTTTAACAGACGCATCATTCTTATACAGATCCAAGATGAAAACGTTCGTCAGTATTTTGTTTCCATAGTACATTAACAAAACATTTAATGACACTAACACTAAAAACAATACAATTACTAAATATTATTATTAATAGCCTAGTAATAATAATATCACTAAAATAGTATTATAGCTACCGTTATCCATCGTCGTCTCTGAGAGAACGCGGCGTTAATGCAGATGCCGAAAGCAATCCGTTTTTACTTTCACTTTCAGGGAATGAGCGTGTTTACATGCACATTCCTAACCCGATTATGTTGAATAAACTGACAATGCATGGTCATAAACGCATTAACCCGTTTTCCTTTATCAGAGTCAAGTCATAAGTATAAGTAAACCGATCGACTCAGCTAGATGTTTGCCCCTTGCTCTGATTTCTCCCGGCATTTAAAACACATTAACCCCGTTCTTCGTGCTTACTGAAGTGCGCATGTGAAGTGCATCCAGACAGACAGAGCACTGGTAGGAGGACATAGGCTATATCGCAAACTCCGACTCTTTCTGACCCAAGAAATTATTAAAACATGTTTTTATCTCGAGCAGAAATAGGCCCTAGTCAAAATGCTGCATGTAACGGCATGAGGATAGGCTGTCCGTAAATTTCCCGTTGACATGATTAGGATCTTTTTTTCTCACTATACCGGGAAATAACCTGATCCTATTAATAAACACTCCACCTTTGCTAGCAAAATAGAAAAAAGATTATCGTATATAAAACGAAGTAGGCTATTAAAACAAGCAAATGATGAGTAAATAATCAAGTTAATAATCAAATAAGTAAGCCCCGCCCCCCTCACGATAATATCGTGTATCGCCGATCTCACAAGCTGACGATAGGACGATATGAAAATGGAGCATATCGCCCAACACTATTATGTACCTCCTTCCACAACCCTAAACCATCCCACTGAATGGCCGGGACCCCGCCTCGGCTCCTCAGCATAAACCTGAATGAGTGGATGTGTGCCGCCATCTTATATAGCCGTATGTACCGGGGAGTTGCTTTGGGATGTTTTTCTAGAATTCAGAGGAGATTGGGGCCAAGTGAGACCCCATTTGGGCCTGCTCACATATTGCGTCTTTTGTGCGCTCAAGTTCGTTATTTCACAAGCGCGTCCGCACCGCATTGAGATAAAAACATCTCAACTTTTCAGAATGCCGCAAGCGCACCGTAGCTTAGCAACGACAGACGCCTACGGAGCGCAACTGCCCTAGCGCTTTGGAAAAAGTTCTCCTTTTGAAAAGCGGCGCGCCTGCCGTTTTTATGCGTTTTAGGCGCTATATGTGAATTCAGCCTAAGTCAGTCTTTAACATAATGTCTCTGTTTCCTCTATTAGGGAATGAGGGGTACATTAGTAACCAAGACTTTATCTTGCGCTTTTGTCTCTGGCATCGCCCTGTCAGTCATCGCGCCTCATCTCGTCATGTGACTCCTGTGGCTCAACTTACCTCAGTATCTTCAATTTACACTTTATATTCTTCAGTCCAGTGCAGAGCAGCTTTACTCCAGAATCCTGCAGATTATTATTGTTCATGTTCAGCTCTTTCAGATTGGTGTCTGATCCAAGAACTGCAGCCAGAGCTGAACAGCTTTTGTCTGTTAAGTTACAATCATTTAACCTACAAGGGAAATAAATCACATCACAGAATTAGATGGAGCACATTCAATACATTTTTCAAAAAATAATTTCCATATTTTTTTTTTAAATAAAATTATTGGGAGATACAGCAACAACCTATAATGTATATGTACTTTATTTAAGTTGCCAGTTTTATAAAAATCTCAATGTTTTATATTATAATCTACCAAATTACTGTTAAGGTACGTGGTGGTAGGAAGCACGAGGAGACGAGGAATACCAGGAAACCGGAATTTAATGAACAAAACTTAGGAACCACAACACACGTAATACATAAATGAGAACGGACGAAGAATAAGGGGAAAACACAGGGTATAAATACAAGGGTGAACAAAGGGACATTAACAGGAGCTCTAGTTAGTTATCTAGATGTAACACTTTTCATTGAACATTTAAATACACAAATAAATATATATTTAAAAGAAACTAGAGCGACACTCAGTCCTAAAGCAAACTCGTAAGAACAGAAACGTCTCACAGAGCAGAAGGGCAAAAGCTCACTAGATCATGATTTTCGGTATGAATACAGAGTGTGTAAATTAAGTTCCCTTTCAGTCGAGAACATCAGACGTAGTCGACGTCAACTGATAACTTCCGTATTTATACCCGTGCCGCGGGGGAGGAGTGTGTGATGCGAGTCACGCACGCCAATTCCATTGGCTCGTTCAATAGTACTCGTAGAGGATTGGCTCCCTAGCGTGATCCTCATTCACTCGAAGTCGACTACATCCTCCGTTCCCTCTTTAGGGGATGGGGGTTGCATATGCAACCAGGACAATCTTTCTGGCTTTTAAGCAGGAGGAGTGAGAAACATCAGCACAGAGAAAACTGGCTTGTGAAACTGTTTGTGAACATCTGGAGACTCATAGACCTGCTGTAGAGAGATGCAGTGAATCTGGGCTTGATGGAAAACTATTGTGTTCAGAAAGCTATTTCACTAAAAGGTTATCTAGAATTTTTGATGAGAAGTGTGCACAAAAACAAAATTGTGCATGTTAATAATCAAGATATACTCCAGAATAGCAGCACATATACTGACATACCCATAATGTCTATTTGACCTTTAGCTCATATCACAACTAAATGTGTTGACGGTTATCATCATCATGACAGAATCTGCAGCATCTGATCTGATCTTGATCATTTTGATGCAACAAATTGTCCAGCTTATTGTATAACTAAAATAATGAATTTGTTATGAATATTTAGCCTGGATATAGCTAATTATTTCATCCCGTCTCACCTCAGTGTCTTCAGTAGACAGTCTGGATCCTGCAGTAAATCATTGAGCTGCTTCACTCCTGATTGTCCAGGATCATTTCCTGTGAGATCCAGCTCTATCAGGTGTGAAGGGTTTGATCTCAGAGCTAAAGCCAGAGCTTTATAACCCTTCTGTGACACTGCAGTTAGAGAGCTAGAACAGAGAGGAAAACATTCAGCTGATTAATAAGATAAACCTGAACAATATAAACCTGAATGATCGCTCTTCCAGTCGCCTCTACAATAAGGAAGCCCCTCTTTCTAGTGGTCTACGGCACATTCAGTGGTGTTTCACTGGCAAATTGCATGGATAAATGCAGCGATTCCCCCCTGGGTGCTTCAGCATAAAGAGCAGTTTCCCTATGCATGTTCCCTAGTTTCCGATATTTTTTTATGGCTGTAAGGAAAATTAGGAAAAGACCAAAGCACACTTCCTGTGAACTTACATATCAGGAACAGTCACTACGACTGTCTCCATGGTAAGCCCTGTCCCTTCCATCCCATTGGCATGAAGGACTAGCATTTTGGGCATCCGTGGGGTCATAGGGAAAGACTTAGGGACCCCATTTGTTAGTTTTCGACATTATTTTGAACTTGACTGATGTTACTGATGTAACCCTCATTCCCTGAAGGAGGGATCAGTAACGTTATGTACTTCCTTCCACAACCCTAAACCATCCCACTGAATGGCCGGGACCCCGCCTCGGCTCCTCAGCATAAACCTGAATGAGTGGATGTGTGCCGCCATCATTATATAGCCATATGTACCGGGAGTTGCTTTGGGATCTTTTTCTAGAATTCAGAGGAGATTGGGGCCAAGTGAGACCCCATTTGTCAGTCTTAAAAATAATGTCTCTGTTTCCTCTATTAGGGAATGAGGGGTACATTAATAACCAAGACTTTATCTTGCGCTTTTGTCTCTGGCATCGCCCTGTCAGTCATCGCGCCTCACTCTCGTCATGTGACTCCTGTGGCTCAACTTACCTCAGTATCTTCAATTTACACGTTTATATTCTTCAGTCCAGTGCAGAGCAGCTTTACTCCCGAATCCTGCAGATTATTATTGTTCATGTTCAGCTCTTTCAGATTGGTGTCTGATCCAAGAACTGCAGCCAGAGCTGAACAGCTTTTGTCTGTTAAGTTACAACCATTTAACCTACAAGGGAAATAAATCACATCACAGAATTAGATGGAGCACATTCAATACATTTTTCATACAATAAATATTAAATATACTTTCCATTATATATTTTTAATAAAATTATTTATTTTTATATTATAATATAAAACGGGGCGGCAGTGGCTTAGTGGTTCATGTAGGTTGTCTACAAACCGAAAGGTTGGTGGTTCAATCCCCGGTTCCACCTGACCAAGTGTCGAGGTGTTCATAAGCAAGACACCTAACCCCAGCTGCTCCCGACGAGCTGGGTGGCGCCTTGAATGGCTGACACCGCCGTCGGTGTATGAATGAGTGAGTGAATGGGTGAATGTGAGGCAATGTAAAGCGCTTTGGTGGCCATTGGGTCTGTGAAAGCGCTATATAAATGCAGTCCAGTCCATTTACCATAATCTTTCAGAATTTCACCTTTCATTTTGACAATTTAAATAATATCTGTACCAAATTACTGTTAAGGTACATGGTGGTAAGGAAGCACGAGGAGACGAGGAATACCAAGAAACCGGAATTAATGAACAAAACTTAGGAACCACAAACGAGATACATAAGCGAGAACGGACGAAGAATGAGGGAGAACACAGGGTATAAATACACGGGTGAACAAAGGGACATTAACAGGAGACAGGTGAATGAAATGATGATGATTAGGGACAGGTGTTACAACTGAGGAATGACGAGGAGCGGGAAAACTGGGAAACAGGACTGAACCAAATACACTAGGAGGGGGAAACACAGGACCTACATATAATAATTACATTCTTTCCCCCAGTTTGGGTATATTAATAAAATATGTACTTTTTTCGCCCTCAAGTATGAGTATGAGCTATTATATAATTCTATATAAGTCATAAAAGTCTGGTGTATTATATGATACAAAACATGCAAGCATTTTTACATGGTCTTTTACATTTTTTCTAAAGGTTTGAGATAAACTGTCTCCACTAAAAAAATTAAAATTATTTCATATGTCAGGCTTTTCATGCTCTTCATGTTCATGAATGGGAATCACTATAGAGTAATGTAGATAAAGACATTTTTCAGATGAGAGCAAAACATGACAAAATATATTAAACGACTTACAGAGCTCTTGTGGAGGTTTTGATGACTGCCGATAATCTAATGAGACACTCGTCTGATTTCTTGAATTTCTGAAGCTCAAACTCCTCCAGCTCTTCCTCTGATGTCAACAACACAAAGGCTAAAGCAGACCACTGGGCAGGTGAAAGGTCACCAGATGAGAGACTTCCTTTGCTAAGGTGGGTCTGAATCTCGTTCACCAGAGTTTGGTCTTCAGTTCATTCAGACAGTAGAACAGATTGATGGATCTCTCTGCAGGAAGATTATCTTCTAATTTCGCTTGATGTACTGAACTATCTCCTTGTTGCTCTGGTCATTGCCGTCTCGCTGTGTCAACAGACCTCGTAAGAGTCGTCGATTGGACTGGAGTGACAGACCGAGGACGAAGCGAAGGAAAAGGTCCAGGTGTCCATTGTCACTCTCGAGCGCCTTGTCCACTGCAGTCTTGAGAAAATCAATCATGGTTTCATTTAAGTTTTCCTGTTCTGTAGACTCATGATCAAACACACTTGTCTTGTTGATGTCTAGAAACAGATGTGCATAAAGGGCTGCAATAAACTCTTGAATGCTCAAGTGAACAAAGCAGTACATGGTACCAAGAATGATCCCCTGTTTCCTCCTTAAAGATCTGGGTACACATGCCTGAGTACACTGATGCCTTATAGACGTCAATACCACAGGCTTCCAGGTCTGTGTCATAGAAGATCAGGTTGTTTCTTTCCAGTTGATGAAATGCCAGTTTTCCCAGTGAAAGGATGGCATCTTTATCCCAGGAAACATCTGGTGTGTATTCTCCATCATACTTTCGGCGGCTCTGCTGGATCTGAAAGCGGAGAAAGTGTGTGTACATTTGTGTCAGAGTCTTGGGAGTGTCTTCAGTGTGTGATTCCTGCAGTGTTTTAGAGATCACATCAGCCTGAGTGTTTTTCACATCATTATTTCTTTTCTCCTCCAGAATGTTCTGGAGAACAGTGGCTGAAATCCAGCAGAAGACTGGGATGTGGCACATGATAAAGAGACTCTTTGATTGTTTAACATGATCTATGATTGTGTTAGCTTGAATATCATCCGTGAATCTTTTTTTGAAGTACTCTTGCTTCTGTGCGTCGCTGAATCCTCGTATCTCTGTCAGCCGGTCGATACAGTCAGGAGGAATCTTACTGGCAGCTGCTGGTCTGCTGGTGATCCAGACGAGAGCAGAAGGAAGCAGATTTCCCTTCATGAGGTTCGTTAGGAGAACATCCAGAGAGGCTGGTGACGATACATCACACAACGTCTCATTACAATCAAACTTCAGAGGAAGGCGACATTCGTCCAGTCCATCAAGGATGAACAGCACTTTGAACTGATTCCTTCTTGTAAGGTTCAGTCCTTTTGTCTCTGGGAAAAATTGAGTTATAAGGTCCATCACACTTAGTTTTTCTTTCTCCTTTAAGTTCATCTCTCTGAATGGAAGAGGAAAAATGAAGCGGATATCTTGGTTTTCTTTTCCTTCAGCCCAGTCCAGAACAAACTTTTGCACAGAGACTGATTTTCCGATACCAGCGACTCCTTTTGTCAGTACAGTTCGGATCTCCTTGTTTTGTTCAGGCGCTTCAAACAAATTTGTGCATTCAACCTGTATCTCTTGTGCTTCATGACGCCTGGAAGCAACTTCAATCTGTCTCACCTCATGTTCAGTATTGACCTGTTCACTGCCACCCTGAGTGATATAGAGATCTGTGTAGATGTTATTCAGAAGTGTGGAGTCACCTTGCTTCGCCATTCCTTCAAACACACATTGATACTTCTTCTTTAGGCCACATTTCAGCTGATTAATGAAGAACAGCTCATCTACACAGGAACAGAAAATAGATAGATTTAATCTTAATTTTCTCTCCAACAGGGCTGGACTGGGACAAAAAAAAATCGGCCCTGGCATTTTGGCCCAGACTGGCCCACCACATATGATCATAAACACAACCGATCTTTGCACGCCCTTGAATAAAACCAACTCCTATTCCTTAAAACCACTAATGCCATGTATTGAGTGAGTAGGAATGAGTAAGTTAACAGATGAAATAACTACTAATTGTACAATACAATTGAACTTGACTCTACAGTGATGAATCCTAAAACAAGCTATAAGCTGCATTGGCATAGCAATACCACTGTTTCACAGGATATTTGGTAAATCTGTGGTGAACGGACCTCTGTCCCTCTGGGGGGGGGGGGGGGGGGTGCTTCCCTGTAAGAACATTTTGTGCTTTTTAATGTTAAATTCATCAATCTGGTGCACTTGAGAGTTAAAAATTAAGAGCTCCAACCCATATTCAGTGTGCAAATTGAACAAAGAAAAACTCTTTTATTTGTAATATAGTGTCGGTCTACATTACACTACTACATAATAATAGTTAGAATATTAATCCCTTGACAGTAATAGCCATATATTGTACAACAAATGCACTGAAAAATAAAAGAAACTTTCATACTTAGTTTTGTATTAATTTCTATACTTGAAAGCGATAAACAGATGATCTTTTATTTTGAAGGAAACTGCATTGATCCTTTATTTTGGCGGAAAACATGGTTTACAAACACGTCTCATTACAATTCTAGTAAAATGCGTAATCGTCAACTATGCAGATGTGGAAATAATGCGTAACTGGGTAATGGGTTCCTACACTCATTCACTCATTCTCTCCTGATCCTCCTCACTATCCTCATCAGACACTTGAAGGGCCTGTTTCTTTTTCACGCTATTTCTCTGCACATTCCTTGTGTTTCTTCTCCAACTCTCGGACTATTTTAACAGATACACAGTGACACTGCACACTCGCTCAGAGCCCAGAGGGGGAGGAGTTTAAAGATGTGATTGGACCAGCCCAGTGTCAATCAAGAAAAGAACCAATGGGCCGCTGATCTACGGTTTCATGGGCCGGTCTGTGAGAAAAAAAAAAAACCTACGCTGACTTTTTTTGTCCAGTGCATTACACAAAGATTATACAAAGATCCCAGCGCCGCCGATTAAGCAAAACTAAACGAATGGGCCGATGTACAAGTTTTATGGGCCGTTCAGATCATTTTTTTTTTTTTTAAGTACATTTACATTTATACATGTATACTCCTACATTTATAAGAGACAATCAGACAGATGATCATGAGTCTCTTACCTTCTAGAGCATTAGCAGCTTCATCTTGCTTCATCTCTCTCAGGTAATGTAGTGTGAGATCAAGAGCTGCTGATTTGATTCTGGATCTGTTCTCATTAAAGTCCTTCACAAAGTCTTCTGTGTTCTCATTTTGTAATATTTTCTTAAACGTTTCTAGCAATTTGATTATTTTGCTCTCAAGATCCTACAAACAAAATTAAGAGAAAAGACAGAATAACGCAATTTAAGCCCAATTGTACATCTACATTTGGTCAACACTATTTATCTGTAAAAAAAATAAATCCAGTTCAAAGACTAACATGTTAACCAGCTGTTATTTTTAACAATATATATATATATATATATATATATATATATATATATATATATATATATATATATATATATATAATATATATATATATATATATATATATATATATAATTGGAAAAAAAAAAGTAATTTAATGTAATTCCTCCAGCTCACTATTTTTCCTTTTGAGCACTTAAACGTATAAAAATATGAAATATGTTTTCCTACCTGGAAGATCCCTAGAAGATCGTCTTTGAAATTCTCGTGGTTCCTGTGAGTCTGAACGTCTGAGTCTAATGTCTCATATTGAAGCCTGTAATCAAATAAATAAAATACAAAATATCACAGAAAGAGATAAAAGCATTAGCTGTGAATACTATTATAAATATTTGATATGATTAATGATAAATATTTGATCTAAAAATGTTTCATGATTGGTATTCACTGATACAACTTTTAAACACAGTCAACATGTGACAAAAAATTAGAAACTCATGAAATACCTTTTATTAGATGACGGTATTTTCTCACTGAAGTTTAGTGGATATTCTTTAGACTGATCACTCTTCAGAGACACAGAGCTGGACACATGTGAGCCTGATCTTACACTGATGACACACAGAGAGAGAGAAAACACTTTAGTAAAGGAGGATCAACTGTGTCTGAAACACATCTGTGTCTTTATCTAATCCTCCACAGAAATACACACTCACATCATTTACAGTTTTATAGTTCACCATCATTTTATTTTACTGGCTCACATTAGTATAAAGATTTCTTTAGTCAAGTGAAGTCTCCATTTATAAAGTGCTTTTAACAGTATGGATTGTTTCAAAGCAGCTTTACAGTTATAATAGAGATTACAGTAATAAAGATTGTTCAGGCTTTACAGCAGATCTAGAATAAAGTTATTGTCCAGCTAAAGTTAGTGTTGATTGATTCACTTCCGTTGTAAAGATCATTAGTTATTAACTTAGCGGCCGCTAACACACACCGCTCTAACAGAAAACCCTTAAAGCGCTCCGGCCGCTCATCCGCTCAAAACAGTGCCTTTTGTCTCGAGAACCCTTTAATATACATAAGAGAGATTAAATATGTTAAAAAAATACTTAACTCTAATTTAAGAGACCATGTCAAGTTTTTGTTTATTGACAGAAATAGAGAGCAGAAAGTTTCTTTAGCATACTTGAATTAAATTAAGTGTATAGTTGTTTACTAATGTCTGTCAATAACTTTATGATCTAAAAACTAAAGTCATTTATTTGGATTAATTCAGTGTAACTTCTACAGAGCAAACGGGGCTTAATAGACAATGCCAGAGGTAATTTAAGAAGCTAAAAATTGAAGTTGTGCAAATCATTTACAAATATAGAACAACGCTTAAAGTTGTGTTATTGACAGGGAAACACAAAGTCCAGTGAGTGTAAACTGATAGTGTGGAAACAGACGCAGTCTTACCTGTGTTTCTCTGAGAGACTCATCTGAGAGAGAGAGTGCTTTCCTCTTTCCTCCGACATACTGCAGCTGAACCGACACTGAAAACTGATCAGCACTGCTTTCTGAAACACTCAATCCTTCAGCATCACCTGCAAATCACAACATTTACACACATTCATCTTAAGACAATCATGAAGAATAAAGACTTATCATCATAAACAACAACAGCAAACACAATGTATGAATAAAGGGAGTTACAAACAATATATATTGCCATGTAAAATAACCCAATGGCCTTAATTATTTCTGATTGTTTAATGAGTTTAACTGACTCATGGATCTAAATATAAATTCATTGGGGAACAGAAAATGTGTTTAAACCCAATTTGTAGTTAGTTAGTTAGTTAGTTGTATTTTATTGTCCAGCCTTGGCTGAAAAATGGTCTTTGGCCTCGCCATACAATCAGAATACAATTAATAAAACATGACATCCACAATACATACAACAATAACAGTATCTAAAAACTCTATGGGCAATATTTTAAGGATCTAAGCTCATGGTCTAAAGCGTGTAAAACTATATTTTTTTAAAGAATGAGATTTATGGCCCAAAAAGCATGTCGGCGCACCGGGAAAGCCCGATGCCCAGTCCAGCCCTGGCGGGGTGTATGATAGATGTATTGGTTGATTAGATAATTACATTAATGAGAAATTGAACAGGTAATAATCCTTTAGGTGAGTATATAATAATTGTTGAATCGTTTGTCATTTAATCATAATTTCAAGTTCACAATGATGGTTGATTTCATTACTTTCAAATGATCCTAAAATAATTGATTGAGTAGAAGTAACCAGCATTATAATAGACATACTGTATAACAACTAATCATATATGCTATATAAGAACTGAAATATTGAATAATATCAGATTGTTGTTGACTGACGTTAGGCTTCACTGTAAATGTCTGGTTCAAAAATACTTTCGATTTCACATCACAAAAACAACAGCCCAAAATGGAAGATAAAATGGCATAAAACTTACAGAAACATTAGTTTTCAAATAATGCTTTCTCAATTAAACTTAATTTTTTAACTTTAAAAGATTGTAATTTCTGTCAGATTATTCTGCAGCCTTCTGTAACTTCACATTTAAATCACGCTTAATATACAATATGAAGTTCCTAATAATTACAAATGACTGTAATGGAGAATGTATTAAACTCACTTGCAGTCTTGTCCACTAAGAAGAGAATTTATCAGTATTTTAAAACTCGTTCCGCTTGTTGTCAGTCCGCGCGCGTCGTTCTCAGAATCTCTTGCTGGTCTCCATGGATTGTGGATTAAACACATTAAATGGCCGCGAGTGTTATTAGATTTGGTAGGGGTTGTGCTAAATTTACATCTGTAAAAATGTTTTCTGGATTAGGCCTATAGATCAAATGCAGTGAGCAACAGGTTTAGGTATCAGAGGTTGGTATTTCTGTTGATGTGTTGTTACTTTCGTTTTCCTCTTCTTCCGGTGTCTCCGGACGCGCGCACTTCTGACGCAGTTATAATAGAATGGACCAGTAAGCTCTAAAAACACAAATTCTCACACTAAAGACACGAAACGAGATGTTACACTCATATAAGCATAAGATATAACAAACACACTTACTTCTCTTGAACGCACACAAGATAAAGGCACTATAAGACCTTATGTAGCCCGCACCTTTACAGCGCTGCGCTCGTTGTCTTTTCACAGACCGTTCTCAACTCTCCAAGGTTTATTCAAACCCACCAGCAATACAACAGTGCCAGGCATTTACATGATTTGGCAGCAGGTGCTCTCTCTTCTGTTTTATGCTTCTGCGTCGAATCGACGGCGTAACCCCGCAGAGCCCTCTGCGTCGCCGCGAATCCCTCTCCGCCCCCTACGCGAGATGGTCCTCACTGCAGAACATGAAATCCACGGGGATCTAGATCTAGATCCGACTCCTCCCACCTTACATACCTAAACCTACCCAGCTCCACCCCTTATCCCTAAACCCACCCCTAAACCTACCCAGCTCCACCCCTTATCCCTAAACCCACCCCTAAACCTACCCAACCCCACCCCTTAATCTGGATCCGACTCCGCCCCCCGGATCTCGTGTACTGCAATGAGGTGCTACTGGAGAACGCTGTAGCTTCTTCTTCTTCTTCTTCTTCTTCTTTTCGTTTCATGGCCGTTCACTCCTTTGGAGTATTACCGCCACCTACTGTATACCTTACGCACATGATTGATGGATCTGATTAGGAAGGAGAAGAGAAAAAAAAAAAAAAAAAAAAAAACCTGTACCATCCCATAGTATCAGAGCTCGTGTATCAGCTGACGCTGCGTGTTCAGCTCCTCCAGCTTTTACACTGAGCCCCTCAACCTCCAGGATGATCAGAAACGTGTTCTCCTCCTCAGGCTCTAGATCCTGTGATCTAGCCCTGTAAGCTCTAAAAAAGTTATCACTTCCTTAAACCTCTCTCTATCACTCAAACCTTTTCCCAAAAGGTCCATAATACTCACTGGCATGTTCTTTATATTTCTAAAAAGAGCCCTACGCTGATCTTCATATTTACTACACTTAAAAAACACATGTTCTACTGTTTCAATTATGCCACATTCATCACACATACCATTTCCATGCTTTCCCATTAATGCCAGTGTTGATTTTAACCCTGTATGACCCATCCTTAATCTAGAAATCATTACTTCTTCCTTTTTATGTCTTCCATAGCACAAATATTTTATCCCTACTGATTTTACAATATTATAATACCACCTACCTGTACTGCTACTTTCCCATCTTTGTTGCCATATTCTTATTATTTCTTTATTAATTATTGATCTAACTTCATTTCTTCCTAAAGGTATCTTAATATCTACCAAGTCTTTCCTTAATGCTTCTTTTGCTAATTTATCCGCTATTTCGTTTCCTACTATCCCAATGTGTGCCGGTACCCAACAAAAGTATACAAGTATCCCCTCTATGTTCAGCCTATATAATAATGTATAAATTTCTACCATCAGGTCTTCTCTGTCTGTTTTTGTTGATAATATACTTTTCAGTGCTGATGCAGAATCTGAACAAATTACAGTCGCCATCCTATTTGGCTTAGTCTGCTCTAACCACTGCAATCCTACTATTATAGCAGTTAATTCTGATGAATATACAGACATTTTGTCACTCAATCTTAAACTTATTTTAGTCTCAAATTTTGGAATATATACCCCTACTCCCACTTTTTGTTCTACTGGGTCTTTAGAACCATCTGTATAGATCTGCATACAAGAATAAAAAACTTCTCTCATAAAAACATTAATTTCATGCCTATTAGTATATTTTCCTTCTGCTTTCTCCCTATCCTCCAGCAATCTCATTTCAACATTAGGCTCAGGTATATTCCACACTGATACCCCTTTTAATGGTATATTGGGACATATAACTACATTTTCCAGACCACATTCCTCAACCCACTGTTTATACTTCCATCCAAAACTATTCCCATTATTCTTTTTATATTCCCAACAGTCATTTAATATTGCTCGTGTGCAATGACTCTTATTACAACCCTGCAAATTAACCCAGTACATCATTGTAAGCTTTTCCCTTCTTAAATCTAGTGGCATCTCCCACATTTCAATCCTGATGGCATCTAGAGGGGTTGATCTAATTGCTCCACAGCAGATCCTAAGTGCCCTAGCCTGTATGTTATCCAGCTTCTTTAGCTCTGACTTTGCTGCACCACCATACACTGCACACCCATAATCTAAACTGGACCGTATCAAGGCTTGATATACATGTAGTAGTGCTCTTTTCCTTGCTCCCCACTCATATCTGGCTATAGAAGTCATACAATTTATTACTCTTTTGCACTTGTTCTCAATTTTCTTAATATGTCTATTCCATGTTCATTTTTCATCAAATATTAGCCCAAGGTATTTAAACTCTGTCACTCTTTGTAATAATTCACCATATAATTTCAAAGTAATTTGTTCCATTTTCCTCTTCTTGGTAAAAACCATATATTAGGTCTTTAACACTGAAAACTTCAGTCCCATTCTACCGACCACCTTTCTACTTCATTTATTGATTCTTGTATTCCTTTAACTACATTCCCTAAGTTCCTACCTCTTTTCCACACAGCACCATCATCTGCATATAGTGCCTTCCCTATACTTGGTTTCATTCTTTCATAAATATCATTAATCATTATGTTAAATAAAATTGGACTGATTACACTTCCTTGAGGAGTCCCATTCAGAATATCATGCATTGTTGAAATTTCTTCCCCTATTCTAACTTGAAATGTACGTTTAAACAAGAAATCCAATATCCAGTTGTACATTCTCCCCCCTACTCCGATTTTATCGAGCTTAATTAATAGTCCCTCCCTCCATAAAGTGTCATATGCCTTTTCAATATCGAAGAAGACAGCAACAAGAAATTCTTTCATTGTTAAAGCTTTTTTAACCTCATTTTCAAATAATAGCAAAGCATCCATTGTAGATCTTTTTCTCCTAAACCCACTTTGAGCTGATGATAAAATCTCATTTTTCTCCAAGAAATAATTTAATCTTCTTACTATCATTTTTTCCACCACCTTACATAATGTAGATGTAAGAGCAATTGGCCTATAACTACTTGATTTTGTTGCATCTTTACCTGGTTTTGCTACTGGTATCACTACTGCATTTTTCCACTCTTTAGGTAAGGTACCGTCATTCCATATCTGGTTGTACACATCCAGTATTGCTTTAATGGCTACGTCTGGTAAGTTTTTTAACATACTATAACTTATCATGTCTCTCCCTGGTGTTGTATCCTTTGAATTGCTGATAGCAATTTTTAGCTCAAAGAGATTAAAATCATCATCCATATTACTATCAACTTCTTGTTTTTTCCTACAAACATTCTTATACATTTTATTTAACTCTTGTCTCCTTTTTAAAAACCTATCACTCAAGTTTTCGATGCTATGGACTTTAGCAAATGTTTTAGCCAATATTTCGACCTTTTCTTTATCTGTTCTGGCCACCTTTCCATCTTCCTCAATTACAGGAACTTGTTTATTAATATTAATACCGTTCATTTTCCTTATCATTCTCCACACCACATTCATTCCAGTCTCTCTCCCAATTGTGTTACAGAACTCCTGCCAGGCTTTCCTCTTTGCATTTAATTACCCTTCTTGCAGCTGCCCTTTTTTTCTGATAATCTATTACTGTATCTTGAGTAATAAACTTTTTTAAAACCCGGAATGCCTTGTTTCTTTCTTTAATTGCCACTGTGCATTCTTCAGACCACCATGGGACATTTTTCTTTCTTTTTCCATTGCCTTTTATTAATGGTATAGATAGATTCGCTGCTAAAATAATTTCATTTACTACTTTTTTATATCTCTCCTCAATATTCCCTTCCATCTTCATATTTTTTAAATTTTCTTCACACACCACAAAAAACTCCTCCCATCTTGCCTGTCTAAATCCCCACCTTGCACACTGGTTAAAACTTTGCTTTTGTACTGCACTCTGAATTTCACAAACTATTGGCCAGTGATCACTGCCCAAATTATCCTCTTGTACACTCCAAGTGCACTTACCTGCTAATGCAGCTGATATTAGTGTGAGGTCCAAACATGACAGGCCGCCTTTAACTGTATCCATTCTTGTTGATTTCCCATCATTTAAACATACTAATGAGTGTTCTTCTAGCCCTAAGCGTCCCGCCGGCGGGACACCACCCCATAAAAAAAATTCATAATCAAATTACTAAGCAACCACTGAATGTAATAACACAAAATAGGTATCATTTTAAAGCTTAGAATTGTTGTGGAAAAATTTTAATAGTCATTTATTCCTAATCTATTCAATGTGTAAAAGTATATGTGTGTACGTGCTTGTGCGTGACGTTTCAGGAATATATGGGACAGGACATCTTGACCTTAGGAATGGTCAGATTTGGCTGGTTTATTCCAGTACCAGTTTGTGTTATTAAGTAGAAACTGAACAGAAGTGGGGGCCTTATCTGGGTGAAAAGTACAGCGAGTGAGAAGGAACCTTGAAAAGAGTATAAAAGCTGTCTCATGTCTTCCTGGTGCGCGCCACTTACTTCACAGAATGTAACGGCTGTGATGGCGACTGGGCCTTCTTGCAAGAATAAATATTTCTCTTTTTATTAATTTGACTCTGAGTGTCTCTTACGCAGTGATGATGTTTAACAGAAGTTTTTGCCACAACATTTGGTGTCAGAGTGGGATTCCTTGGCAGTGCCTCCTGGACCTGAGAGCGGACGGTGTTTGGCCACCTGGACTGAGCAGTTCCAGCTCTACCTCGTAAGTTTCAGAGAGAGGGGCCGACCGCTATCAGGGCCAGGAGAAGCTCCACTGGAATCAGATGAAAACGAACCCGTGGCAACTCAAGACATCTCTGGTAAGAGACGGCTAAAATATTTTTCTTATGGGCTAAAATATTTTTCAAAGTGAAACTGAACCATACTGGCTGAGGGCTGTTTCTGTGGTACGTAATCTGAGATTAATTGAGATCTATATATAGATCAAGAAATTTCAAACAGATACGAGGGAAAATAATCTGAGATTAATTGAGGTCTGTGACAGATCAAGAAATTTCAAGCAGATAAATAATCTGGGATTAATTGAGAACTGTGACAGATCAAGAGATTTCAAACAGATAGGTAACCTGAAAATGAGTTGTTCCACCACGGAGCAATTTGTTTTTAGGTGCTGAGGCTAATTAGGGGGAACCAGAACAATCGTAACAGATTTTTTGGTAAACAATAGTTAGGAGGGCACTAATAGTGCAACCCGACCGATTTGGGTTAAAAGAAAAGAATCGGGTTTGTTGGGGACGCCTAACAGACTAAAGAAAACGCGCGTTGAAGAGAAATCCACAGAGAACAGAGAAGCAGCAGTATGGGGATGTCTCAAAAGCAAGCTTGCGAAATTTGGTACACCGGTGTTTTGTCAAATGAGATAAAATTAAGGGCAGAAATTTATGATATTGAGCGCCACAAGATTAAAGATGGTGCGGGAATCAGTTGAACAGAGCAGTGAGAAACAAAAGTTGTGTCTGCGTTCAATGGCCCTCATTTATCATTCTTGCGTAGAAACGGGCGTATATGTTGGCGTAAGATTATGCTTACACTCCTCTCACCGCCTGATGTATGAAGCTGTGCGTACCTTTGAAATCCTGGTGTACGCAATACCTGTCCTTGATAAATGCAGTGGCTGAAAACGATCGTCATTAGAATAACACGCCTCTAAATATTCAAGTCTCCGCTTCCCCCACGCCCTCATTTTACGCCATGGACACACGGAAGACGGCAAAGAAGAGAAACTTCTCCGACGTGGAGATCAAATGACCTTTCACAATGCATTATTTTACAGCATGTGTTTTGAAACAATTAGCATTTAATATCGTATCATGTACAATAGTGATGATGATGTGATGTGGAGTAGCCTACCATTCATTCACATTAATAATTGCATGTCCATTTGTAATATTCTTATTCTTATTATTATTCGTGTTCGCATTTATGAGGAAAAAACAATGATACGGACATGAGCGCTCTAAAAGCGGCACTAAAATATATTTTAAAACTTTCACAGAGACATCAAACATAAAGCACAAAACCTTTCTTTAAACTGAATTTCGTTTTGTATTAATTGTATCTTAATTTTAAACAATGTTTCGTCAACCAATTAGGCCTACCTGGATTTAACAAATAGGAAAGTAAATAGCAGATGATATGAAACGGAGGACGCGTGAACTGAGCTCATCTCATAAATAAACCGAAACTCAGCGTATAAGGTGCCTCAGACATGTCTACTTTTAAACAGAACAATTCAAAACGAAAGAAAACAGACACAGACTGCTCTCTGCTTATGTAATCTGAAATGTGCATTTCTCTCTGGCGCGTTCACTACTGCGAAGATCGCGAGTCAGCATCTCAACTTCATCTTTGCAGCCGACACAAAGAAAACACTTCTTTATTAATAAACAATTAAAATATCTCCTTGCTATATTTTACATATTCATAATCATTACTTTTGCCGGTTCTTTGTGACAGATTTTTACACTGAAGTTTATAATTAGCCTATGTTGTTGTTGTTGTTTTTTTGTCATATGTTTTAGTTTGTCAACGCATTTTGTGGTGTTAGGAATTGTGTTTCTGCGCGTTTCCGCACTAACTCAAACGTGCGTACACCACCTCCTGAGCTGGCGTGGGATTTGAGCGTGCAGTACGCCAACGTCCATATTGATAAATCTCAAAGTCACCGTGGTTTAGGGTGTACGCCAGGTGTACGCTCGAAATTTGGTGTACGCACTTTTGATAAATGAGGGCCAATGTGTGTAAAAAATGTGAACAGATAATGGATTGTTGACTTGAAGATAAAAAAGTCGAACTGCCAGGAGAAATAAGGGTTTTTACTTCTTCATCCAGTAAATGGATGCATGACATTAGATGTCTTAAGAACTTAAATTTATATGATATGGATTGAAGTAGCAAGCAGCAATAAGGCTGTCTGTGTGAAATAGAGTGATAGAGTGATATAAATAGAGTGAAACTGTAAGTGTAGACTTGGTGGAAGAGGGAAAAGGGAAAAACAAGAAGGTTGGTGTGTGAGATATGTTTGTGTGGGGATTGTGCAAACAATCATGTTCTGGTTAGATAATGAAGGAACTGGCATGTTTGAGAAAAGAAAGGAGAGGATACAGAATGAAAATGGCATGTAGGGGAAGATTGAGATGAAATATAGTAGGAAAAAACTATATGTGATGAAATAAAATGTCAGACAGAATTTATGGAAGTCAAATTAACTGTTTAATTGGTATGAGAATTAGAATAAAATAAGGCATTGTATGATTAACATGATATGAAGAATGTTTTAAGCAGAATGGGGAACAATTCTATATTTTTAATGGTAAAATAAAGATTGAAATTATGTTTAGTGTTAGTTTGACAATCATTGTGTTTTTGAACTTGAAGGGTCTATTATGGGGTAGTTAGAGGAATGGATTTACCATCCATCTTCGTTTATTATGAAAGGATAATAGCAAATTAGTAAAATGTAAAGACAGCTATGTCCAAAGATTCTGGAAATCAATCCTGCCAATAATAATGATGAAGATTTTAATTCGGCTATTGTTGTATCTGCCATTGGTGGACTGTAAAAGAATATGGAGCACTGCTTATCAGTGGCTCTGTTTGCATTCCTCAATGGAACACACGGCTTCAAGGGTGTGCAGTAAGTTAGAGTAGACCGAGAGTGTTTAATTGTGGTCAACAGGACCATTTTAACACGTAACTGTAAATGCCCACTAAGAAGGTGTTTGAAAATGTGATAGTGACACATTTCTGGTAATAATGTGGGTTTGAAAGTAGATCAGTGTTTAAGGGAAGACGATATTAACATTTTCGTCTGAGAAAGAATAAGAGATAAAAAAACAAGGTCAAAAGATTGAAGTCTTAAAGTGAATCCTTTGAAAATATCTATAATAGTAATTATTATAAGTGAATTGATGAATACAGTTTGATGTAAAATTAATGACTCCAACAAATGGGAGTTGCAGAAAGGTAACTAAAAGTATGATTGTGTTTTAATGCAACATTTTGAAAAAGGATTCAGGTAATATAGAGAGACAAATCTCACGGATAATTTATAATAACTGTGAAAGATGCAGAGTAGCCTTGACAAATTTAGTGTGAATCCTGATTGGAGATTGATAAACTCCTAGAAAAAAACTTTGAAGACAGATATTAAACTATGGTTATTGAGAACTAGAATCATTATTTAAGATCAAATAAGCAGAAGCAGCTTGTTACTGAATTAACAGTTGATAAATGTAAAATGTGTAGAAAGGCATCTGATTAAACAAACAGCTTGAAAAGTGTTGACCATGAGAGAACTAGAAGCTGATGTTTTGCTTTTAAAAGATAAGTTTGTTAGGAGCTGTAATGAAACAGCTCGCTTATCTGAATCTGATGTCTGCTGTGGTTGTAAACGGCCAGTACGACAGAGACTCGATCTGAGTGGAAATCTGAAATGTCTAAATTCCCTGTATGGGCAAAAGACAACTATAAAATGATGTTTGTTTGGAAACAAATGTCATTTCTGGCAAAGATGCCTTAAGCTGGGATAGTTAAAAGATTATAGATAAAAGTTTGATGATTAGAAATATTTGAGAGAACAGTTTACCTGTCCTGAATGCCTCAGAGTCTCTCTCAGTCAATTTCAGCTAACAGGCTGTTATCTGACCCTGTGTCATAAGTAATAATAAGCTATTTATAGTAAAGCACAGTGTTTCAGTTGAAAAATCAGACACAGAGATGTAAAAGAAACCATTGCCATAAAGAGGGCAATTTGTATTGGTGAATGTTTTAAATGTAAAACTGAACGACTTTAAAGAAGTCTTTAAAATAATAATGCAGACCTTAAATGATAGAAATAACATTTTTGATTATTTTATTTTAGGACCAGTAACTTCTTTGTCTTATCTTAAGTCTCCACCATTGAAACAGGGCCGATGGCTACGGCTAAAGATGTACAGTAACAGTACACTGAATGTATGGTTGTGAACTAAATTCACTGAGGATAATCTAAGTAGCTAGGTTGATGATTTTAAGATGATTAATGGATTTAAGTGATTAAATACTGCTGTTATTAACCTGTCTCCCTGTGAACACTATTAGGCAATCAGAATGGCTCTGTAGACCCTTGAACGTGCCTTTCCTAAGCTCCAGAAAGCAGCTGAGTTCTGTTAAAGCAAACTGATTGTGTGATGGGAAAGAGCGGTACCAGTGTGTACGTGGCTACTCAATGACAGGATGATCTTCCTGGCCAGGGGACAGCCTAACGCAGGGGGTCACGGACATTGGGCACCTCAGGACGGGGGTGTGGTACATGCAAGAAAGGTAGTGAGAGTTGAGCGCTGACTACTGGAGGCCACTGGGGTCAGCAGAGCATTGAGAGGTGAGATGCGCTGTGACGAGTTGCGGCAGTCTGACCCAAGAGAATGTGAGTTCCTCTATACCACTTGCCAGAAGAAACCGCATAATCGTACGCTTGTTTTTCATTGTGACAAGTGTCTGCAATTAAGCCAGGAGGACAACACCCTGAAGAGAAAATTATAGATAAAGAGCTATGGGGGAGCTTTCAAGAGCCAGCTGAAACATGAGGGGATTGCCATTGTTTGTTGTGGAGACAGGAACAAAACTTTTTATGTATTGGCTGCCTCATGGGCAAGAATAAGAAAATTTATAGAAGTGTTGATTTTGAACTAATGTGTTTATAACATAGTTTTAACTCCTGAAGGTCGGTTGACATGGTGGAGGGCTAAAGATGAAGACAGCTTTTGATTTAAGAAAAGTCTGGATAACAAAATTTAATGGTAAAAGGTTAGTGATGAATTTAATATTACATTCTGTCTAAAATATACTCATAGAAGGCGTTGAAAATATTATTTGTTTATAGTGAGAGAGAGACTTCTCGAGTGGAGGAAGGCATGGTAAACTGTGTCTGTCTTTCTGTTGTCGGCCTGCTAGAGCAAGCTGAAGCAAAATAATGATAAGGAAAAAATTAAACAAAGCAACCCAGCAGACTGAAAATTTAATGAATAATGAACAGAAATGCTTTGGAACTGGTTAAGAGACCATGTAAAATTAGGTAAAAGCTACAGAAAATGTGAAGTTTAAAATCTTACTTAAAATTTAAATCTTTTTAGCAATAATATAAAGAAAGGCGAACATTGAGAATGAGTAGTTAAGAGATGTGTGTCTAGTATGTGTGTGTGATGGTGACAGCACTTTAGGTCTTGTATGTATTAGTTTGGGGTACTAATATTCCGCCTGAAGAGGGAGTATATTGTTTCATCATTACAGATGGGTTAAGGCAAATGACAAATTTTAAAGAAGCCGATAATTGTGTGTGGATCTGATGAAAAGATGATACAGAACATAGGACGAGCTTTAAGTTGATTGGTCATCAAGCTCTGTCTGGTATTAATTACTTTTTGTTGATTTGAATTACGTTCTGGATCAGTTTAAGTATTTGTGTAAATTGGAATTGTGGAGTTGTAGATCACGATCTGGCATGGGCTGAGATAAATGAAAATGTTATAGATTTGATGGCAACAACAAAGTGACATATTGGCATAAGTCAAACATGAAATTATCAAGAGAGCCCTAAAAATGTATGATTATTGTGGGCAGAAGGATGAGAATGTTATTTGACTGACATTGACCAAGTGACCAAGTCTGTACAGCACGACCTGACTTGATAGAAACAATTGATGACTTTGAAAATGTTTGTAGATGACTGAATTAAGAGACCAAACAACAGGCCTGAAAAGCAGGATACGCTGTGAGACCAAGGGCCTTTGCCCTTCAAATACTTCATTGAGCAGATGAGATTGTGGCTTTAAGTGAAGAATGTAATATTTTTGTTTCAGAGACAGCAAAATATGTAAACAACGTTTGGGTTAGTGTTGATGCAAACTTTATCAAAACACTATGTTAAATGTTATGTTAAATTGATGCACGAGTTGAGTCGTGCATCAAAAAGGGGGGACAAAATATGGTTTTATAAAGGGACAATATATGTGGGGAGGACACTGGGTTTAATTGGGTAAAGGCCACCCCAAACAAAATTTGCTTTCTGTAAATGTATTTGCAGGACTGTTTCAACAGGAAACGCCAGGGTATCGAAGGCCCCGGGAGAACAGCAGACAAAATAAACTATGTGTACTTTACTATTTGAAAATAACCTCGACATTTTGTTTTCTTTACAGAGAATGGAGCAGAGCATAACTTAAAATTTTCCTTTCACAGAATGTCAGATTGGATTGCAGCTAACAGAATGATTCTGTTCCAAAATGTATAAATATTGTGTTGTTGACATGAGCAAAGTGGGTTGAATGTCAATGTAATAGTTGAATGAGTTTCAGGTTGAGTGGCCAGATGTTGAGAATAAATTTGGAACTCATAATGTATATCATCAGTAAACAAATGGTAAAAATTCCACAGCTCACACCAGAAGGACGACCAGCAGCACTAACAAAATACTTAAGATCTCCATTCACAGGTGACAGCAGGAAATGGTCCACTCCACAAACAAGGTTGCAAGGATGGAGATTGCAACACCACCATCCAAACATCTCACCTTAAACAACGCCAACGAGATTTGATTGGTCACTGATTAATTAGAAAGTATTTTAGGAAAATGAATGGATTGTTTGATTAATCTCTGGGGGTGGGGGTTTCGGGGGTAGGATTGTCGATATTGTGTGTTTCCAGCTCAGTACAGAGACTGGTCAGAGCAGGGATGTTTTGTTAGATTGGTAAAAATGACAATTTTATCCAAATGATGATGATGATGATACAAGTAGTGGGAGCTATAGTCAAATGAATTAATTGTTGGGGTATGTTTTCTTTTTCTTCCTTTGAATGTTTTTGATATGAACAGAGTTAAAAAAAAACTGTGGTTATCCGCTATGAGATGATGGATTTTATTCTACTTTTATTCTTTGTATTTTGATGATCTGTTGAAATAACCAGTGTGAATTGATGGTTTTGTTTTATTTTTCCTAACTAATCTGTACACTATTTCTTGTTTAACTGAGGTGACTGAGGGTTCGATCAAGGTCGAGAGTGCGATAGCAGTGTCTATTCATTCAGCCCGGCTTCAGATAAGCTCTTTACTTGCTTGCTAATATTTAAGGGACTATCCTTACAAAAAACAACCTAAGCTTTTTCTTTTCAAATGTTATTTTCACAAATGTTTAAGAAGAGTGATCAGTTATGCGAAAACTAGAGATGAAGAGTAGTGTGATGATATGACTTAAAATTTGTCTTTTTGTTTATTATTGTGATTATGGGTAATCAGAATGATAAAAAGTGGGGATTGTTGTGGAAAAATTTTAATAGTCATTTATTCCTAATCTATTCAATGTGTAAAAGTATATGTGTGTACGTGCTTGTGCGTGACGTTTCAGGAATATATGGGACAGGACATCTTGACCTTAGGAATGGTCAGATTTGGCTGGTTTATTCCAGTACCAGTTTGTGTTATTAAGTAGAAACTGAACAGAAGTGGGGGCCTTATCTGGGTGGAAAAGTACAGCGAGTGAGAAGGAACCTTGAAAAGAGTATAAAAGCTGTCTCATGTCTTCCTGGTGCGCGCCACTTACTTCACAGAATGTAATGGCTGTGATGGCGACTGGGCCTTCTTGCAAGAATAAATATTTCTCTTTTTATTAATTTGACTCTGAGTGTCTCTTACGCAGTGATGATGTTTAACAGAAGTTTTTGCCACAACAGAATCTCAACTTTTCAATGCACCTATCCATTGTATTCAACTCCTAACAGGCGCTGAGTTATTCCATTAGAACGGAGTGTACCACCGGGGGGCGCCACCTAGCTATGAAAAAAATTAAGTGTCATATTTTTCAAAACTACTGCATTGATCAACACAAAATAGGCATCATTTGAAAGCTTAGAGTCTAAACTTTACAATGAATGTAGCCATTATGATTATCTCCAAAGTAGTGCTGAGTTATTTGCTAATAAAATGAAAAATAAATAAATTATAATTTATGAGGAAGGGAAAATTATTATGTACCGCAATGTGTCAAAAACATCATATAGCTCAGATAGTCATGTGTCATATGTCATTTGAAAGGTCTCATGGAGTAGAACACAACAAGCCCAATTATTTTGGGCTTTGACTAAACTTGAGTGAGTTTTTGTTAGTTAAGCCCTGCAAGACCCATATGTAAATAATATACTGATGTGGCATTCACGTGGCGTTTTTTCACTCGTAACTTCATGAAACATGGAAAATTGCACATCCTTATTTAAAGCAGATTCTCACGATTAAAAAGAGCCTAAAGACGCCATAATCCATCACTCAGATCTAAATATATCCCTCGTTATGTTATAACACACAAAAAACAGCACAGATGCACATGAGTAAAAAAGTTGCTTAGACTTGGCGTTTTTGCGGGTAACTTCATGAAACATGCTCCGATCGTTAAAAATGGCACATCTTTATTTACAACAGACTGTCACGATTAAAAAAAGACCAAAGGTACCAAAATCCGTCACTCAGATCTAAAGATATCCTTCATTGAGTTATAACACGTATAACCTCAGAGGCGCAAATAAGCTAAGTAAACAAATGTAGCTTTAAATTAGCATTTAGGCTTTTACCTTCATGAAACATTCTCCGATCGTTAAAAATGGCACATCCTTATTTACAGCAGACTCTCACGATTAAAAAGAGACCAAAGTCACCAAAATCCGTCACTCAGATCTAAAGATATCCTTCATTGAGTTATAACACGTATAACCTCAGAGGCGCAAATAAGCTAAGTAAACAAATGTAGCTTTAAATGAGTTTTTACGCTGGTAACTTCATGAAACATACTCCGATCGTTGAAAATGGCACATCCTTATTTACAGCAGACTGTCACGATTAAAAAGAGACCAAAGTCACTAATAATCCATCGCTTAGATCTAAAGATATCCCTCATATAGTTCCTCATAGGCCCTGCAAGACCCATAGGTACACAATATACTGATGTGACGTTTTTCACTGTAACTTCATGAAACATACTCCGATGGTTAAAAAATTGACATCCTTATTTACAGCAGACTCTCGCGATTAAAAAGAGACAAAAGTCACCATAATCCGTTGCTGAGATCTAAAGATATCACTCATAGAGTTCCTCATAAGCCCTACAAGACCCATAGGTACATAATATACTGATGTGACGTTTTCTACTGTAACTTCATGAAACATACTCAGATCGTTGCAAATGAGACATCCTTATTTACAGCAGAGTCTTACGATTAAAAAGAGACCACAATCACCATAATCCGTCACTCAGATCTAAAGATATCACTCATAGCTTAGCTAATGTGTGTCTGTGGGGTTATGTGTTATAACTCTAAGTAAACAACTGTAGCAATGACTGAACAAAAGTCTCCCTTTGTTCCAAGTGCTGTAACTTTAGATTACTTTATGCTATCATCATAAAATAACGATCCAGGTGCAGGCCATACATAGGGGAACATCACAAAAAAAGAATTACAGTCGTGCTCAGAATTAATGGTACCCCTGGTAAATATGATCAAAAATGGCTGTAAAAAATAAATCTGCATCGTTTATCCTTTTGATCTTTCATTCAAAAAATTGGCAAAATCCTAACCTTTCATTGAAGTAAAAGATTTGAAAGTGGGGGGGAAATCACATTATAAAATAAATGTTTTTCTCCAAAACACGTTGGCCACAATTATTCATACCTTTTTATTAAATACCTTTTTGCAATCTCCTTTTGCCAAGATAACAGCTCTGAGTTTTCTCCTATATTGCCTGATGAGTTTGGAGAACAACTGACAAGAGATCAGAGACCATTCCTCCATACAGAATCTCTCCAGATCCTTCAGATTCCCAGATCCATGTTTATGCTTCTTCTCTTCAGTTCAGCTACTCATTTTCTATATGGTTCAGGTCAGGGAACTGGGACGGTCATGGCAGAAGCTTCATTTTGTGCTCCCTAACACATTTTTGTGTTGATTTTGATGTTTGTTTTGGATCGTTGTCCTGATGGAAGATTCAACCACGGCCCATTATAAGATTTCTAGCAGAAGGCGTCAGGTTTTGATTTTTTATCTGTTGATATTTGATAGAATCCACGATGCCATGTATCTGAATAAAAAGTCCAGGACCTCCAGCAGAAAAATAGGCCCACAACATTAAAAATCCAACGGTATATTAAATTGTACACATGGGGTACTTTTTATCCTTATGTGCACCAAACCCATCTAGTGTGTTTGCTGCCAAAAAGCTCTTTTTTTTAGTTTAATCTGACCACAGAAGCCTGTGCCGTTTGAAGATCCAGTCGTGTCTGACACCTGAATATGCTGGAGTTTGTATTTGGAGGAGCGAGGAGGATTTTTCTTAACACCCTCCCAAACAACATGTGGTGATGTAGGGGTTGTTTGATTTTTTTTAATAGGCTTTCTGACCCCCAAAACTCAACTAATCTCTGCAATTCTCCATCTGTGATCCTTGAAGAGTCTTTGGCCACTCAAACTTTTCTCCTCACCGTCCATTAAGAAAATATAGACACACGTCTTCTTCCTGGCAGAATCGTAACATATTTAGTTGATTATAACTTCTTAATTATTGCCCTGATGATCAAAATGGGATTTTTCAATTCTTTAGCTATTTTCTTACATCCACTTTCTATTTTGTGATGCTCAACTATCTTTTGATGCACATCAGAACCATGTTCTGTGGTTTTATTCATTGTGATGTATGATTAAGGGAATTTGGCCTTTGTGCTTCCTCATATTTAAACTCCTGTGAAACAAGAAGTCATAGCTGGACAATTTCATGTTCCTAGTCACCCTGGTGTGCTAAAAAAGGTAAATATTAATGGAAATAAACTTCATAGATATTTTATTCATAAGAAATTCTAGGGTGTGAATAATTGTGGCCAACGTGTTTTGGAGAAAAATATTTTTATAATGTGATTTTTCCTCCCCATTTTCAATTCTTTTACTTCAATGAAAGGTTAGACTTTTGCCAATTTTTTTAATGAAAGATCAAAAGGATAAACGATGCAGATTTATTTTTTACAGCCATTTTTGATCATATTTACCAGGGGTACCATTAATTCTGAGCACGACTGTATTTTGCTACCTTATTTCCTTCCTGAGTTATTGCATGTCAAATAAGAAATATATGTAATATTATTTAAAAAATAAATAATATTTTTGTCTTATCAGCAGTTTCTCAGCATTAGATTGTCCAAATGTAATAAAAATGTATATATTCTAAAAATATGAAAAGTTTTCTAACAGATGATACCTACCTTATGACTCTCCTCTCTATAGTTTTGGAGTTATGAGTCTTTAAATGTGTGCATGTCACTCAGAAAACAAGAGTTTTATAAATGTCAATGACTGAACAAAAAGGCTCCCTTTGTTCCAAGTGCTGTAACTTTGGATTACTTTATGCTATCATCATAAAATAATGATCCAGGTGCAGGCCACGCATAGGGGAACATCACCAAAAAAGAATTATATTGCTACCCGCATTTCCTTCCTAAGTTATTGCATTTCAAATAAGAAAGATATGTAAATTATTTAAAAATAATAATAATATTTTTGTCTTTTATCAGCAGTTTCTTACCGTTAGATTGTCCAAAAGTAATAAAAATGTATATTTTCTAAAAATATAAAAAGTTTCCTAACAAATGATATCTACCTTTTGACTCTCCTTGCCATAGTTTTGAAGTTATGAGTCTTTACTTTTTTGTGTGTCATTCGATTCGAACAAAAAATCCCAAAAATGCCTTCAGGGCTTAAGGGGATGAATTCTTCTACAACTAACCCGTTACTGTCTGTACTCTTACTACCCCATAAACCATTATGTGCATTAAAATCCCCACATATAATAACTCTACTCTGTGCCTCACCCATCACATTTTCTAGAATACTATTATTTATTTCTTTGCATGGATTATAAAAGTTTGAAATTCTTATTTCTTCATACCTTCCCATTATCCCTATACTTACACATTCTACATCATTACTTGTGTTTATTCTCTTATATATTATATCATCTTTGATAAATGTTGCACACCCTCCCCCTCTTCCAGTTACTCTGTCTTTCCTCTCTACTACATATCCATTTATCTTAAAGTCCAAAGAATAGTTTAACCATGTCTCTTGAATGCATATTATGTCTGGTGCCTTAACCATTTCGGATATATGTTTTTTAAATTCTTGCCCATTTGCTATTAAACTCCTAGCATTCCAATGTAGTAGTAGGAAAGACATTTCACAGCTACATTTACATTTACATTTAGTCATTTAGCAGACGCTTTTATCCAAAGCGACTTACAACTGAGGACAAAACCAAGCGAGTCATCGTGAAAAGGCAAAAACAACGCAAGAAGTGCTCAAAGTACAAAGTTCACACATAGCTCGGAGTAGTATAAGCCAAGCAAGGGAGGATTTAAGGGAAGGGGAAGGTTTTTTTTTTTTTTTTTTTTATGTTAAGTGCTCCCTGAATAGATGAGTTTTCAGTTGTCTTTTGAATGCTGTCAGGGATTCTGCATTCCAAATGAGGCTGGGCAGATCATTCCACCAGCATGGAACTGTGAATGAGAAAGTTCTGGAGAGTGATTTTGTGGCTCGCTGTGATGGTACCACGAGCCGCCGCTCATTGACCGATCGTAGGCTTCTGGTAGGGATGTAGACTTGTAATAGCGAGTGAAAGTAGGAGGGAGCTGAACCTGTGGTCAATCTGTAAGCAAGCGTCAACACCTTGAACTTAATGCGAGCAGCGAGTGGTAGCCAGTGCAGAGAGATGAACAGAGGAGTGACGTGGGCCCTTTTGGGCTCGTTGAAGACAAGACGAGCTGCAGCATTCTGGATCATTTGTAGAGGTTTAGTTGCACATGATGGAAGTCCAGCAATAAGAGCATTGCAGTAATCAAGCCTAGAAATGACCAGGGCCTGGACAAGAAGTTGTGTTGCATGCTCAGTTAGAAAAGGCCTGATTTTCCTGATGTTGTGCATAGCAAACCTGCATGATCGAGCTGTCTTTGTAATGTGGTCGGTGAAGGTCAGCTGATCATCAAAGATTACTCCAAGATTTCTGACTGACCTTGATGGGGTGATTGAGGAAGAGTCTAGCTGGATAGTGAAGTCGTGTTGTAGAGACGGATTGGCAGGGAGGACGAGAAGCTCAGTCTTTGCCAGGTTGAGCTGCAGGTGATGTTCCTTCATCCATGCCGAGATGTCCGCCAGACAGCTTGAGATCCGTGCCGTTACTGTGGGATCATCTGGTTGAAATGAGAGGTAGAGCTGGGTGTCATCAGCATAGCAATGGTAAGAGAAACCATGTGCCTGTATGATGGGTCCCAATGATGTGGTGTAGATAGAGAAGAGGAGCGGTCCAAGAACTGAACCCTGAGGAACCCCTGTGGTCAGTTGATGTGCTTTGGATACCTCGCCTCTCCATGTGACCCTGAAGGACCTACCTGTGAGATAGGACTCAAACCAGTGGAGGGCAGTTCCAGTGATGCCCAGTGATGAGAGGGCGGACAAGAGGATTTGATGATTCACAGTGTCGAAGGCAGCAGACAGGTCCAGGAGAATGAGAACTGATGATTTGGAGGCAGCTTTTGCGATCCGCAGGGCTTCTGTGACCGACAGTAATGCAGTCTCGGTAGAATGTCCTTTCTTGAAGCCAGATTGGTTGACATCCAGCTGGCTGTTCAGAGACAGGAAGGATGATACTTGGTTAAAAGCAACTCGTTCAAGTATTTTCGCAATGAATGGTAGGAGAGAGACAGGTCTGTAATTCTCTAGAAGTGATGTGTTTGATGTTGGTTTTTTAAGCAGTGGAGTTACCCGAGCCTGCTTAAATGCTGTAGGGAAAATGCCAGTGTGGAGGGATGAGTTTATAATGTGTGTAAGAGCTGGTAGAAGTGTGGGAGAGATGGCTTGTAGAAGGTGTGAGGGGATGGGATCAAGAGGGCAGGTGGTAGGATGACTGGAGAGGAGAAGTTTGGATACTTCTTCCTCGGTTAGTGGAGAGAAGGAGGAGAGAAGGTTATTGGCTGTGGGAGAGGTTAGTCTGGGTTCCTGTGTGTGTGAATCTGAAAACTGACTGCTGATAGTTGTAGTTTTGTCAGTGAAGAAGTTAGAAAAATCATCAGCAGTTAGTGAGGAGGTGGGTGGTGGTGGAGGTGGACAGAGGAGAGAGTTGAATGTCTTGAACAGTGTTCGTGTGTTAGAGGCACTGTTGATCTTGTTGTGGAAATATGAAGATTTTGCGGTGTGAACTTCAACAGAAAAGGCAGAGAGCAGAGATTGATACCTACTGAGGTCAGATGTGTCTTTTGATTTGCGCCATTTCCTCTCCGCTGCCCTGAGCTTGGTCCGGTGTTCACGAAGAACCTCAGATAACCAGGGGTTAGAGGGAGTGGCGCGTGCTGGCCTGGAGGAGAGAGGGCAGATGTTGTCTAAAGAAGAGGTTAGGATGGAGCATAAAGTATCTGTCGCAGTGTTCACATCCAGTGATGAGAAATGCGAGGGTGAGGGAAGAGAGGATGACACAGCAGAGGAAAGATGGGATGGAGAAAGTGAGCGCAGGTTTCGTCTGAAAGTAAATGCTGGGGAGGTTGCTGGAGCATGGGTAGTGAGTTGTAGATTGAAAGTAATGAGGAAATGATCTGAAACGTGGAGAGGTTTCACCAAAATGTTGTCAGTGGTACAGTTGCGTGTGTAAACCAGGTCCAGTTGGTTGCCTGACTTGTGAGTACCGGAGGTGATGAGCCGTGTGAGATCGAAAGAAGCTAGGAGAGAGCTGAAGTCAGTTGCATATGGTTTTGCTAGGTGAATGTTGAAGTCGCCAAAGACTACAAGTGGAGTGCTATCATCAGGGAAAGAGGACAGCAGCACATCTAGCTCCTCTACAAAGCTTCCCAGTTGACCAGGGGGGCGATAAATAACTACAATATGGATCTTAGTGGGAGTTGTAAGTGTAATAGCATGATATTCAAATGAGGTGTTATTGCATAGAGAAGAGAGAGTTGAGTATTTCCAATTGTTAGTAATGAGAAGACCAGTGCCCCCACCCCTCCCCGACTGGCGAGGGGTGTGAGAGAAAGAGTAGTTGTTAGAGAGAGCAGCAGGGGTTGCTGAGTCTTCTGGACGGATCCAGGTCTCAGTCAAGCCCAAGATATTAAGAGTAGAATGAGATGCAAAGGCTGGAATGAAGTCAGCTTTATTGACTGCTGATTGACAATTCCATAGACCCGTATAAAGAGTGAGAGGTGAGTGTGAGGATGAGAGAAAAGGGCGCAGGTTAGCAGTATTGCGCTGCCTTCTGTGTGCAGTGAGAGAGCGTTGTCGAGAGACAACAGGAATGTATTGAAAGCACATAATGATAATGGGGAATAAGATAAGGGTAGGAGAGAAAGGATGAAGAAGATACTTTAGTTGCCTTACAGGTGTCCTTGCTCGGTGGAGTCGCGCAGGTAGAGTCGATGTCTTTACCCGAGTCTGTCTTCACACGAGGAGGCTGAATGCTTCCGCTGACGCTTCCGCGACAGCGCACACACTACATAGATATAATGCTTACAATCACCTAAGTGAGGGCAGCTGTGTCAGCCCTTGCTATTAGCACAGCAAAAGCAAGTATCCTGATAATGGGCCGAATCGAAACTAGCTGTTGAACAGCGCTACTTAAGTGCTACAATAAAATACAGACTACAACCCTTCAAGACGCACGGCAAATATTCAAAATAGGTTGCGTCTAATTAAAATACAGATATTTAGTGGAGACAAAAATTATAAATAAGCCAAGATTCGAAAATAGCCCTACCTGTTTGACAAATAGTAAACAGAGCAACATGAGAACTAGGTATTAAGAAATAAACAACTCACGCGCTCTTGCCGTTCTCACAGAGTGACTGCTAGCTTGTTCTGGCTCTCTTTCTGAATTTACTCTGGTTTTATATCTGCTTAAATAGCCCTTGCTATTAGCACAGCAAAAGCAAGTATCCTGATAATGGGCCGAATCGAAACTAGCTGTTGAACAGCGCTACTTAAGTGCTACAATAAAATACAGACTACAACCCTAGCAAATACTAGCTAAGTGTTATTATTACTCTGAGTCATATCCATGGCAGCAGTTCCTTCCTCCGCTTTCAAAATCCCATGCACCTCCTCTGCTGAAACTCCTGTTAACTTGAGAAATTTATTAGCACATCCTACAATAATCCTTAATTTGTCAGATCTCTTTTCCACTTGTGAAGTACCATTCACTACCGCACAGATGAATGCCACAAAGTCGATTTTGTTTACTGTGATATGAAGATCTGCCTCATTCCTCTCATGATTTACTTCTCTCTGAGAATAGGATTCTATCCTATTTCCTGGTACATTAGTTACCTTCGGTTCACCTTTGCTTTTTCCTTTTACCTTACGCATAGCTTCTGCATATGTTAAATTTTGCCCAGTTTTCACTTTCTGAACTTCACGGGCTTCTTGTTGTACAGGACATCCTGCGTATGCTGCGCTATGTCCACCGCCACAGTTACAGCATTTAATCACTACGCCCTCCTCACATTTGTCATATTCATGTTCCCCCCCACACTTTACACACCGCATTCTCCCTTTACAAAAATTTGCAGTATGTCCCATCCGTTGACACTTAAAGCATCTCAAAGGTGGGGGTATGAACTCTCGCACCAAGAAGCTAACAAATCCTAGCTTCACTCTTGTGGGCAGATTACTACCTTCAAACAGGATCATCACACTCATGCTTTCACACTTTTTGTTGTCTTTCCACATCTGCAGTCTTCGAATGGAGATTACTGTGCCACCACTTAGATTAGCTTTGATATCATCCATACTTACATTAAGGGGTACTCCTGAGATAACCCCTCTGATTCTGTTACCTATTTCTGTACATGATATCTTTCCTCCTGCCAGCGTTTTTATTTTCAGAATTTTTTGTTTTTGCTTTTCATCCTTACATTTAATCATTATTCTTCCGTTGTTTAGACAAGCTACAGCTTTCACTACTCCTATCTCTTTCTCAATTGCTTTCGATAATTTAACTGGATGAGTTTGTTGTTCTGACTGCTTAGCAAAAGTAATTAGAACCTTGATTTCTCTTTCCTCTTCTTTATCAGCTTCACTTCTCGTTTGTTTTACTTTATTAATTGTTCGTTCACAATCAGATCCATCATCCATGCTGCTCTTTTTCTTCCTTTTATTATACCTTACTTCATGATAATCCATTTCTTGTTCATTATCATCATCCGATGTTTCTCCCCACGCTTTCCTCCCTCCCGCCGCCATTTTTCGACGACCTTCGTCCTACGCCGTAGCTCGACGTGCACTTCCAAAAAATTGTAACTACGCGTCGAGGCGACGCAGACCGCAATGGCTGTGATTGGTCAGATGAACCGCGATGCAACGCAACCTGACGCAGAACCATAAAACGGCAACGACGCCGTAGGAGTGACGAAGACACCACTGAGCATGACAAGACACAAAACCCACACCGTGACATCATCAAACGGTTTTCTGACAAAATCAGAAAGCTGCTGATTTTGTTTTAATTGTTCCCTTTTCATCTTGTTAATTCTTTTTACATTTTCTTTGTGTAATGCATTGTTGTGATACTTTAAGTTACTTGCTGCTTTTACTGCATTTCTGTGCTTTTCATTATTATGGTATCTCGCCCTGTTGTATTTCTTCATTTTATTCTTATGTTGCTCATTGACCCTGTATTTCACCCTATTGTACTTTTTAAAGGAGAACTCCGTCAATTTTAACATTGAGCTCATTTTTTTGTACATTTGGAGTGCGGTCAGTACAGACAAAAACGGCAAAATCTGTGTTTCCTACACCGTGTTATCCTCTTTTTAAAATTCGCACCCTGATGACTTCAATGGGCAAGTTCTAAACCTGCTTTTAGCCTCTTAACATCCTTGATTTGTCATTACAAGTACAAGTACAAGTTCGATCCAGTGATCATGGATATTGACATGTGTTTCTGACATTTATATAAGCCTGATTTCCACACCGGGGAAATACATAAAGCAGATTTGTTTGTGAACGCTTATAATATATGTAGGTCTAAATCCAGGTGATCACTTATATCAATGTTATATATATCATCATATCGTCCAGCCCTAAAACATGTATAGTTTGTGTCAGTGTTTATTTAAAAACATCAAATTAGGAAGAATATAACAATGGTAAATATTGAATTGATGAGTTGTCAACACATTATATAACAATACAATATATAGGGTGTGATTTTACCCAAAAATTCAACATTGAGACAAAATAACTGCAACTCTCTCTCTCTCTCCCCTCTCTCTCTCTCTCTCTCTCTCTCTCTCTCTCTCTCTCCTCTCTCTCTCTCTCTCTCTCTCCTCTCTCTCTCTCTCTCCTCTCTCCTCTCTCTCTCTCCTCTCTCTCTCTCTCTCTCTCTCTCTCCTCTCTCTCTCTCTCTCCTCTCCTCTCCTCTCTCTCTCTCTCTCCTCTCTCTCTCTCTCTCCCTCTCTCTCTCTCTCTCTCCTCTCCTCTCTCCCTCTCTCTCTCTCTCTCTCTCTCCCTCTCCCTCTCTCCCTCTCTCTCTCTCTCTCTCCCTCTCTCTCTCTCTCTCTCTCTCCTCTCTCTCTCTCTCTCTCTCTCTCTCTCTCTCTCTCTCTCTCTCTCTCTCTCTCTCTCTCTCTCTCCTCTCTCTCACTGTACGCATGCGTGAGCGTCTGAGCTGAACGAGTGTGGAGTGCGAGAGCGTTGGCCTGCGGGCTGTGTGAGTTTTTCTATCTTTTCTTTCTTTGGCAAAGTTGTTGGTGTATTTGTGGAGGTTTTGCTGGAGTTAGGGAGAGTAAAACGCTGTTGTTCAGCGTGTGCTGTCAGAGATGGCAGCGTCGGAGAGCGTACCGCTTGATAAGCTGACGCGTCGACATGGTTTTAAAGTTATCCCCGCGGAACGCTGCTCTATAGAGGACTGCAGCATATCAGTCGCTCAAGTTGTGGGATATAAGAGTATCTTGTCGGCATCTAGGATGAACAGTGCAGTTGTTTTTTTCCTAGATGACGTTAACAAGGTTAATGAAATAGTCGCTAGTGGAATTGTGTTGAATGACTCGTATACACCGGTAATGCCTTTGATGCAGCCGGCAAAAAAGATCCTGTTATCGAATGTTCCACCTTTTATAAAGGATGAAGTGATCCAAAGAGAACTGCTCAGGCACGGAAAAATTGTTTCGCAGTTTAAAAAAATCAACTTAAATTGCAAATCGGCGCAGTTGAAGCATGTTGTTTCTTTCCGGCGGCAGGTGTATATGATCCTGAACAATGACAGTGCGGAGTTGAATCTCGCAATAAAGTTGAGAATTGATGATTTTGACTATGTGATTTATGCTACATCAGAGACAATGAAGTGTTTTAAATGTGGACAAGGAGGACATCTTGCTCGTGTGTGTCCTGAGAATGTGGAACATGATGCAGTACAGAATAATATTGAAGGTGAGGGACAGAAAGATAATGTGGAGAATGGAAATCAGGAAAAAGGAGGGGAAGTGATTGAGAATGGTGAACCAACTAATCAAAAAGAAATTGTAAATGGGAGTAATGAGGAAGAAGGAGAGGGGGAAATTGAAAAAGTAAATGAAGCTGCTGGTCCTTATGTGAATGCAGAAGTCTCAGGAGACATTGATATGGTGGAGGATGACAGTCTGTTTAAAACACCGAATTTAAAGAGAAAAACAAGTGGAAAGAGTAGAGGAAAAAAAGTTAGGAAAGAGCAGGTTCAAGAAGAACAGGCAAAGGAAACGATGGTTCAAGAAACCATGTCTGACAGTGAGCACAGTAATTCAGATGATTCTGTAGCAGAAAGTGAGTGTGAATCCGTAAGTTCAGTTGACTCAGTCGCTCAAAGAAGAGCTGGGAGGAGTGCGTACACCCTAGAAAAAATTAAATCTTTTTTGCAGAACACAAAAGGCATGAAGGGAGTTCAAGTGCAAGAGTTTTTTCCTGATTCTAAAATGTTCATAGAGGCTGCAAGGATGTCAATGAGAGAAATTGGGTTGGGGGGGTCTCACAGAACAGGAAGTATATAGGTTAAAGAAAATTGTTCAAAAGGTGAGATCCAACAGGTTAAATGATGAAAAGGAAGTGTTATAATTTTTCTTTTTTCTTTGTCAATTTCTTGTTTTTGTTTTGCACAGTTTCCTTTTTTTCTCATTTATTTATGAGTAATCTAAGACTGGGCAGCCTGAACATGAACGGTGCAAGGGATTTTAGGAAAAGAGCATTACTTTATGAGTTGATAAGACAAAAAAAGATTGATGTTATGTTTCTTCAAGAAACACATAGCGATATAAAAAATGAAAGTGAATGGATGATGGAATGGGAAGGAAATGTGATACTGAGTCATAAGACTACCACTAGTGGAGGTGTAGCAATTCTACTAAGAAATAATATAAATCCAGTCTCATGTGAAGTAGAGCATGTAGTCGGGGGACACTTGTTGAAAGTACGGCTCGAGTTTGAGCATTTTACTGTTGTATTTATAAATGTGTATGCCCCAGTGTTTGGAAGTGAAAGAGTGTTGTTTTTAAACAAAGCTAGAGATATTATAAAGGTTTCTAAATCTGAAGAGTTTTTATTTCTAGGGGGTGATTTTAATTGTACAGAAGATGATACAATTGATAGAAATCACAAAGAACCTCATATGCCTTCACAGTGTGTTTTAAAACAAATTCTGAAAGAATGTGAATTGTATGACATTTGGAGAGTTTTAAATAAAACACAGAGGCAGTACACTTGGGCACAAGTGAGGGAACAGTATGTGACAATGGCCAGATTAGACAGGTGGTATTGTTTTAAACATCATTTTAATATTATCAAACAATGTGCAATTTCTCCTGTAGGATTCTCAGATCATGGTTTAGTCAGCTGTAATGCTTTTATCACTAATGTAAAGCCAAGAAGTGCTTATTGGCATTTTAATACGGTCTTATTGCAAGATACATTTTTTTGTGAGGTGTTTGGTCATTTTTGGCAACAGTTTAAGAATAAGAAGTCATCCTTTGATTCTTTGCAACAATGGTGGGAGTTTGCAAAAATACAGATACAGCAACTGTGCCGTATGTATACTTTCAATGCTTCGAGAGACATTTCCCGATCTCTGAAAGATCTAGAGAAAGAGATAATTGAAACGCAAAATTTAATGGATTCTGTTAGAGACAGAGAATGTGTCAAAGTTTTAAAGGATAAAAAGAAAATGTTAGATGATTTGTTGGGGGTTATAAAGCACAGGGTGCTCTGGTACGCTCGCGGTTTCAGAGCGTAGCACAGATGGATGGCCCAACCAGTTTCTTTTTTGGACTTGAAAAGAAAAATGGCCAAAATAGAAACATGCATTCGTTGTTATCTGAATCAGGCACAGAAATAATAGAGGCTAAGGAAATAAGAAAAAGAGCGGTATGTTTTTATTCAGAGTTATATAAGAGTGGTCACGTGGAGGTGAAGGATATAGCCAGCAAGTTCCCTTTATCGAAAAAGGGAACTTCGAGATGCGTCGAACGACACGGTGGGAACGCCTCTTGCGTGATTGCGTCTGAAGCATCTATGCCAACTAGTCCAATGGAATGAGAGAATGAGCGTCACGGGCGGGTGACGTCATGAACCAGGAAAGGATAAGAGCACTTCCGCTGCTCGCCGGCATTTAGCTTCTGTTGCCTCAGCAAGCGATCTGTGTCAAACTGTCTCTGTCTATTTATTGTTGTCTGTTACAATATTGTCGGAAACGTTATGGCGAAACAAATGTACAAACAGTGTGTTCCTCCCTGCCCGCGTTTATTTAAACGGGTGGGGACACACACAGCTTTGTGGCATTTTGTTTGAGAGTAAGAGCATGCTGAGTGCTAACATTGTAAAAGTGAAACTACCAGATTAGCATGCTCTGCTCTCGCCTGTCACTCTGTATGATAGTGGCAGGCTCGCGATTCTCACGGGATACAGGACCCGCGTTTGCCGAGGCGGCGCGGAGAATGCATTCCTGGGGATCGCAAAAGGATCTTTTGGAGGGGTGGGAGAACGGTCCGAGGGCCTTTTCTTCTTCCTTGCCCGGAAGATCCAGCTCTATCTCCCCGGTGTTGGAAGCACGCTCTGCGGTTTCTTCCGCTCGGGGAGAGAGAGCCCTTTTTTCCTTCATTTCTTCCTCCGAGGAGGTTTGTGTTGAGAATATTGAAAGTGAAAGCAAGCACACACACTGTTGAATTAGATTCGCCATCTATTTTTCCAGTATATGATGAACTGGTGGAGGTTTTGTCCCGTGCTGTTAGTAAATTAAATATTTAATGGCCAGCTGAGAAAAAGGAACGCTCGTCCTAAGAAACTTGACGAGCGTTTTCTTATTTCTATCACATTATCTCCACCACGAGGCTTCCATTTTCCCTGATTTACACACTGAATATTTAATTATGGAATAAACCGTATTTATCACTACTTTCAGCCCTCGTGTTAAATGTTTATTCAAGATTAGAGGGTTGAAAGATTACGGTTATGATATGATGCCCCAGGCTGAACAGAAATAAAAATAGGAAAATGCTATTTTTTCACCTGGTCCAGTATCATCATTTAAGTCTCTGCTTTGCTCATAAGCCTATACTAAAGAATCTCGCGTTTGCCGAGGCAGCGTGTAGGTTTAATGTTGTAATCAGAATCTAGCTCGGATCTCGCGTTTGCCGAGGCACACCGCTTAGATTTCGAGTGTATTTTGCAAAAATAAGATTCTGTGGCTGGGATCTCGCGTTTGCCGAGGCAGCGCGTAGGTTTAAGCAGAACTACTTTGGTTTTATGGGTAAAGCTTATACGGCAGCAGGTCAGCTGGAGAATGTTTATAGAAATCTATATTATAATGCTCCAGGCTTATCAGGCCGATCTGCTGGGGTTCTGGATATAGCGAAATTTGAGCCTTCGGGTCTCTTCGGCGACGCATTCCATGCGGTCGTTGTTAGGTGATAAAAGATATATATATAAAAAAATATATATAATAAGGTTTCTCCCTCGCTGTGTCCAGCCCCCCTGGGGCTGCTGGGCGTGAGCAGCCCCAGCCGTCGAGTTCATCATATTATGTGCACAGAAAGAGAGTGCTGCGTCTCGTGTTCCTCCATGTAGATACTGGAGACAGACGCAACCCTCTCAACCGAAGTCGCCTAAGCCTAAGCCGGATCTGAGGACCGTTCTTCAGGCGAAGAAAGCTTCGGTTCAAAAAAAAAAAAAAAAAGGTCCTGATGCTTAGGCATCAGGCCTGTGAGGACAGCCCCGACCGAAGTAGAGTGGTGTACACCTCATTTCACGGTGCCCGTTCCATTTCGGGGTCCTCACGAGACCCTCCTGCCAACCCTGCCACCTCCGGTGCTTCAGGGCGCAGCGGTCTCCAGCGAGTCGCTGATGCTATGCTGCGGCACAGCATTGGTTTCGCGCCCTCTGAGGGGGGCTTTTGAGCAGTCAGGTCAGGTAGTTCCTGCCATTATGTTTCAGGCTCCAGATTTGGCTCTCTCAGTAACACCAGAGGCCAGCCTCGAGAGGCTGGTTCCCTTAGTAAATTTTTTGGCAGCGTGGAAGCTTCTGCCGAATATTTCTCATTGGGTCCTGCAGATTGTAGAGAGAGGATACAGAATCCAGTTTGGCTCTCGTCCTCCTCATTACAGCGGGGTGCTGCCCACAGTGGTGCATCCCGAGCAGGCTCTGGTAATGGAACAAGAAGTAAAGGCCCTGTTAGCAAAAGAAGCTATAGAACAGGTGTACTCACCCGTCAGAGAGTCGGGTTTTTACAGCCATTATTTTATTGTTCCAAAAAAGGATGGAGGGTTGCGTTCCTTTTTAGATCTTCGCCTGTTAATTCGGTCAGTTCAGAAACTAAAGTTCAAGATAGCTGACCCTCAAACAGATCGTGACCCAAATCAGATCCGAGGACTGGTTTGTCACGATAGATCTAAAGGATGCATACTTCCATATCTCCATCCTCCCTCAGCACAGGAAGTTCCTATGGTTTTCTTTCAGGGGCAAAGAATACCAATATCGGGTTCTTCCTTTCGGCCTAGCTTTGTCACCCCGTTCGCATTCTGAATTATATCGACGACTGGCTGATTCTAGCGGAATCAGAGCAGTTGGCGGTTCGGCACCGAGGTGTCGTTCTCGCTCATATGCAGATGTTGGGGTTGAGGCTCAATACCAAGAAGAGTGTGCTTTCTCCAGTATTGAGAACCACTTTCCTTGGTGTGGTACGGGATTTAGTATCCTAACAGCCACAGAAGAGCTGAGGCTAGGCCAGTCACGCAGTGTAAAACAGTTCAAGAGACTGTTGGGTCTTGTTGCAGCAGCGTCCAACGGAATTCCTTTTGGCATGCTGTACATGAGACCTTTACAGCGCTGGCTCAGGACCAGAAGGTTCTCCCCGAGGGGAAACCCACTTTGCATATCAAGGTCACGCGGCGATGCTTTCGTGCCTTAGTTATATGTAGTAAACACTGGTTCTTAACCCAAAACCAGTCACGCATTGTAAATAGTTCGAGAGACTGTTGGGTCTACTGGCAGCAGTGTCCAACGGAATTCCTTTTGGCATGCTGTACATGAGACCTTTACAGTGCTGGCTCAGGACCAGAGGGTTCTCCCCGAGGGGAAACCCACTTGCATATCAAGGTCACGCGGCGATGCTTTCGTGCCTTAGTTATATGTAGTAAACACTGGTTCTTAACCCAGGGTCCGGTGTTGGGAGCTCTTTGCCATCGAGTTGTGATCTCGACAGATGCTTCCCTCACTGGCTGGGGAGCGGTAATGCCGCTCGGTTCAGGGTCTGTGGAAAAGCCATCATCTTTCGTGGCACATAAATTGCCTGGAGATGATGGCCGTCTTCAATGCGTTGAGACATTTCCTTCCGGACCTAAGAGGCCATCATGTGCTCGTTCGAACAGACAACACATCAGTGGTCTCTTATCTGAACCGCCAGGGGGGTCTGCGCTCGCGTCCGCTTTGCAAACTGGCGCACCAGATCCTCCTGTGGTCTCTGGGGAAAGTACTCTCTCTGAGGGCAGTGTATATTCCTGGGGACCAGAATATAGGAGCAGACATCCTGTCGAGGCAGGAGCTGAGGCCAGGGGATTGGAGACTCCACCCCGAGGCGGTGGAGAAAATCTGGGAGGCATATGGTCAGGCAGAGGTGGATCTGTTCGCGTTTTTTCGCATTTACGACGCACTGTCCTCTCTGGTATTCTCTGACGCACCCAGCCCCCCTGGGGCTGGACGCCATGGTGCAGACGTGGCCGAGGCTACGTCTGTACGCCTTTCCCCCTGTTGCTCTGCTCCCAGGAGTTCTGGAGAGGGTCCGTCGGTATGGAATAAGCCTACTGCTAGTAGCACCACGCTGGCCAAGTCGGATCTGGTTTGCGGACCTGATCCTTCTGCTAGACGGGCCTCCATTGGAGATCCCTTTGAGGAGGGACCTTCTGTCTCAGGCCGGGGGCACAATATTTCACCCTCGACCAGACATTTGGAATCTTTGGGTTTGGCCTCTGAGGGGGCCCAACTTATAGATAGTGGTCTTTCAGCTGAGGCTGCTGAGACCATCCTAAGCTCCAGAGCTCCGGCTACGAGGAAACTTTATGCGCTTTAATGGAGAGTTTTCTCCTTATGGTGTCACCGACATCAGTGGGATCCGGTTAATTGTTCTGTCAACACAGTAATCGAGTTCCTGCAGGAGCGCTTTGTGTCAGGTCTATGTCCTTCCACACTAAAAGTTTACGTGGCAGCCATTGCGGCTTACCATACCATGGTGGGAGGTATATCTTTGGGTCGAGACCCCCTGATTACACGTTTCCTTCGTGGCACTTTGAGGCTGAGGCCTGCAACTCGCACTAAGGTGCCAGCTTGGGATTTGACTATAGTTCTAGAAGGCCTGTCTAGGGCCCCATTCGAGCCCTTAGATTCGGTCTCAGAAAAGTTCCTTACTTTCAAGACTATCTTTCTGCTAGCTATTTCGTCCCTAAAGAGAGTTGGTGACCTTCAGGCTCTTTCGGTCTCCCCCACCTGCCTTGAATTTGCACCGGGGATGGTCAAGGCGTTCCTATATCCAAACAGGGATACGTCCCTAAGGTTCCAACCTTGACTCCGAGGCCTATTGTGCTGCAGGCTTTCTGTCCTCCTTTTGCAACTGCGGACCAGGAAAGACTGCACCTTTTGTGTCCAGTGCGAGCACTGGACACTTATGTACGGCGGACTTCCTCAATCAGAAAGTCCGACCAATTACTGATTTGCTTTGGATCACCTAAGAAAGGTCTTCCTGCTTCAAAACAGACAGTCAGTAAGTGGATAGTCGAGGCTATTTCACTGGCATACGAGTACTCGGGCCAGCCTTGTCCTTTGGTGGTCCGAGCTCACTCGACCAGGAGTATGGCGGCTTCTAAAGCCATATTGCAGGGGGTATCTCTTCAAGATGTTTGTGATGCGGCGGGCTGGTCCTCTCCGCTCACATTCGTGAGATTTTACAGTTTGGACCTGGATGCTGCCCCAGGTTCTCAGGTGCTGAGTGCTTAGATCAACAGACTGACACTCAGGTACTTGTAATTATGGCGGGTTGGGTATTCTCGTTCCCACCGTGTCGTTCGACGCATCTCGAAGTTCCCTTTTTCGATAAAGGGAACGTCTCAGGTTACTATTGTAACCATAGTTCCCTGAGAAACAGGGAACGAGACGATGCGTCCCCCTGCCATACTTCCTGCGTCCCTGCGATCGGCTTGCTTCGGCAACTGTCGAAGCTAAATGCCGGCGAGCAGCGGAAGTGCTCTTATCCTTTCCTGGTTCATGACGTCACCCGCCCGTGACGCTCATTCTCTCATTCCATTGGACTAGTTGGCATAGATGCTTCAGACGCAATCACGCAAGAGGCGTTCCCACCGTGTCGTTCGACGCATCGTCTCGTTCCCTGTTTCTCAGGGAACTATGGTTACAATAGTAACCTGAGACGTTTTATGTGAGTCTGCCTAAAGTTTCGGATGAAGCAAACACAGAGCTTGAAAAACCTTTTACGAAAGGTGAGCTGTATAACGCCCTAAAGAGTATGGAGTGCGGAAAAGCTCCAGGGATCGACGGAATTCCTGTCGAGTTTTATAAGTCACTCTGGGCAGTTTTGGGTGATGATCTTCTGGAGGTGATCAATGACAGCTTGACCAGAGGGTCGCTGCCGACAAGCTGCCGGAGAGCAGTGATCACCCTGCTACCGAAAAAAGGAGACCTCAGAGACATAAAGAACTGGCGACCTGTGTCACTCTTATGCTCTGATATAAAAATCCTATCTAAAGCCTTAGCAGTTAGGTTGAGAGAAGTAATTGGTGGGGTCATACATACAGACCAGACATACTGTGTTCCCAATAGATCGATCTTTGACAACATTCATTTAATTAGAGATATTTTTAGCGTCTCTGGATCATTGGGTTTAGATTTTGGCCTTATTTCCTTAGACCAGGAAAAAGCCTTTGACCGGGTTGAGCATAAGTACCTCTGGAAGACTCTGAGTGAGTTTGGTTTCAGCCCGGTTTTTATCAAAATGATTGGGGTGTTGTATGCAAACATTGAGAGTATACTCAAAATTAATGGAGGGTTGAGTGCTCCTTTTAAAGTTACAAGAGGTATCAGACAAGGGTGTGCACTGTCTGGCATGTTGTATGCGTTAGCCATTGAACCTCTGTTGTTAAGAATTAAAGCAAACATTGATGGATGGAGTATACCGCAATCTGAGTGTAAGATTAAGTTATCAGCATATGCTGATGATATTGTGGTTATGATAAAAAATCAAGAAGAAGTAAACACTTTACAGGTAATTTTAAAAGAGTTTGGTCAATTGTCTTCAGCTAAAGTAAACTGGTGTAAGAGTGAAGCCATAGTAGGTGGAAAGTGGGAAGGTAGATGCCTTCCTAAACTACCGGGTGGACTTGAGTGGAAGAAAAGTGGTTTTAAATATCTGGGTGTTTATCTTGGTGATGATACAATGTTGCAAAAAAACTGGGAAGGGGTTTTGGAAAAAACAAAAGGACGTCTGGAAAAATGGAGATGGTTGTGGCCAAAAATGTCCTTTAGAGGACGTGTGACAATTATTAATAATCTGGTGGCTTCAATGTTTTGGCATCGGTTGGCATGTACTGACCCGCCAAGTGGACTTCTCGCAAAACTGCAGGCTGTAATAGTGGACTTTTTCTGGACTAAACTTCACTGGATCCCGCAGAGTGTACTCTATCTTCCTAGAGAGGAAGGGGGGCAAGGACTGATACACCTGGTCAGCAGAGGAGCAACCTTTCGCTTACAGTTCATTCAAAGACTTTTAACAGGTCCAGAAGATCTGGTTTGGAGAAATGTTGCTGGATCTATTTTAAGACGAGCTGGAGGTCTGGGTTTGGACTCTACTTTGTTTTTAATGGATTCTAACAAGATTCAACTGAATGGACTGACACCTTTTTATAAGGGGATTTTTAGAGTGTGGAGCTTTTTAAAAAGAGAAGAGAGGTTTCTGAGTCGTCTTTATTTTGGTTATTAGAAGAACCGACTGTGTTTGGAGCCAGGTTGGATGTATCTAATGAAATTGCATGTGGGTTTGAAAATGTAATGTGTGTGTCAAAAAAGGTTAAATTGTGTGATCTGATAGCTGCGGGGGGGACTGAGTTAAATGATGCACAAGGGGTAGCCTCTGGTCTAAAATTAAAGTCTGAAAGATTGGCAAGAAAATTGTTGGAGGTTTTAAAACAGAGACTTACGATGGAAGAAAAATCTCTACTTGTGAGCTATGGGGAAGGGAAGGTTTCCCCAAACAATAAAGATCCTTTTCCTGAAATTTTCTTTACTCCTGATCTTGTAAGTCCTCCAAAATCGATCCAAATACGGCGTTCGATTTGAGGTGAAGGTTTCACACGTGTTTCGTCTTTTCTCATGACAAAGTATTTTGGGTTAAATGCAGTACATTTTCTCATATGTATAAACTCGTTTAATCTGACTCCATAAAATGAAAAGGTTTTAATGATGTCTGTGTATCATTAAGTATACGTTAATGTTTGACTATTCCTTTTAACTCCAATGAAAATAAAGTCAAAGTCTGTTAGAATAATCAAATATAACAATTTATTATGTCAGGTAAATGTATTATTACAATTCCATAATCAATTGAAAGATAATCAATACAAATCATCAAATGTTCTAGAACAAAGAGGAAAATCCTTTACCCAACATTGTATGGCTACGTGAGCCAAGCTCACGGGCTAATCTGAATACAGAAAACAGCCCTGAGCTCTCGCTGCGTTTCATTATATAGGCTAACCATGGATATTTGCATTCAGAGGTTCACACCTTTTGGGGGTAGGCTAGAGACCACATTCCTTTGTGTGCCAGTTATCTCTAAACTATTAAAACCTTATTAACTATTGATTTACTTCTTTGGGAATGAGACATTTGTACCAGTCACACTGAGACATTTCAAATAATACCAAACATGTATCAAACTTGATGATATTCATTCATATTTAACCATATATATTCTTATGTGAGTTTTAGGAGTTACTGAGAGAGAGAATGAAATGCAGATGAGGTGAGACATTTTGTCTCAGGGGAAGAGGGGGGAAGTCAAATGTAAATTTCCAGCAAGATCCTTTGTTTCATCGACCAGTGGTCAAAGTCTATCTCTCCAACCAGTTTTCCAGTCTTACAGATTCCCTCCTTGATCCCGTGGGTCACATTCGGATGAACACTTACGGGGTCACAGTAAGACGTTTGTCGTAATCCTTGGTGTAACTCAACAATTGTCTTTGCAATGTTATCATCTGTAGAAGCCCATAGGGCTGTGTTCACCTGCAGAACACCTGGTCTCACCAGGTGTATGTAGCATGAGTCCAGCAGGTGGATGAGGTGTTCAGGCTTTCTTCCGGTGTTCCAGTGATGTGAGCAAAGTTCATAGAGTCAATCTGGACCTTTTGACTTGTTCAGTTGACGTGTCATTCCTTCATGGAGAAACTTCCGTTTCTCTGGCACCTTCCCCAGGGCGATAATCTGTCCCTTCTTGACCAATCCTGTCACCTCCAGCGGTGCGGTTGTCTGGACAGACCTCAGTGGGTGAAGGGGCTCTTCTTGGCTTCACACTGCCTTGTGTGAGACATCTGAAAAGCATCTTAAATGTCCGCTTTACGATTGAGCACATATGAACTTGAACTCGTGAAGAAATGCATAGAAACGCATAATGCAACAAAACAAAATCATGTCATGTTCAATGTAAAATACCATGTTCTTGTCAGCAAGTGTGAATGGTACATCTGTCTCATATGTTTCTCAAGGTCCTGAATGGTAAGGATGTCTCATATTAAATATCCAATTCTTAAATGTATATATATATTTTTTGGTCTGAATTATACAAAGGAAATGCAGCAAGAGGTCAGTGTAATCAAAGCAATGAAATAGATTCTGTGGATCAAGAAGTCATGTAATAACAACAATACTATTCAATAAATGCATATGTATATAATAATCAGTGTTTGTTCAGGAATCTTCCAATGCAAGCCACTTATGCAGATATAAGGAGTGACTTGGAACATGTTTAGTCATACGAGAATGGAGATTGTTCATTCCTTGCAACAGGTGTGAGAGAGTGTGTGTTTGTGTGAGGGTGTGTGTGTGTGTGTCTGTGTGTGAGTGTGAGAGTTTGTGTGAGAGAAAGAGAGGGAGAGAGTGTGTGTGTGTTTTTTGGCTATGAGTCACAGTCAATGACAGTGTTAAATTGTAAAATTCTGTAATTGATTGAAGCGCTCACACTTCAGATCTATTTGTTATTTTTGATGTTTCTGTTATTAGTGGTTTGTTGAGAAATCATGGGCCCTATGATTTTCCAACCACCCCAATAACAATCAGAAAGTTTAAACATTTTGAAATTTAATAGCAGGTCTGCCTCTGCTTTAATTTTGTTTTTGCATCATTGATTTGTGACTGTAGCCATTCATATGTATATTACAGTGTTTTCACATGAGTTGGCAGAGTGTTGTGAATAGCGTATGCTATGTGTGTCTCTGTTAGACGGTCATCATGGGATCCGCTTTCCCATCCTATGTGTTTGAAGCTATCTGGATCTGTTAGTGTGAAGATGCACAATAGATCTTTAGTGAAGTGACACTTTTGGACTCTACGTCATCTTTATCTTCTCATGATGTGTAGTGTTCAGCCTGGATAGACTTGGATCTATTCCAGGTGATGATGATGCGAAGGTGTAGTGATGGAGGAGTGCGTTCAGTGTTCATGTCTAGGAGATGGGTGGAATATAATCTATAACAATTGTGTTGCAAATTTAGTTCCAGTTCTAAACTGGGAGGCCATGCTAATGTAGTGATGTGCTACTGTGAGATGTAAATGGCCTCTTGAATTGTCTTTTCACCCATCTCCCGAGTCTCAGGTTATGTTCTAACAATCGTGAGGTCCGGCCCGTCCTGGCATCCGTCCTCCGAAGAATTGTAGAAGTAAACCTGACAGAAACAAATGCAGAGAGAACCACAGTTAATTCTGATGTTTTCAACAGTTTCAAATTCAGACATGTGGAATTCTTTTGCTTGCTCCATTATCATGTCCATTGCAATTTTTAATTCCTGTTGTCACATGAAACCAAGTTTCATTGACCAGGTCTGAATTATTGCTGTTGTTTTAGTGCAGTGTGTGACACTTTAAAGCTGCTCTTGCAGTCGAGCCTTCACAGTCTGCTGTGTCAAAGCATTAGAGATCCCAGTTTTTGGGTTTTATAAGTTACTTTCATTACAGCCAGATCTGTGGGCATAAATTAGTTCACCTGTTTTGGTGTGGTGTCGTTCACACATTTGGTTAGTGCAGATCTCTTGTGACCTGCAAAAGGCTGTGGTACTTCTGTTCGATGTTTAGTTCACACCCTCCTTGTAAATATGCGTCCTTGATCAGTTTGCTATTACCTGTGCCACACTTCTGAGAGTGTTTTTTAAATGTAAAAAATAAAAGCACACCTCCGTCCGCCCTTTTGGCACTGGGTAGTAGCTCAAGGAAATCGAATTGTAAGGATTAATGTCACAATTCTCTAATTAATGCCCTGCTTGGTGTGGCGATTACAATATAATGTATATTATAATTCGAGTTATAATACAATTATATTATATTTAAGAATATAAATGGAATTATACTATTTCTGGTCTCTGAAGAGTCTCTGCTCGTTCTCGTGTCAATACATTTGAATATGAAAAGGTTTTTTGGTTCAGGGCTGACGCACATTCGCTGTTTCTTATGTAGATTTCTAATTTTAACGTTTGATAATTCTATTTTACTCTTAATTATATTTCACCCACTTAGACCAGGAAACTATGTCGCTCTGCAGTCCTTCTCCCAAGTCCGCACGACACACTCCGCCAGTTCCGGTCAACAAATCAGAGGTAAGTTTGACTCAATATCTAGGATCTGCCGTATTCACACGTACAATCAAAGATATATATACAAGTCCCCTTGAACGCCTCCTCTAGAACTTAAATCAATGTTTTACTTTAGTAGGGACGATTGACCACCACAAAAGATCAAGTCGATCAACTTAACTTCTCTTAAAATGGCTTCAGGTCAAGCCCGTGGTCGGAACCACGTACGTTTATCCAAAGTAATCACGAACTTAAAACAGTGGATATAGACACACCCGAAACTAGATTGATCCAAGCAGCGTTTGCTGATTCTAGTTGGAAATTACTTGCCTCCTCGTTCAAGTACACTTAAAATGATACCGGATATTAGCCGTCGCTAATCTGACGCGAAAATGTGGAAACATACGAATCCGATAATCTAGGGGGAAAAATTCTCAAGAGTCATTCAGAATTAATTCAAACGTAACTATTCATAAATTTTGTATGCGAAAAACAGCTCAGAATGTTCGTTCTCTGAAGCTTTGAATATAAAAAGGGTTTGTGTTTAAGGATTAATGAGATGCGCGTTCACTGTTTCTGACTTTCAAACCAACTGTAAATCACATTGTAAACCACCAAATTTAGCATAGACACACACACGTGTTTAATTCAGTTAACAGGACACACGGCCTAGAATACAACATCTACAGCCTTTACCTAAGTGATACAAACACACTTACAGTAAAGCAATCCTGTGCTTCATGAATAAACTTAAATTTAGCCTATGTGCATGCTGTAGCACAAACAACTAAAGTGTGTTCTATGATCACAATGTGTTCAGCACAATTCCAAATTTGAGAAAATCAACAGAATTATTTCATGCTTTTTAATCCCATCGGTGTTACCGTGTAAGCTTTCAAATGCCATATAGAGATTCCAGATTAGTTTAAATTTAGTATAGGATATTGATGTTTTCAATGTGGCTTTGGGCCCCACCGGTGGGACGGTGACACAAAGGGTTAGACGTTTTAAATGCAATGCAGCATGGTTTTAGCATTTAGCATTAGCCTTGAGCGTTTTGAAAATATGGACAATAGCATTCAGTATTATCCTTGATATTTGAGTTTTAGCCTGTAAATAATATCATCCTGTTTTCGCCAAATCTGACGCGAAAGATGTGGAATTATATGAATAAAAAACAGTCTTTCAGATTCATTCAGAATTAGTTAAAACGTGACAATATTTCGTTCTCCGAACATGAAGTGTTTCTGTTTCGAAAACTTTCAAGAATTAATTAGCATTGTGAATCACATTATAACCACATTCAGCATAGACACACACATGTTTAATTCAGTTCACACAGGACACGTGGCCTAGAATGCAACATCAACAGCCTTTACCTAAGTGTTCCAAAAACACTTACAGTAAAGCAATCCTGTGTTTAAAGAATAAACTTACAATTAGCCTATGTGCACATATAGTAGCACAAACAACTATAAAGTGTGTTCTATGAGTGCGTTACATTGTGTGAAGCACAACTCTAAATTTGAAAATACAAATTATTGCATTATTGCTTTTAATCCCATCTGTGTTAAAGTGGAAGCTTTCAAATGCAATATAGAGTTCGTCAAGATTAGTTTAGGTTTATTATAGAATATTATTCAATGTGGCCTTGGGCCCACGGTGGGCTGGTCACACAAAAGGGTTAAGCGTTTTGAATGCATGGCTTTAGCGTTTAGCATTAGCATTGGACGCAGCATAGCTTTTAGCATGGGACATTATTTTTTAAGCAGCATGGAAAATACTAGCATTTAGCCCTGCTAACTGCTTCTTAGCCTGTAAATCATATCATTGTGTTTTTTCAAAGTTTACTTTATCATATACAATGCATCGATCTGTCCTATTTATAAAATCACGTGTTTTCCGATCGTTTACAAACTTAGAAATTTCTTTTCTGTTGTTTGCTCATTTCCACCACCACGTGGTGCTAGTTTGTTCAAACAAAGCCAATACAACAATGGAGAAAACATGCTGATTCCAAAACTTTTAGGCTCTAATTTTACAGATCTTCATCGAGTACCAGAATATAATTTGGAAGATGTTTATTCCAATTTTAGGTTTTGTTTCTTGTTGTGTGGGCAAACAAGGATATCTTTAAAATCTATTAACAAGGGTTTTCATTCTTCATCTGCACTGCCGCTATCACGTCCTCACGTATTTCAGTTCCGGACTAAACAAAGGGCTTTCCGACCCGTTACAATGCAAACAACATTTTCTCAACACTTCTCAAAAGGGAAGAAAAAGTTGACTTACCACAGCGGCAGAAGAAAGAGAAGATGTTCAAACCTCGTGTTGATTTTAAGATCCCCATACTTTGCTGGAAAAGACGTTGCTCGCGAAATCCATCTGTTGCGACATCACGTCCCGGGGTCACCATTTTGTAAGTCCTCCAAAATCGATCCAAATACGGCGTTCGATTTGAGGTGAAGGTTTCACACGTGTTTCGTCTTTTCTCATGACAAAGTATTTTGGGTTAAATGCAGTACATTTTCTCATATGTATAAACTCGTTTAATCTGACTCCATAAAATGAAAAGGTTTTAATGATGTCTGTGTATCATTAAGTATACGTTAATGTTTGACTATTCCTTTTAACTCCAATGAAAATAAAGTCAAAGTCTGTTAGAATAATCAAATATAACAATTTATTATGTCAGGTAAATGTATTATTACAATTCCATAATCAATTGAAAGATAATCAATACAAATCATCAAATGTTCTAGAACAAAGAGGAAAATCCTTTACCCAACATTGTATGGCTACGTGAGCCAAGCTCACGGGCTAATCTGAATACAGAAAACAGCCCTGAGCTCTCGCTGCGTTTCATTATATAGGCTAACCATGGATATTTGCATTCAGAGGTTCACACCTTTTGGGGGTAGGCTAGAGACCACATTCCTTTGTGTGCCAGTTATCTCTAAACTATTAAAACCTTATTAACTATTGATTTACTTCTTTGGGAATGAGACATTTGTACCAGTCACACTGAGACATTTCAAATAATACCAAACATGTATCAAACTTGATGATATTCATTCATATTTAACCATATATATTCTTATGTGAGTTTTAGGAGTTACTGAGAGAGAGAATGAAATGCAGATGAGGTGAGACATTTTGTCTCAGGGGAAGAGGGGGGAAGTCAAATGTAAATTTCCAGCAAGATCCTTTGTTTCATCGACCAGTGGTCAAAGTCTATCTCTCCAACCAGTTTTCCAGTCTTACATCTTAAAGGAGCTAATGGGCGGATGTTGGAGAACCTGGAAGATTTAAGTATTCATGAGGCTGACCGTAAGAAAGTATATCGGAGCTGTGTTAAAGTTTTAAATAAGAAAACCTTAAATGGAAGAGTAGACACTGTTTGGAGAGACAAATTTGGCTTGGATCAGAGTGTAAAGCCTGTGTGGAGAGCATTGTATAAACCCCCTTTGGGGAAAAGAGTGGGGGATCTTCAATGGAGGATTTTACACGGGGCAGTTGCTGTCAATGCTTTTATAAGTGTTATTAATCCTAATGTGTCTAATGGGTGTCCTTTCTGTAAAAAAAGGGAGACAATCTTTCATTGTTTTATGGAGTGTTCAAGGCTGGGTTGTCTTTTTGATTTTCTTGAATTGTTGTTTAACAAGTTAAATGAAGGTTTTACTGTTCAGAGTTTTATTTTTGGTTATCGGTATGTAGCAAAAAATAGAATAAAATGTCAATTTTTAAACTTCATTATAGGGGAAGCAAAAATGGCAATATATTTAAGCAGGAAAAACAAAATTGAAGGGTCAGAAGGATGTGAAGTTGTGTCTATTTTAAAAAATAGGATAAAATCAAGAGTGTGGATTGATTTTAAATTCTATAAGATGATGAAGGACTTGACGTTTTTTTCAAATCAGTGGTGTTATAATGATGCAGTTTGTTTTGTTGTAGATGATCTTTTATTTTTCTCTTGTGTGTTACAATAAGTATCACTAATGTGATGTATATTGTTGTGGCTATATTTATTGGAATTATGTTGTAATGTATGAGAATTGTAAAATAAATGTGTTGTTAAAATTCAAAAAATTCTCTCTCTCTCTCTCTCTCTCTCTCTCTCTCTCTCTCTCTCTCTCTCTCTCTCTCTCTCTCTCTCTCTCTCTCTCTCTCTCTCTCTCTCTCTCTCTCTCTCTCTCTCTCTCTCTCTCTCTCCCCCTCTCCCTCTCCCCCTCTCCCCCTCTGAGAATGAATGATAAACAGGTGGTAATTGCTGTGTCAGTTGTTTAAGCGTTGGGGAAAACTGTTTTTGTGTCTAGAATGTTCTAGTGCACAGAGATCTGTAACGTCAGCAGAAGTGAGACAGGTAAGAAGTGTCCGGGGTGAGATGGTCTGTGATGATGTTCCTGCCCGTTTCCATTTATTTCTCCGCATAGGCAGTTCATGATGGAGAGTGGGAATAATGCTGGGCTGTTTCTCCTGAAGTCCACAATCATCTCCACTGTTTTGAGCGTGTTCAGCTCCAGGTTGTTGTGATGAACCAGACAGCAGCTGCTCTTTAACCTCAGTCTGTCAGCAGCTCTTCAGCGTCCTGGACGAGGCGATGACTGTGGTGTCGTCTGTAAACTTCAGGAGCTTGACAGAGGGTGTTTAGAGGTGCAGTTGCTGGTGTACAGTGAGAAGAGCAGTGAGGAGAGCACACAACCCTGAGGAGCACCAGTGCTGATGGTGAAGGTCCTAGATGTGAGTTTCCCAGCCTCACTCGCTGCTGTCTGTCTGTCTGAAGCTGGAGATCCACTGACAGATGAAGCTGCTACAGAGAGCTGGCTCAGTTTATTCAGGAGGATATCCGGGATGATGGAGTTGAAAGCGGAGATTAAGTCCACAAATAAGATCCTGTGTGAGTCCCAGGTCTGTGGAGATGTAATACAGTCCCGTGATTCATCCTGTTCCACCTTTAATTAAAACAAAACCATAATTTGACTGAATAATAAACCCACATTTATCATTTAATATCACATGTTTCTAATACGCATGAGTCTCTTCTGAGTCTCTTCCAACTGTATGAATCACATTTACACATTAATCACACACAACCTTCTTCAAAACTCGTTGAAACTGACTGCCTTTATTTCTTATAGACAGTTTGTTTCAACTCTGAGGGATCAGATGAACATTGGTCAGTGTTGTTTATAAAGTTGTATTATGCCCTGTTCAACACAGGGGCTTGTGTTATATGGGCCATTCTACAGAATTGGTGCAAAGTCGAGTTGGAAACATCTTGACATTTTTTTGTTTTTTTCCCACAAATTTTGCATGTATGCAAATTGTATGATATCCAAGGTACACTTTTCTAGTAATTGTGCAGTTAATTCTCATATTGTATTTTCAGAAAATGCTGGAATATTTTCCTTTTCCCCAAATTTGTCACTACCGAAACACAATATTAAATAATTTATTAAGAAGGCTTATAATGACCTATTAAGATTTTGTTTACATCTACCTTATAAATAAAAAATATTCTATTTAAAAAGAATTTTTTTACAGGTTAAATCAATACAGATTACAATTTTAATAACATTTTAAGTGTAATTTATGAGATTTGATGTATTTTGAACCCAATCTTTCTTTGTAGAAGGCATAAAGTTTATCATACTGATTTCAAAGTTAAGGATTCATTAGTATGAATATGCATTGAACCAAACACTATCATAACATCTGATCTTAGTTGATAATTCAATATGCTTCATTTTTGACAAAACATCTCATGTTACGGTAGTGACTGCACATTTTTGGTATTGACAGTAATGTTTTGGTAGCAGACACACATCTGACAATAAATATCTTATAAGAACACCTAGAGCTATTCTATACTTTGGGTCTTGATGTGCAAGTGAGAAGAGGTATGCTCATAGATATTTCTTCCTAAAAAACAACAACAACTTACAATGTAGACTGTTTCAGAACCACTTTGTTTTATTTTCACATTTTCAAAATAATTCTCTCTGTCTCTCGGTTGTAGTTTTTCTATTTTTTAGGCATGTTGGTGTTTTATGTCATTCTCCCTGTCAAGTTAATCATAGAAATTAATATTACTGACAACAACCTTACACCTAAGCTAGTATCATGGACTGCAACCTTAAGTAATTGTAACCTCATCACATTACAGAATTTTAACAGAATCTTGCAAACTAAAATACTACTAAAAAATTGTCACTACCAAAACAGTCACAACCGAAACATGTCTTGAAGTTTCAATTACTACAGCACATGGTTAGTAGTAATTATTTGCATAACTGTACTAAAATGTAGTTTATTCCTAAAAAAAAAAAGGATTATGTGTTCCCTTTTGTCACTACCAAAACAATAATGTCACAACCGAAACTTCAAGACATGTTTCGGTTGTGACTGTTTTGGTAGTGACAATTTTAGATACTTTTGAGCCTAGCTCGAAGATGCTAAACAGGCCATGATTAGCAAACACTGGTCAGAACAGTTGAACACATATAACAACTACATTTTATGGAATAACATCCAAAAAAGTTCTCAATAGCAGAAAAAATGAGTTTGGTAGTAACATTACCAATCATAGTTACACACAGATTTTTAGACTTTAGAACACATTTACCTCAAAATGATGGGATCAATCTACTCGCCATATAGCACATGAGAGAGAGGGATCAAAAATGTAGGGGTGTGGTTAAAAGCAGTCTCAGTTTTGGTAGTGACATGAAAATGCAGGACACGTTTTTTTAGATAAAGTTTCATGATTTAAAAATAAAATATAAAATAAATATTTTTTTTAACTTAATTAAAAAAAAATAGATATTTTTTAAAAAATTTTAAACAATAATGGAAAAATGTGCAAAAAAATTTTCAATATCATTTTCAAAAGTTAAAATTTAGGGGTTAGGGTTTGGGACAGTCACGAATCAAGCCTTTGTGGTTCCTCCCACTCGCCACCACAGGGCTCCATCTCCCGAATATTAACAATACACATTTTCACTCCATTTCCCATAACCCCATGCCTGATACTGATTATCTGCACACCTGCCACTCATCACCCAGACTATTTATACAGGCCTTCACCACTGATTCATTGCGAAGTCTTGTTTCACCCTGGTTGACATGTCTGAGCATTTTCCCTGTTTATACTGATTCCTCTTTTACTGATCCTGGACTGTTCTACTCGTTTCGACCCTCTGCTTCATGCCATTGTGACCCTGCTTCGTTTGACTGGATTTATGCTTAACTGTTATCTCCCTGCCCACCGACTACGGTTGTGGACTGCCTCAGATATATCCTTTGCTGGTGATTGACCCCTGCCTGATTGTGTTACGTTTACTATTACCAATAAAGATACTGCAAATGGATCTCAATGACAATGCTTCATCATTACACCTCCTAATTGAAAGTAGCCCATAAATGATGATTTTATATATATAAAGCTTACTGATCCTTAAATATTATTGTGGGTTTCAATAGATAATTGATGGATCTTAGTACACATCTAAGATTTTAATAATTAAATGCTTTTCAAATGTGTTTTTTGGATGAGGGACAGCAGTTTGCAACAATTATGTAGAATGGCCCATTATATATGTATGTGTACTTGATGTCTTTTATATGTTATATATTTTCTCTGTTTCCTTATGCTGCGTCTTGGCCAGGTCTCTCTTGCAAAAGAGATTTTAATCTCAATGAGACTTTACCTGGTTAAATAAAGGTTAAATAAAAAACAAAAATGTATTTCTCCACATGGACAGTAGTGAGACTCTTCTGTGGATCACCTGATGGTTTCTGCTCCTCTCATGATGATTTCTCACTACGATATAACACATCTATCAGAGTTTGCTGATCGATCTTCATCTACTCTGTAAAGTGGAACAGAAGAGAAAACAATTAGTGTTCAGTGGAACAAATTACAACTAATTAAACTAAATTAAACAACTAATCTTATTGATAATTTCCTTTCATGAATGTTTGAAAGGTTTGTTCACATATAAGAGGTAAATGAAGATCTCTTTAATATCTCAGTGATGTTTCCTCACCTCAGGTCACAGTTTGAGTCTCGTATCACGTCTCTGAGCCGCTGCTTCGAGTCTCCTATCTCATTGAAACTCAGTTCAAGCTCTTTTAAAAACTGCAGTGCTAAAAAAGAAACATCTGTAATGCCACAGCGATATAGACTAGAAAAACACAGAGGAAGAGAGATTATTTATTATATTTATTAGCATTTTACACAAATATAATGTGGACTCAGACTCATTGTGTGATATTGAGAATAAAGTGTTTTAGTTTAAAAAAAACAACAGAAAGTGCACTGCTATAAACAATGAAACATCAGCCCTGCTGTTTTCAAATAAATAAACTTCAGTCACACTGTAATTGTTGTACAGTATAATGATACTAACCGTAGTTTCTCCAGCTTGAATTGTGGGTTCATCAGTAGATCACTGAGGTTTTTCACTCCTGAGTCTCCTAGTTTATTCCAGCTCAGGTCCAGATCTCTCAGTGACGGGTTTGATTTCAGAGCTGAAGTCAGGATGAGACTCTGTTCCTCTGTAATACTGCATCCACACAGACTGAAGACAGAGAAATAACAATAGTTCACATCTATGATGATCATCTTTATTGAAGAGCTACAGCAGCATTTAGTCTCCAATAGTCTGTTTTAAAACCCAGTCACACTAGTTCTGTGTGCTGGAAGACACTGTTTCTTCTCTTTCATTTTCAGACATTTATTTGACGTCTCTCTTCTTTATTCTCTGTTGAAAAGGCAGATTTCTGCATGTACGGTAGACTGAGTACAGTTGAGACACTTTTTGCGTTTTGATTTTTCACACAAAAATAGATACTGAAAAGAAGTGAATTTCCACATGACATTTCATTAGCTTGTAGACTAAGATATTATCAATCAATAATACCCATAAGTAGTTTATATTTTCCACAATTAGCTCATAAAAGGTGCTTTTTGTCTCAACGTTGTCTCAACTGTACCCATATGTGGTCCAGGTTGAGACAGTACCATGGTACAGTTGAGACACACATTTTTAATGATGTAAAGGTAACTAACCGTTCATTGCAAATATAATAAATAAAGAAAATAACAATTGGGCAACATGTTTGTTTATTCATACATTTAAATTCATTAATTTTATTGAAATTAGCACTGGTTAAAATTGATAAAACAGGAACTATATATTTAATATATTAATTAATAATACACAGTTTAAATATCACAAATATAAAAATTTATTTTCATTTGCGTCCTATGCTGGCTAATAATGAAGTTTAACCTGTTATCATAACACTGAACAACTAAACAGCGTTTCGCAATAGAAATCTATCGCGGGTACAGAAACACGTGACTCAACTTACCCCGCTGGCCACCTCGCACATTTCTCTAGATTTTGCAGTGACCTTGCATGACACAATATCATGAAATATGCCAATGTTTAGGGCACAGAATAACGTTTGTGATGATACCAGTTACGTTTAACAGTCACATAAGGATAATAAGCTATTCATTGTGGAGTGTGCATGCTGAAGTGAACGTCTTATCTTAGGAAAAACACTTTTGCCGATATCTTCGGATCGGAGATGCGTCCGTTGTTCAAATTTCCCACGATCAAAGAGGACATTAATACACATGTGCACAGCAAAAATCACAACTTGTGCTTGCTGCACACGCAATTATTTAAGGTGTCTCAACTGTACACAATCAGAACATTGTATCAAATGCTGAAAATTAAACAATTACTATCTAGATAAAAACACATTAAAATGTGACCAATAGGGAAACCCCAGAAAGTGCACTGCTATAAACAATGAAACATAAGCCCTGCTGTCTTCAAATAACTAAACTTCAGTCACACTGTAATTGCTGTAGAGTATAATGATACTAACTGTAGTTTCTTCAGCTTGAATTGTGGGTTCATCAGTAGATCACTGAGGTTTTTCACTCCTGAGTCTCCTAGTTTACTGCCGCTCAGGTCCAGATCTCTCAGTGACGGGTTTGATTTCAGAGCTGAAGTCAGGATGAGACTCTGTTCCTCTGTAATACTGCAATAACTCAGACTGAAGACAGAAAAACAACAGTAGTTCACATCTATGATGGTTTATATATTATAGTTTTTTTTTTTTTTGTCATTTTCTGTGGGCACTTGTATCTACACTGTGGACAAACCTATCTGACACTGTAAATAAATTCCACCTTTCACGAAGAGCTTTGTCAGGATACAGGCCCGGAGACAGAGGTTAGTGAATTTAAACACAGCTTTATTCAAAGTGATAACAAGTGAAAGGTGAGTTTTAAGAACGTAGATGCAGATGTGTTGAAGATAACTCAGTGCGGGGCAGATAACAGGTAAGCATATATTCCTTAGGTTGGTTGATGTCAAGCAGGTACAGTTCATCGATACTTGTCCTTTCTCTTTCAGATGCAATAGGAAGTACATAAGCTCGATGTGGACACCGGAATCTCACGGGGCTACCGGATCACTGGAAACATGGAGCCAAAACAGGATCTCTGGAGACAGCGGAACAAGAAGACAGAGGTCAGTGGTACACAGGTGAGTATACGCTCAATTACAGAATTGCTGGTGCATCAAAAGACTTCAGGAGACAAGGGATAACGGTCTGTTCCTGTTGGAGGCTTGACAAAGACTGAGGCTGTGGTGAGTGTTTTTATGCAGAGGTTGATGGGGCTTACTGATTGTGAACAGGTGCAGGTGATTAGTATTCTGGAGAGAGTGATCGTTGTGTGGTGAAGGATGTTGAGTCTGATTGGTTCCTGACATTACCCCCCCCCCTCCAGAGTCCGCGCCAGCGGACCTTGGACCCCGGCGTCGTGGAGGTCTACCTCTGGGTCATGGTGCAGGTTTGTTAGGATTTTGAGCGTGGAATTCAAGGAGCAGATTGGGATCAAGGACGTCGTTCCGAGGTATCCAACTTCTTTCCTCTGGTCCATACCCCTCCCAATCTATCAGATATTCAAGTTGGCCACTTCGGCGTCGGGAGTCCAATATCTCCTTTATCAAATAAATGGATTCTGGTTCAATAAGCGGTATCGGGGGGTTATCTTCAGGAACCGGTTCTGTGGCTGAGTTGGGTACAGGTGGGTGATGAGGTTTCAGGAGGGAGACGTGAAACGTGGGATGGATTCGATGTTCTGGGGGCAGACGAAGTTGATAGGTGACTGGGTTGATCTTTCTTACGATGGGGAATGGTCCGATGTACTTGGGGCTGAGTTTGCGACAAGGTTGACGTAGGCGGATGTCTTTCATGGAGAGCCAGACTAACTGTCCGGGTTGATACTCAGGAGTTGGGCGGCGACGAGCATCTGCAAAATGTTGGTGTCGATTAACTGCTTGCTGAAGGTGATTATGGGCTTGATTCCAGACCCTTTCGCTTTCTCTAAACCATTGGTTTACCGCTGGTACTTCCGATGGTTCCCCTGACCAAGGGAACAACAATTGCGTGGATGCCTGTCTGAGGGAGTTTTGTGCGTACTCTGCCCAAATTAAATATCGACTCCAGATGTTCTGGTTGGAGTGGCAGAACGTACGCAAGAATCGCCCAACATCTTGGATCTTTCGTTCGGTTTGACCATTTGTTTGCGGATGATACCCTGATGATAGGCTTACAGTCACATTCATAAGAGTGAAGAATGCTCGCCAAACCCGGGAGATGAATTGGGGTCCCCTGTCGGACACAATGTCTTCTGGGATACCGAAGTGTCGAAAGACATGCTCCATTAACAATTCAGCAGTGACAAAAGCCGTAGGAAGACCCTTTAGCGGAATTAGTCTACATGCCTTGGAGAATCGATCAATGGCCACTAGAATACAGGTGTTACCTTCAGAGTTGGGAAGATCAGTGACGAAATCGACCCCAATGTGAGACCAGGGTCTATGTGGGACAGGAAGTGGTACAAGTTTACCCGCTGGGAGACTTCTGGGAACTTTAGACATGGCACATGGAATACATCCTTGCACGAACACCGTGATGTCATGTTGCATGTTGGGCCACCAATATTTGAGTTGGAGAATTGAGGAAGTCTTGTTTACTCCGGGATGACCGGTGCCTACTGAAGAGTGAGCAGATGAAATCAGGGAGTTGCGGAAATCTTCAGGCACGTAAATCTTTCCAGGAGGACATCCTGGGATTCTAGGTTGTTGTCGTGACAATTCCAGCAGTTGCTCGTTGATTTCCCACTGGATGGGGTTGACAAATAACCTCTCAGGTAGGATGGTTTCGGGTTCTTCCCCCGGAATTTCTGGGGCATGGACACGAGAAAGGGCATCTGCTCTGGTATTTTTCGAGCCTGGGCGATATGTGATTTTAAAATGGAAACGGGTGAAGAATAGTGCCCATCTGGCCTGACGTGGATTAAGTCTTTTAGCCTCCCTCAAATACTGGAGATTCTTGTGATCAGTGAGCACTATAAACGGATGTTTTGCCCTCTCCAACCAGTGCCTCCATTCTTCTAAGGCAAGTTTCACAGCCAGAAGTTCCCGATTTCCGATGTCATAGTTGCATTCTGCAGCAGATAACTTCCTTGAAAAGAAGGCACAGGGCAGGGGTTTGGAGGAATTTTCAGAGTACTGAGACAAGATAGCTCCCACCCCAGTTGTGGAGGCATCCACCTCCACCAGGAATACCTTCTCGGGATCTGGATGATGGAGCAAGGGTGCAGTGGTGAATGCAGTTTTGAGAGATTGAAAGGCCTGTTCAGCTTCTGGGGTCCAGAGAAGTGTCCTTGGCTTACCCTTTAGCAAAGAGGTTAGAGGGGCTGTTAAAGTGCTGTACTGGTTTATAAATCTTCGGTAAAAGTTTGCAAAGCCAAGGAATCTCTGAAGTTCCTTTACAGATTTAGGAGCGGGCCAAGACTTGATAGCTTCAGTTTTCCGATCATCCATCTCCACTCCTCTCTCACTAAGCTGATAACCCAGAAATTCCACACTGGACTGATGAAATGTACATTTTTCTGCTTTTAAGAACAGATCAAAGTCTCGGAGCTTCTGGAGTACTAAGGACACGTGGTGTTGATGTTCCACAGGATCTTTGGAGAAAATGAGAATGTCATCTATATAAACCAACACGAACCTTCCCAGGAATTCTCGGAGCACCTCATCCATGAAGCTCTGAAAGACGGATGGGGCATTTACCAGTCCATACGGCATCACCAGGTACTCATAATGCCCTGCAGGAGTAATGAACGCAGTCTTCCACTCTCCCCTTCTCTGATTCTGACCAGATTGTATGCACTTCTTAGATCCAACTTGGTGAATATCTTTGCTTCTCTGAGTTGTTCAAGGGCTGATGGGATAAGAGGTAGTGGATAACTGAACTTAACGGTGATTTTATTTAGGGCTCTGTAATCAATACATGGTCTTAAACCTCCATCCTTCTTGGCAACAAAAAAGAAGCTAGCGGCAGCCGGGGAGGTGGAAGGACGGATGTAACCTTGCTGTAAAGCCTCCTCGATGTATCTTTGCATGGCTTCTTGCTCTGGAATTGACAAGGAGTAAATTCGACCCTTGGGAACCGACTCACCGGGAACCAGATCAATGGAACAATCCCAGGGACGGTGTGGAGGTAATTTGGAGGCAGCAATCAGGTTAAACACATCTACAAACGAAGAGTAACAGTGAGGAATATTCATAGACAGGTTTTCCTTAGGGCTTTCGATGGATGTGGAACTCACGATAATAGTCTCTTGGGGTTCAGCTTCGGATTGGGCAGGACATGAGATTTCAATCAGAGGACAATGACAACCCCAACTGATGATCTTACCAGACTGCCAATTAATAGTAGGTTGATGACGGATTAACCATGGACGACCTAGGATTATGTCCGTTTGACTATTCTTGAGAATAAACGGTTCAAACTCCTCTTGGTGAGTATTTTCAACACACAACGTGATGGGCAGTATTTGAGATGTAACATACCCTTTGTTGATCCTTTCCCCGGTCACTGCGTGGATGGCGTTATGGCTTGGAAGAGTTGATCTCCTGGAGGTTGAGTCTCTTGCAGAGGTGTCCTGATATGAAGTTCCCCGCTGAACCAGAGTCAACGATGGCTGCTACAGAGACGTAGACATCTTGAGATTTCAGTATTACAGAAATAGTGAGTGGTGTTGATACTGAGAGAGGGTTTTGAACGGAACTCACCGTCAACCTAGGAGGTCGGGTTGGACATGCTCGTATGAAATGACCTTCACCGCCACAGTACAGACACAACTTTAATTCTCTACGACGGGTGCGTTCAGCCTGGGAAAGACGATGAGTATCAACCTGCATCTTCTCTGGTGGGGTTTCAAATACAGTCTCTGAGAAAGCTGGATGCGTTGTGGCGTGGAATTGTTGAGCATCTTGATAACAACTCCGAGATCTTTGATGTATACGGAGAGTCTGTTGTATGAACTTTTCCAGTCCTAGACTATCATCATAGATAGCAAGTTGGAGACGGAGTGCAGGATTTAAACCCCGGCGATAGACAGACAGGAGAGCTTTTTCATTCCAACCACTCGCTGAGGCTAGAGTACGAAATTCAATGGAATATTCAGAGACAGATTTCTTATCTTGTCGAAGTTGTAACAGCTTATCACTTATGGATGAATCACTGATTGGTTGCCCAAACACTTCCTTGAAGTGATTAACAAAACTCTGCAAAGATTTGGTAACCTCAGTTTCTTGTATCCATAATGACTCAGCCCATCGTAAAGCTGACCCGGATAACTGTTGGATGATAAACGCGATCCGTGATCGATCTGTAGGATACAGATGAGCTTGTTGTTCGATTGCGAGTGAACACTGCAACAGGAATCCGCTGCAGTCCTCCGTCCGGCCGGAGAATGGCGCTGGTCGGGAGGCGGAGTTAGCGATGCAGACCAGCGTGGAAGCGGGAGCGCTAGCTGCTTGTGGTGTCGGATTCCCTTCACTGTTTGAAGGTTGAACTGGAACGGCAGCGGTTGTAGGCTGTGTAGAATCCATACCGTTGTTTATTTAGGTTCAAGCCTTCTGTCAGGATACAGGCCCGGAGACAGAGGTTAGTGAATTCAAACACAGCTTTATTCAAAGTGATAACAAGTGAAAGGTGAGTTTTAAGAACGTAGGTGCAGATGTGTTGAAGATAACTCAGTGCGGGGCAGATAACAGGTAAGCATATATTCCTTAGGTTGGTTGATGTCAAGCAGGTACAGTTCATCGATACTTGTCCTTTCTCTTTCAGATGCAATAGGAAGTACATAAGCTCGAAGTGGACACCGGAATCTCACGGGGCTACCGGATCACTGGAAACATGGAGCCAAAACAGGATCTCTGGAGACAGCGGAACAAGAAGACAGAGGTCAGTGGTACACAGGTGAGTATACGCTCAATTACAGAATTGCTGGTGCATCAAAATACTTCAGGAGACAAGGGATAACGGTCTGTTCCTGTTGGAGGCTTGACTAAGACTGAGGCTGTGGTGAGTGTTTTTATGCAGAGGTTGATGGGGCTTACTGATTGTGAACAGGTGCAGGTGATTAGTATTCTGGAGAGAGTGATCGTTGTTTGGTGAAGGATGTTGAGTCTGATTGGTTCCTGACAAGCTTCTGCGAGTGCGCCGTCATTTCTACATTCCTTTACGGACTCGCATTTCTTCACATTTTTAAGAATCAGTTTTCTGCTTGACAAATAATTTATGCTACTGCTCACTGACATGCTTGTAAAGCTATTGTTATTGTCCCCTGAACCCCCCTAGCAACATCAATTTTGGGACCTCGGTTTTAATAAAACCCTGCGTACGGCCTTCCTTCATGTTACCATTGTCTTCTGTCTGACTTTGTTCCCTGTAACTGCTGTTGGTGACGTTCATGTTTCTCAGTCAAGTCAATTTCCTGGGCTTGTTTTGTTTGTTTCATGGATGTCTCAGCTAAACAGGCCAATAAGAGACTATTAACTACTATTATTCCTTTTAATTACAATAATGTCTAATTAAAACGTCTACAAATGTATAAAACTGATCACAGATCAGGTAAAACCCACAGACACTTGTTCAATCTCAGTGAATCTGCATGATTCATGGGTTCACAGACAGGGAGATCATCGCCTCCAGCGGTGAACCATTGACATTTCCAAACGTTTTGAAACAGTTATGACGTAACGAAGCCTCGTTTACTGAAATCACGTGACTTTGGCAGTTTGATACAAACTCCGAACCACTGATTCAAAACAAAAGATTCATAAAGGTTTCATAGCTTCATGAAGCATGTTTCGAAAGAACCCATCACTAGTGTTCAGTCAATTTACCTTCAGTGGATCTTATTACAGGCAGATACTGATCACAGATTTTAAAATGCACTTGTTCAATTTGTACAAGTTACAGTATATGCTGCACCAAAATTAGACATTTTACATTTTGTAAAATACAAAGATTAAATTGAAAGCAGATATGAACAGTTCTGATTCTGATGTCACAAAAAACATTGTTCTAGCTCTACAGAAACTGAAATAATTATTGACCCATGATCAAACTGTCTGGAAATCAGCTAACATTACTATCATCAGCTAACATTACAACTAAAAGTAAAGTAATATTATAAATAAATGTGCAATACTCACATCAGTGTGTTGGGTTGACAGTGTTTATCCTGCAGTAGAGCAGCGATCTGTTTCACTCGTGTGTCTCCTAGTTCATGTCCACTCAGATTCAGCTCTCTCTGGAGTAACAGGTTTTTACCCACAACTCTATTCACATACTGACAGGCTTCCTCTGCAGCAGGACTCAAAAACCTGCAGAAGAGTCAATTCAACTCTCAACTAAATGTCCATTGCATTACAAAATTATTGATATGATAAAAAAACTTCATTATAGTTCTAAAGACAATCTCTAGTTAGTTATCTAGATGCAACACTTTTCATTGAACATTTAAATACACAAATAAATATATATTTAAAAGAAACTAGAGCGACACTCAGTCCTAAAGCAAACTCGTAAGAACAGAAACGTCTCACAGAGCAGAAGGGCAAAAGCTCACTAGATCATGATTTTTAGTATGAATACAGAGTGTGAAATTAAGTTCTCTTTCAGTCGAGAACATCAGACGTAGTCGACGTCAACTGATAACTTCCGTATTTATACCCGTGCCGCGGGGGCGGAGTGTGTGATGCGAGTCACGCACGCCAATTCCATTGGCTCGTTCAATAGTACTCGTAGAGGATTGGCTCCCTAGCGTGATCCCCATTCAGTCGACGTCGACTACATCCTCCGTTCCCTTCTTCAGGGGATGGGGGTTGCATATGCAACCAGGACGATCTTTCTGGCTTTTAAGCAGGAGGAGTGAGAAACATCAGCACAGAGAAAACTGGCTTGTGAAACTGTTTGTGAACATCTGGAGACTCATAGACCTGCTGTAGAGAGATGCAGTGAATCTGGGCTTGATGGAAAACTATTGTGTTCAGAAAACTATTTCACTAAAAGGTTATCTAGAATTTTTGATGAGAAGTGTGCACAAAAACAAAATTGTGCATGTTAATAATCAAGATATACTCCAGAATAGCAGCACATATACTGACATACCCATAATGTCTATTTGACCTTTAGCTCGTATCACAACTAAATGTGTTGACGGTTATCATCATCATGACAGAATCTGCAGCATCTGATCTGATCTTGATCATTTTGATGCAACAAATTGTCCAGCTTATTGAATAACTAAAATAATGAATTTGTTATGAATATTTAGCCTGGATATAGCTAATTATTTCATCCCGTCTCACCTCAGTGTCTTCAGTTGACAGTCTGGATCCTGCAGTAAATCATTGAGCTGCTTCACTCCTGATTGTCCAGGATCATTTCCTGTGAGATCCAGCTCTATCAGGTGTGAAGGGTTTGATCTCAGAGCTGAAGCCAGAGCTTTATAACCTTCTTCTGTCACACTGCAGTTAGAGAGTCTAGAACAGAGAGGAAAACATTCAGCTGATTAATAAGATAAACCTGAACAATATAAACCTGAATGATCGCTCTTCCAGTCGCCTCTACAATAAGGAAGCCCCTCTTTCTGGTGGTCTACGGCACATTCAGTGGTGTTTCACTGGCATATTGCATGGATAAATGCAGCGATTCCCCTCTGGGTGCTTCAGCATAAAGAGCAGTTTTCCAATGTATGTTCCCTAGTTTCCGATATTTTTTATGGCTGTAAGGAAAATAAGGAAAGGACCAAAGCACACTTCCTGTGAACTTACATATCAGGAACAGTCACTACGACTGTCTCCATGGTAAGTCCTGTCCCTTCCATCCCGTTGGCATGAAGGACTAGCATTCGGGCCTCCGTGGGGTCATAGGGAAGTTACGACTTAGGGACCCCATTCATTATGTTGAACATGACTGATGCTACTGATGTAACCCTCATTCCCTGAAGGAGGGATCAGTAACATTATGTACTAGGCTTGTGCCAATAGACGATAGTATCGTGTATCAACGATAGTCAGAGATATCCCCGATGGCAGATGCCTTTGACGATATATCAATACGATAATTGGCTCGTTTTACCATAATGTATTAAATTATTATTATAAGGCCTATTATTATAAAGCTAGTATTGTTATTAAATTCATATTAGGAACTACAATTAATTTGCCTTGCCTAAATTCATAACGACATCACCACAACACTTGCGACAATACCGACACGCGCTTATGAGGACTCCTCTAAGAGAATGTTTTTAAAACAGACTAAAAAATTACATCCCACATCAAAATTTAATTGCAAGGTGATCCATTCACAAATTATCAAGAGTGCTTGTTTTAACAGACGCATCATTCTTATACAGATCCAAGATGAAAACGTTCGTCAGTATTTTGTTTCCATAGTACATTAACAAAACATTTAATGACACTAACACTAAAAACAATACAATTACTAAATATTATTATTAATAGCCTAGTAATAATAATATCACTAAAATAGTATTATAGCTACCGTTATCCATCGTCGTCTCTGAGAGAACGCGGCGTTAATGCAGATGCCGAAAGCAGTCCGTTTTTACTTTCACTTTCAGGGAATGAGCGCGTTTACATGCACGTTCTTAACCCGATTATGTTGAATAAACTGACAATGCATGGTCATAAACGCATTAACCCGTTTTCCTTTATCAGAGTCAAGTCATAAGTATAAGTAAACCGATCGACTCAGCTAGATGTTTGCCCCTTGCTCTGATTTCTCCCGGCATTTAAAACACATTAACCCGCGTTCTTCGTGCTTACTGAAGTGCGCATGTGAAGTGCATCCAGACAGACAGAGCACTGGTAGGAGGACATAGGCTATATCGCAAACTCCAACTCTTTCTGACCCAAGAAATTATTAAAACATGTTTTTATCTCGAGCAGAAATAGGCCCTAGTCAAAATGCTGCATGTAACGGCATGAGGATAGGCTGTCCGTAAATTTCCCGTTGACATGATTAGGATCTTTTTTTCTCACTATACCGGGAAATAACCTGATCCTATTAATAAACACTCCACCTTTGCTAGCAAAATAGAAAAAAGATTATCGTATATAAAACGAAGTAGGCTAATAAAACAAGCGAATTATGAGTAAATAATCAAGTTAATAATTAAATAAGTAAGCCCCGCCCCCCTCACGATAATATCGTGTATCGCCGATCTCACAAGCTGACGATAGGACGATATGAAAATGGAGCATATCGCCCAACACTATTATGTACCTCCTTCCACAACCCTAAACCATCCCACTGAATGGCCGGGACCCCGCCTCGGCTCCTCAGCATAAACCTGAATGAGTGGATGTGTGCCGCCATCTTATATAGCCGTATGTACCGGGGACTTTCTTTTGCGCTTTTGTCTCTGGCATCGCCCTGTCAGTCATCGCGCCTTACTCTTTGTCATGTGACTCCTGTGGCTGAACTTACCTCAGTATCTTCAATTTACACTTTATATTCTTCAGTCCAGTGCAGAGCAGCTTTACTCCCGAATCATGCAGATTATTATTGTTCATGTTCAGCTCTTTCAGATTGGTGTCTGATCCAAGAACTGCAGCCAGAGCTGAACAGCTTTTGTCTGTTAAGTTACAATCATTTAACCTACAAGGGAAATAAATCACATCACAGAATTAGATGGAGCAGGAGCACATTCAAAACATTTTTCAAAAAATAATTTCCATATTTTTTTTTAAATACAATTATTGGGAGATACAGCAACAACCTATAATGTATATGTACTTTATTTAAGTTGCCAGTTTTATAAAAATCTCAATGTTTTATATTATAATCTTTCAGAATTTCACCTTTCATTTTGGCAATATAAATAATATCTGTACCAAATTACTGTTAAGGTACATGGTGGTAGGAAGCACGAGGAGACGAGGAATACCAGGAATACCAGGAAACCGGAATTTAATGAACAAAACTTAGGAACCACAACACACGTAATACATAAACGAGAACGGACGAAGAATAAGGGAAAACACAGGGTATAAATACAAGGGTGAACAAAGGGACATTAACAGGAGCTCTAGTTAGTTATCTAGATGTAACACTTTTCATTGAACATTTAAATACACAAATAAATATATATTTAAAAGAAACTAGAGCGACACTCAGTCCTAAAGCAAACTCGTAAGAACAGAAACGTCTCACAGAGCAGAAGGGCAAAAGCTCACTAGATCATGATTTTCAGTATGAATACAGAGTGTGAAATTAAGTTCTCTTTCAGTCGAGAACATCAGACGTAGTCGACGTCAACTGATAACTTCCGTATTTATACCCGTGCCGCGGGGGCGGAGTGTGTGATGCGAGTCACGCACGCCAATTCCATTGGCTCGTTCAATAGTACTCGTAGAGGATTGGCTCCCTAGCGTGATCCCTCATTCACTCGAAGTCGACTACATCCTCCGTTCCCTTCTTCAGGGGATTTGCATATGCAACCCGGACGATCTTTCTGGCTTTTAAGCAGGAGGAGTGAGAAACATCAGCACAGAGAAAACTGGCTTGTGAAACTGTTTGTGAACATCTGGAGACCCATAGACCTGCTGTAGAGAGATGCAGTGAATCTGGGCTTGATGGAAAACTATTGTGTTCAGAAAGCTATTTCACTAAAAGGTTATCTAGAATTTTTGATAAGGAGTGTGCACAAAAACAAAATTGTGCATGTTAATAATCAAGATATACTCCAGAATAGCAGCACATATACTGACATATCCATAATGTCTATTTGACCTTTAGCTCGTATCACAACTAAATGTGTTGACGGTTATCATCATCATGACAGAATCTGCAGCATCTGATCTGATCTTGATAATTTTGATGCAACAAATTGTCCAGCTTATTGTATAACTAAAATAATGAATTTGTTATGAATATTTAGCCTGGATATAGCTAATTATTTCATCCCGTCTCACCTCAGTGTCTTCAGTTGACAGTCTGGATCCTGCAGTAAATCATTGAGCTCCTTCACTCCTGATTGTCCAGGATTATTTCCTGTGAGATCCAGCTCTATCAGGTGTGAAGGGTTTGATCTCAGAGCTGAAGCCAGAGCTTTATAACCTTCTTCTGTGACACTGCAGTTAGAGAGTCTAGAACAGAGAAGAAAACATTCAGCTGATTAATAAGATAAACCTGAACAATATACACCTGAACGATCGCTCTTCCAGTCGCCTCTACAATAAGGAAGCCCCTCTTTCTGGTGGTCTACGGCACATTCAGTGGTGTTTCACTGGCATATTGCATGGATAAATGCAGCGATTCCCCCCTGGGTGCTTCAGCATAAAGAGCAGTTTCCCTATGCATGTTCCCTAGTTTCCGATATTTTTTATGGCTGTAAGGAAAATTAGGAAAAGACCAAAGCACTCTTCCTGTGAACTTACATATCAGGAACAGTCACTACGAATGTCTCCATGGTAAGCCCTGTCCCTTCCATCCCGTTGGCATGAAGGACTAGCATTTTGGGCATCCGTGGGGTCATAGGGAAGTTACGACTTAGGGACCCCATTTGTTAGTTTTCAACATTATTTTGAACTTGACTGATGTTACTGATGTAACCCTCATTCCCTGAAGGAGGGATCAGTAACGTTATGTACTTCCTTCCACAAACCTAAACCATCCCACTGAATGGCTGGGACCCCGCCTCGGCTCCTCAGCATAAACCTGAATGAGTGGATGTGTGCCGCCATCTTAACCCTTAGGGGTCTGAGCTGTTTGGGGGCTCTTTCGGTGTTTTGATATGCCCTGACATTTGTGCTTATTTCAGCTACTTAAAACATACCATTTGCCAACATATAAATTTGCTGTATTCAGCACAAACTCTGCTACAATAATATGTGAGCAAAATGGATGTACATGTTTGCATTTTATAGAAAAAAAATAATGTGCGTGGTTAGTACGTTTTGGGAAAAAAAATGTCACCGCAATAAGGCCATTTAACACATACTGAATAGTTGTAAACAATACTTTTGAGTTACTATTCTTGTAGGCTAGAATTTTTACTTCAAAATGAAGTGAAAATCATTCTGACCACTCTTTCAGAAAGATCAATATAACGATTTGAATTTCTTACATCAGTTTTTGGGTCATTACTGCTGTATGCGTGGGAGTGTTAATGCCCCGATTTACACCTGGGAAGACTAAAGACACTCCCCCAATGTGCTAATGCCCCATCAAGGTGCTGTGAGGCAGCCTGAAGTAAGAATGATTCACTGATGAATAAAAAGTTAAAAAGAACAGCATTTATTCAAAATTGAAATCTTTCCTAAGAACATAAAGACTTAAAGTCATTCATATCACTTAACACTTCCTTTCAAAAAAAAAAAAAAAACATAAAAAGACCAAACTTGTTTTTTTTTTATATAAAAACATATATATATATATATATATATATATATATATATATATATATATATATATATATATATATATATATATATATATATATATATATATATATGTGGCAGTATAGATGTTTGGCTTCGGGCTGCTATTGGTCGCGGGGGTCTACTTATTAAGCCTATCACCGCTAAAGGCGGTGTATATATATATCTGCTTTGTAGTGAATCACGTCACAGAGCTTCTCCCCTGCTTTTCCGGTTCCGCATGCCGAGCTGTATGCGGGAAAGTTGTCTGTCTGGTCCCTCGTGTGGCATGTAGGAGATTGAGTGCTGTTTCCCATGGCTGGCGGTTTAGTATAGACTTTCCACAGGTAGGAACGCGGTAGATTTTATCTTTCCTTTTATACCCTTTATCGGGCAGTGGGTGAACTAAAATCCCTCCTGTTCTATTTTCAGTGTGCACATTCGCACTTCGGACCGCCGTGACTGGATTCCTTGCACCCTAAGTATGCAGATGATTGGTAAACGTGTTATGCTCTATGTGATTTCTTTTAATTATAGTTGTCGTTTCAGAAGTGCAGTATATTCTGCCGAGTAGCGGGGAGGATTCCGTCGTTGGGGTAACCAGTCATTCGCTCGTTCATCACGGAGCGCTGCTGTTTTGCTGCTGTTTCAACTGGACATTAAAACGAAAGGAGTTGCGTCAATTTTGGTATTCTACTCTGGCTGCGGCCTAACAAGAAATTGTTACTGTTTGTACATGCGGGTTATTTGGGGGAATATCGCCGCCCTGCAGTTTTAGAGTTTGCGTTTGTTTGTTTGTCTGTGTGTGTGTGTGGTTTGTGTGTGTGTGTGCCGTGAGCGTGTGTGCCTGCGTGCATGTATGTTTACAAGGAGAGTGGTGTGTTTTGTTTGGTGATTGTATTGTTCCTTAAGTGTTTAATTAGTTGGTTTATTGTCTATTATTATTTCTACCGTGAATTGTTTAAGTCATTCTATGTGTTTTGTTGTTACTTTCGTTAGGGGTGAAGTGTCCAAAAGCAAAGGGGCGGGGCTTGACTTGAGTTGTGCTGTGTATGTGCACTAGTGTGTGAAGGTGATTTTGATTTGGTTTCTTTTGTGCATTTCTTGTGTTACGTTTATAAGTGTGGTGGTGCTCCCCGAGTCCCCTCTGCTGGCCACACTCAGTCTGTTTTGTCTGATTATTTTTGAGTGCTGCCCTTTTGACTATGTGTATTTATTTGTGATGTTTGTTAGTCAGTGCGCCAGTATTCTTGTGAACATTGTCCTTGTGTTTTTGTCTTGAATTATTTATTACCCTTGTGTCATTTAATAAAACAATTATATTTTTGTATCCACGTCTCTTGTCCTACTCAGGGAATAAATCTGTGCATCCTATTTATTAGGCTTGTATTCCTGGGTTAAGAATTTCCAGGTGGCGTAGTCATTATATTAGACCTATAGCAATTTCTCCTTCTCGCCACATATATATATATTAGGGCTGTCAAAATTGCTCAAAAATGACGTTCGAATATTCCCTCTAAAAAAACACATATATTCGAACTATTCGAATATCTGGTTGCACATTTTGTCAATGGCGCGCATTACATCAATATCAGGACAAATTAATACAAAGAGACACAACTACTTATATAGGTAGTTTATTTAAGTTTAAACATATTTGTTTATTAACTTACACAAAAACAAGTAAATCAACTAATGGCCAAGACCGCAGACCTTACTCTCGCTCGCACGCGCAGGCACTCTTTCTCTCTCTCTCGCTCGCTCTCTCGCCCTCACGCTCTCTGCGCATAACGGTAAATGAACAACAATACACAAATGTTGAGTGCTGATCAAGAGTTTTGTGCAAGCAATTTAAGGTCGCGACTCTTGTCCTAAGCATAGCAGGCTTCATTCAGTGATTGAAACAAATATTATTAACATTAATTGAAGTTTTACAGTATATAGAACCGACATTGAACTCTCCGAGCAGCTCGTGCTGTGTCGGGGACGTCTGGCCACGCCCCCTTGGCGGGCTCTGTATGATGTAATACTAGCTCATTGGCGCACACGTTGGAGGCGCCCATGCGATTGGATGTGCAGTTGCCGCAGCACAGCCAATGAGTGAGCCAGACACTCACTGTGCTATCTGTGCAGCTGGAAAATGCGTTTTACATTTTGCCACTCGCAAAGCAAACAGCCGCGCATCTGCTACCGCGGGCGTGTTTTTCCACATGATTCGAATATTAATTTTCAACTTCGAATTTCTGTTTTTTAAAACTATTCGAATATATATTCAAATTTAGAATATTCGTTGACAGCCCAATATATTATATATTATATAATATATTATATATATATATATATATATATATATATATATATATATATATATATATTAGGGGTGGAACGGTACATGTACTCGTACCGAACCGAATCGGTGCGGGGATCACGGTTCGGTGCATGCATTTAAACGGAGAATACACGGTACGGAAGAAAAAAAACTTGCGTGCAAAATAATTAATGTAATGCGGAACTACCGTTAAATACGCGGGTTCTTTAGGGACACCTAATCTGTAACCCCGCTTTAGCTCTGAAGCTCTGACTGGTGTATGATTGGCGCCGATGCAGCTGAGCTCCGCCTATCTATGCGATCTATCAGAGCCCGTCTACATTCTCTGGCACTCTGCCGGTTTTTTGTTTGGTCGACGGTCCAGTGAGTGAGTCAGAGATAGCAGCGACAGCGAGTATGGCAAGTGGCGGTGTTCCACAAGAGTTAGAGGATCCGCCGGCTTCTTTAAGATCGCAAGTTTGGGAAAACTTCGGTTTTCCAGTCAGTTACAGTAGTACAGGCGACAGAGTGGTGGAGAAGACGAGGACTGTGTGTCGGCGTTGTTCAGGTTGTTGGGTATGTGAGTGGAAATACATCTAACATGCTAACCATGGTTCGAATTACGTGGGAGCCAGTGGGAGCTGAGCTCCCATAGAGAGAGGATGAGCTCCCATGAAAGCAGTAAAATCATACACCTGTGGGGGCTCTAAAAATCATCAGCACCATTATTTTAAATTACAAATAAAGCACTTTTTCCTTCAATAATCGAAGCATATTTGTTAACCCTTTCGCACGTACGTTCACAGCGATGTGATTAGAACAGTCAGTGCATCACGTGATCAACTGCTAAATTCAAACGTGCTTTCGCGCGTTGGCTGGCGCTGAGCCACAGACAGACGCGCTCATTATATCACTGATCACAACTATTCAGTGTTTTCAACCACATAATGTTAACTTTAGGTTTCAGACATTTAAATACACATAAGTAGCTACTAGCAAAAAAATTATTTGGGGGGACGCTAGGTAGGCCCCACCAATATTTTAGCGAACTCCTGTGTCAATTATCAAACCGTATAGTTTGCCGATTGTGCTGCGCGGGTCGGGCGAGCCAAATAATACAAAAATTAGCCTACATTCAAATTAATAGAGGATGGATGACAGATAAATCATTATAATTTGTTGATTTTCATAAAGACACGGAACTCTCATCATGGTAAAACGCAATGAACGTCACTCTTTTACTTTCGTTTTCAACAACGTAATTCTCTTTAGAGAAAATCAATCAAGGAAAACATATCAGGGCATTTAGGCTACTACAGTTGTAATTTTTCAATGTAAATTATTCAATTTGATTGGTAACAGCCTGTCTTATTATTCTGATTTAATGTATTGATCAAATTAAGGAATATTTTAAAAGAAAGATGGAGCATAGGCTACATAAAATTAAAGGGAAAAATGCCCTATTTTAAAGGTAAAAAAATTATTCTGATAAGAGTGTTTGCCAACAGTGATGTAATGAAACATTGACAATTTAACTTTGAAGGGAGTAAAAAGTCTCTGTTTAGGATATTAAGGAAATGTAATTTTGGCCAAAGAAGAACTTTTAATTTAAATAAATGTTAATTTTAAATCAGCCTACTTCAGTGTGATATTTTACCATATTATCATGCTTAAACATTGAGAATTTGAAAAATTGTATAGGCTAATGATGATCAGATGCAGATCTAAATCAAAGATCATATGTTTGGGTGGTTGGATTATTTTAACAGCAGATTCGGGTGACTCAAAGTGCACCAGATTAATGAATTTATCTTTAAAATGTACAAAATTTTCTTCCTGGGGGGGCATGCCCCCGGACCCCCCTAGAGGTAACAAACTACACCCAAATATTCTCTACTCCTGTATTAATAAATGTTGAACTCAAAATAATGAAGTGCAGTATTTAGCCACTTATTTATCACATGTACCACGCCTGCTCATGGGATACTTTTTTTCTTTTTTTTTTTTAAAGAGACCCCCACAAAGATGAAATCATAATTCGAACCCTGATGCTAACGCATATCCGACGCCATCACCCAGATTTGAACATCACTGGAACGAGACAAAAAAGAACTGTTCAACTGCTCCTCCCTACAGTGCTTAACCAGCCTTTAGATACACATACAAATAAGGCCAAAAAAAACACTGAAGCAATCGGAATTTACATGTCATCTTCAGCGCCCGTATTCACTCGTAGAGGAACCTGGCTTCAAGTATTTGCTACATGTACTCGAACCTCGTTACAACATGCCATCCCGTACACATATGAGGCAAACTGTAGTCCCTTCCATATACAACCAAACACGTACGTTGATGGAGCACGAGTTGTCAGCTGCACCCTCCGTTTCACTAACAACTGATGGTTGGACTTCTCGTGCTACGGAAAGCTATTTAACGGTGACTGCTCATTTTATTGACTCTGAGTGGAAAATGAAAGCATCAGTTCTACAGACGCGGCCCCTGTACGAGCAGCACACTTCTACTCACCTAGCTGAGAAGCTACAGGAGGTCGTGGCAGAGTGGAAACTAGAGAGGCCTGGACAAACTATTTCAGTGACCACAGACAATGCAAAAAACATTGTTAATGCCGTCAGAGAAGCAGGGCTGGGTCCGCATATAGCATGCCATACCCTAAATTTAGCCGCACAAAAAGCACTGGCAGTCAACCAGGTATCTAGATTATTAGGAAAAATCAGAAAGATTGTTACTTTTTTTCATCGTAGCACAACGGCTGCGTATGTTTTGGAGCGTAAACAACTGGCCCTTGACTTGCCAAAACACTGCCTCATACATGATGTGTCGACACGCTGGAACTCCAGCTACGAAATGGTCAAGCGTTATCTGGAACAACAAGTTGCCATTTACTCTGCATTAACAGACAACTCCGTAAAGAACAAGCAGGACGGCTCACGTCTGTCAGAGTAGGAGGTGAGCTTCGCAGAGAGTGTGGTTAGGATTATGAAACCTTTGAAGACCATCACAACAATTTTGAGCACAGAAACAACTCCGTCGGTTTCAATGATCCTACCACTCAAAACAATGATAAGGAAGTCTATGGAGCGAAATGACGATGATGCTCCCATCGTCAGGGAAATGAAAAATGCCATCAGAGAGAACTTGCAAATCCGATACATTGCCCCAGATCTCCAGGATTTCTTTAATAAATGTACTGCATTGGACCCCAGGTTCAAATCGCTCCCTCATTTAGATCCTGCCCATCACCAGAATGTCTTTGAAGATGTCATCACAGAAGTTATGAGCAGAACAGAGCAGGTATGTATTTAATGCATATTTCTAAGTCTTTTTAAAAAACGTATTTGTTTTCTTTGGCGTATTGTTTTTTTTTTTTAAATAATTTGTTACACACATTTTTCTTAAATGTGTATATTATATTTATGTGTATTAAAGTGTGTATATTAAGGATTGCATTTAGTTGTTGTACAGCACTTTGGTCAGTCTTGTGGCTGTTTTAAATGTGCTATATAAATTAATTAAACTTTAAACTTTAATGCTAAGGTTGTTGTTTTTTTTATTTTAAAAAATCCCTCACTTCTCTCATGTCTAAAACTGAATATATTGCTGTTACAGTGTTCACTGATGAAACCCCAATCATTGTCTTTGTTTTATAATACTTCAGTCTGAGACCACAGAGACAACACAGGACAGGCCATCAACATCACAGGCTACTTCCTTAGCAGAGATGCCAGAGTCTGAGACATCATCCTCCAAAGAAGTCAGCCATGGCAGAAGTCTTTGGCTCCCTCTTTGCAACTAGTCAGATGAACCATCCTGATTTGAAGCAGAAGGTGAAGGAGGAGGTATAAGCCTACATAGCCAAGGAAAGCACTTCTTTGGAATCTGACCCACTTGGCTGGTATTAGTCCAATGAAGCAATATTTCCAAATCTAGCCAAGTTGGCCAAATACTACCTGGCAGTACCTGCCACCTCCGTCCCAAGCGAGAGGGTTTTTTCAACGGCAGGTGACAGTCACTGCCACAAGATCTACCCTCACTAGTGAAAGTGTGGACATACTTGTGTTTCTGAAAAAAAAACTTAAAAATACAATGAAGCTACCTTTAAGAGGTACATTTTGTGATACAGCACATATTGTTCTTTTCTTTTATATTTTATAGGAGATGATGGACCACATTTTTATTTTTACTTCACCCATTATAAATATGGACTATGGGTCAGTTTATGTTTACCACAGCAAGCCATGGTGTAAATGCATTTAACTATAATGTGGTCATATTTTTTTTTTTTGACTCCTTAATCTTTATTCTGAAGTTACCAAATTTGCCAGTTGGCACTTGGCACAGGTATGCCTGTCACACTTAGCATATTTTTTCTTGTTATTATTCTAAGTAATTTACACTTTCAGAAATAAGACATGCTGTATTTTGTGTTTACAAGTTACTGGAGTCTGGAGATGATTTGAGGTAGTTATTGTTTACCGTGTGCATCTTACCTTACACACTTCAGGCTGTTGCATCTATAGCTCAGGGGAGAGACTGGATGACCACTAGGTGGTACAGCTGAGACATGTACAATAAAAAAAAAAAAATGCCTTCTGCATTTTTGTTTTGCTTTTCCCTCCATTGTACCGAAATCGTACCGAACCGTGACGTCTGAACCTAGGTACGAACCGAACCGTGACTTATGCGTACCGTTCCACCCATATATACAGTAGGTAGCCAACCAGAATGCCTATTGCCGCCGCGGCGTCTACCGCGGTGAATTCACCGCGGCAAAAAAAACCCAGTCGCATTTCTAAGTCAATCGCGAAATGACCGCCAGGTGGCGCAAAGGGACATTTAGCGAAAGCAAAACGTATGTAAAAGTAGCCTACATTTTAAATAGAATATAGCAAACTTTTAGAGCAGAACATTTTATGAATCAAAATTTAAAAGAGGCCTATCTCGCAGTCAGTGAAAATAAATTAGGTGCAATCAATGATGCTAAACTATTGAGGAATGAGAAGATTGAAGAGTGCATCAGTCGTTTGTGGGCACACTGACGCTTAAACAGCCGAACTTGTGGTCGAGTGGTAGAGCTGAAGGTTTAAGCAGTACAAAGACACGGGTTCGAAACCCGAATAAATATGTTTTTTATATAATTACCATGCATTTCCATTTTACACTAAGGAACAAATCTCATCCAACAGATTGACTAAATTTACGTCTTCAAAAACAGTTCTGTTAAAAAATAAACAAACAAACAAACAAAAAACTTCACGGACAGGACAGCAGACAGCAGGACTGGAATTCTTTCAGAAATAATTTTAAAAAACATGGTTAAGCAAGGTGCGATTTGCCGGTGGGTGATTTCCCCCTCCACAGTAGGCTATAGCGAATAGGCCTACCCTAAATAGACCTTATCAAATATAGTATATATATTTTTTAAATATAGCCTAAAACACGCACGTTTAAACAACAAACAATAAAATCTGAACCAGCGCTTCTGCTCCTGTATTGAGAGATAACATGCAGCGCATTTCAGTTACGATCCTGGTTCCAGTGGCATTAATACATTCACGGCTTTTTAAAATGTCACAAAGCGTTTTGATGTGGTTTTGAACGAAATATTGAAGTTTATAATTAAGTATTTTGACACACCACGCCTAGTGCGTATTCTAAAATGGGGTTTTCTTCTGCCACTGAATTAAGTTCGACAAACGCAGCAGCGCGTTCACTTGAATTTATTTTTCTGCTAAAATAACTTAATAGGCTATAGCCTACTTCGTTATTTTTGGTCATACAGATAGGATATCATATTTTAAAACTGTAAAAGGTCTATTTTATTCATGTAAAGTAGGCTACACTCACAGTAGGCTAACAACAAAACGTTCTCACTCATTTGAGCGAACACACACTGGTGAAATAAATGTTTGGGCTTTTCTCAGCGAGCTTCGACATGGCCGAGTGGTAGAGCTGACGGTTCATCAATCGGCAGACCTGCGTTCAAATCCCGAACAAACATGGACTTCTGTAAAAAATCTATATATTTTTAGGCTATTAATGCAGATTTGTTTAGTTCTAAAACTCTGTTACACCACATATTTTTTTGCTTATATTTATAAAATAATATTACCATGCATTTCCATTTTACACTAAGGAGCAAATAGGCTATCCAACAGAACGACTTTAGATCTGTAGGCTGTAGCTAATAATACCAATTGTTCAAAAGCAGTTTTGTATTAAAAAAAAGATACATAGGCCTATATATATCTATATTTGTTTTATTCCCTATAACCTACATAGAGTTTTTAAAAACATGGTTTTAAGTAAAGTTTTCGACAAACGAGGCAGCGCGTTCATTTGATTTATTTTTCTCATAACAGCTAAAATAACTTAATAGGCTATAGGCCTACGTGATTTTTTTTGGTCATACAGATAAGAGTACAGTAGCCTACATCGTTCAAAACTGTAAACTTTTTTTAGGCTAATGACAAAGTTTATATGTCGTCTCTCTCGGTCTCCGGGAACTGCGCGTCACAAAAATTAACCGAAAGCCACTTGCCTCAGCTCAGTCAAGATAGGAAATCGGCTATGTCTAAAGCCTTTAAATGTCTAAATATTTAGGTTAATAATGTTATCTGATTATGTAATCCATATGAAAACGAGAGGTACAGAGAATCTGCTCAAATATATGTTTATGATGTGATGAGCGCCTCGCAATGAGAAAATGACAAGGTGAAAATCTCGTTTAATTAAATGTAGAGACTAAATCGCCCTGAATTAAAATGTAAAAACAGATCAAATCATTTATTCGTCGAAGTGTTGCTATATTGTTTCATTTAAAGTTCATAATTATTATCTAAATGTTATTTAGTTTATCAGCAGTAGGCTACCACGAAGCACCGATATTTATTTGAATAATAATAATTTAAAAAATAACTAATTCACATTTTGCATGCCTGGACCCAAAGATCCCTGTAGAATTTAATATTGAGTTGAGCATTTTGTTCATGACAACAAAATGAACATGCGTTTGAAGATTAGGCTATATTTAGTTTTGCTTGGAAAAAGCTGGCCCAAACCAGTTTTATTTCTTAAATTATTTAAATAATGAAATATTTAGTAATAAACTTTTATGACAGAAATACCACATGTAGCTTAAATCATTTAATTCTTTCATTATCAACACTTTAATAGCCTAATGCAAGAGCGATTTAAGTGTGAATTGCGACTTCTCTTTATTTTAAGTCAGACTCAGACTCAGAGAGCCTGTGGGGGGTTTGGAGGGACAGACAATAGGTGTTAATGTTCCTCATTCATATGGAGAGTGTCGGATAGCCAGCCCGATGGCAAAGGCACAATTATTTTAAGGATAGGCTACATCTCTCGATGTGTCCCCATATTTGATTAAATTATAAATATTGTTGTTTATTTATTGTAGCCTATTTAAAGTGTTTTCACACACAAATTTAAATTGAAGTGTTCAATCCAGTTGTTTCAACTGGTTCTGTAGAGTTTAAGAATGTTTGAGCAAGGGAGACTAAATAAACTTGCTGAGATCCAGCGCGAGAGAGGCAAAACTCATGTCTTTAATTTATGTTGCTTTGGACTATTTTCGATTTGTACCGTTTCGTTTAATTTAGCTGCAATTTCTTTGGCAAAACAAATTTAAAATGTAGCAAGAATCAGATTGTGTGTTTCTTTTTTGCATGGAAATAAAGTCTAAATGCAAGTTAGGTTGCCACCGGTCCCGGTTTTACCGGGATTGTCCTTCTTTTTAATAACCTGTCCCGGGAAATTTAAGCACTCTCCCGGGACAATGAATGTCCCTGTTTTCGAAAGGCTACGTGAATATGTAAGTTCAAACCATAGACTGTAGGTTCAAACTGTGTAGCGCGCGGCCGCTTGCACGGCAGAGAGAGGGAGAGACAGAACACCGGCTAGATCCCCCCTAACTACAGATGGTAGTTGCCGCTCAAAGTGTGGGGCGCGCCCTTCTATGGGTGGGAAATAGCCTAGAGAAGTGACAGGTTGGGCGCGCCAACGGGAGGAACTTTTCCTTTTTATGCCTTTATATCTTTATTCGTTCATGGCGAGTCTACATCGCATCTTCATCTTTGCAGCGACGCAGAAAACACCAGTTTATTAATAAACAATTAAATGTCTCCTTGCTATTTTTGTCTCCGGCTCGTGCGCTTGAGTGCAGCTTTATAACACTCACTCATTACCCTGTATAGCCTATTTAAGTTATTAAATCAATATAAAGGGGTGATTTGTCCACTGATGGCTTAAATAAACAACTAGGCTACTAGTTGACTAGAAACATCAGCCTGAGCGCGCGACCCTGAGCGGAATGAGCGAGCTGAGGAATATCCAGAAATGCTCTGATCGGAACAAAGGAATTTTGACATAATTAATCATTAGTTTATATCTCATGCACTGCCCATAATTTTAATCCCATATCAAACACATTAGCCTATGTTATGTCTGTTTGAATTTTTTATTTTTTTTGTCTTGCCAAATGGATTTCTCTTCTTTTCTTTTAACATTTTGACACAGCAGCACTTTTATTTTCTCTATTTTTGTTTTTGTTTGTTTAGTTTGTATTTAGATACTAGCCTACTTGTTACTTCAATAAATTGGAACATTTTAAGCTTGTTGCGTATTTCATTAGCATTGTGTTGGGGCGATGGGGGGCAGTGGGGCTTGAAAATTATGAGTCTATCCATCGGGTGCAGAAAAAAGATTGCATGTGTGTGCTAGTGTGCGGTGTGTTTATGAAGCGAATGTAAGAAGCCCCCCCCTTACAACCCCCCAGCTCTACTGTAGCAATGTTGTAATATGCCATTGATTATTAAAAAAAACGTTGACTTTAAATAAATAAACAGTTAATAAACTCGCAAATAAACAGTCAACTATTTAAGCATCAAGAACAGTTAAAGATTAATGCTGTCGGCCAACATGGTGTTATATTATTGAGATTCGATCTCGAGCCTCTTAGATCTCCGTGTCGTTGCGTTAACCACAGAGCCACCGCCTGAACGTTTACGTCAAAGTCTTATACTCTTCCAAAGCCTTGATGTAGCCTAATATGTTTCTATTGCAATGTTTTATATTGAAATGTTTTCATTATTTATTCAATTTAATTTAAGTATTGTGATGAATTATTTTAACTACATTTCACTTAAATGCATCTGCTACCAGCTTTCAATCGCTCTGAATGAGCCGCGACGCAGCGGCAGATTACGCAATAGAGAGAATAAACGGACACTTTTCAAAGTCTGTGATTGTAGCGCCTCTTAGCGGTTAAAGGCAGCAAATACACCCGAATTTCACCGCCGCGGCAAAGCGGCGGCGTTGAAAGTATTATTCTGGTTGGTAACCTACTGTATATACATATATATATATATATATATATATTATATATATATATATATAATATTGCTTATATAGTGGTTATATAAATAAAAAAAGTGCATTCAAAGAATCCTAAAAAACTATCACAGGTTAAAAAAAATTAAGCAGCACAGCTGTTTACAACATTGATTTTAAAAAAAAAATTATATCAGAATGATTTCTGAAGACTGATGGTGACGATGTAAACACAACAAAACAAAAGCAAAAAACTCTTAGCACATTATCCAAAGTAAACTGATGGACAATTATGATTATAGATGCACAATGTATTTGTTGATGGACAGAGAAACATCTATTGATGGGTAGACCGCGTAACCGCGAGTATCTGTTTATGGCCCATAGACCGCACGCATTTACTGATACACTCAATGAACGGCTGTACCTAATACAAATAAAACATCTCCAGTTAACTAGCAGAGCATTCATTTAGTCCGCTCTTAAATAAGAGATCTAGAGCTAAAATGTTTTGTTTTTGAACTCAAGCTGAGCGCTCGTGTCCTGCTATCAGTGTCATGGATACAGTCTCTTGTGGCGGCGCACGCGCAGTCTTCACTCGCTCTTAGGACGTGCTCTTCAATCTATTGCCATTGCGGACACTATTCATTCCGGTGAAATCACAAAATAAAATGCACACAAACGGGTGTCCTATATACGTGTGTGCTTGATATAGACTGTAACCACTGATGAACATATTCGGTTTTGATGAGAGAAAAAAATATGCCGGGGGCAGATTCGAACCCGTAACCTCTGACACGCTTGGCAACCAATCTAACCACTAGACCACAGAAGAACTCAAACAAAACTCGCAGATCGATATATTTCACTAAATCATTATAACCTAAGCAGTTATTTAAAAAGTTTACACGAGCGTATAGGCCTGCTACACGAATGTTGTGTTGAGGTAATTACTAGGCAAAATATAGTCTGAAAATGCATTTGAGCTCTATGATCAGAAAAGGAATTATAAAACACTAAACAACTTACTCCGAACTTGAATCCTTGGGGTCAATTCGTTCTTCAAAATGGAACGTTCGTCGTCTGAGTTTCAAATTCCACTGAGAAAAAGGTGAATTATTCCCATTTGTCCATAATCCTCTGAAGGAGTAACGTTAGCGTGCTTCCATCCCTAAAACGCGATGAACTATCTGTGAATCTCTGATGAAGAATCTGTGTTTGGCATTGATCGGGGGGCGTGCCGCGTGGGATGCATAGATTTACCATCTCAACAGCGATGGGGGTGTGGCGGGCTCACCTAATTATCTATAATGAAGGGAGAGCGAAAAAACTGTAACTCTCCTTTGTTTCAAACGGATTACATAAACTGTAAATATATTTTATTAAAATAAATTACTTCATTTAAAAGAAGAGAATCTCAGCTTCATAAAGAGACATATCTCGTATCTCTGTGACAAGTATTGAGAGAGTTACAGTTAATATTTCGGACGCGTTTCAGAACGGACCTCACTGACAGAGACAAGTTAAAACGCGCATCATGTTTATTTTTCTTTATTTGACGAAAAGCACAACACTTTGTTTTTATTGTGAGTACCCACAAAAAAAATAGAAACTTAACAGGATCTAATGATGTACAACACATATATTTAAGATCAAAATCAACAGAGTAATTTGATTCTCTTTTGCACTGATAAGGAAAAAATCCAGCAAAACGCGTGGACGCGGTTTTCGACCTCTAAGGGTTAAATAGCCATATGTACCGGGAGTTGCTTTGGGATCTTTTTCTAGAATTCAGAGGAGATTGGGGCCAAGTGAGACCCCATTTGTCAGTCTTTAAAATAATGTCTCTGTTTCCTCTATTAGGGAATGAGGGGTACATTAATAACCAAGACTTTATCTTGCGCTTTTGTCTCTGGCATCGCCCTGTCAGTCATCGCGCCTCACTCTCGTCATGTGACTCCTGTGGCTCAACTTACCTCAGTATCTTCAATTTACACTTTATATTCTTCAGTCCAGTGCAGAGCAGCTTTACTCCCGAATCCTGCAGATTATTATTGTTCATGTTCAGCTCTTTCAGATTGGTGTCTGATCTAAGAACTGCAGCCAGAGCTGAACAGCTTTTGTCTGTTAAGTTACAACCATTTAACCTACAAGGGAAATAAATCACATCACAGAATTAGATGGAGCACATTCAATACATTTTTCAAAAAATAAATATTAAATATACTTTCCATTATATATTTTTTAATAAAATTATTTATTTTTATATTATAATATAAAACGGGGCGGCAGTGGCTTAGTGGTTCATGTAGGTTGTCTACAAACCGAAAGGTTGGTGGTTCAATCCCCAGTTCCCCCTGACCAAGTGTCGAGGTGTCCATGAGCAAGACACCTAACCCCAGCTGCTCCCGACGAGCTGGGTGGCGCCTTGAATGGCTGACACCGCCGTCGGTGTATGAATGAGTGAGTGAATGGGAGAATGTGAGGCAATGTAAAGCGCTTTGGTGGCCATTGGGTCTGTGAAAGCACTATATAAATGCAGTCCAGTCCATTTACCATAATCTTTCAGAATTTCACCTTTCATTTTGACAATTTAAATAATATCTGTACCAAATTACTGTTAAGGTACATGGTGGTAAGGAAGCACGAGGAGACGAGGAATACCAAGAAACCGGAATTTAATGAACAAAACTTAGGAACCACAAACGAGATACATAAGCGAGAACGGATGAAGAATGAGGGAGAACACAGGGTATAAATACACGGGTGAACAAAGGGAACATTAACAGGAGACAGGTGAATGAAATGATGATGATTAGGGACAGGTGTTACAACTGAGGAATGACAAGGAGCGGGAAAACTGGGAAACAGGACTGAACCAAATACACTAGGAGGGGGAAACACAGGACCTACATATAATAATTACATTCTTTCCCCCAGTTTGGGTATATTAATAAAATATGTACGGTAACACTTTATTTGAAGGGGTGTGCATAAGACTGACATGACACTGTCATAAACATGACATAACACCTGTCATAAACATGAAGGAGTCTTTATGAATGTTTATGACTGTTGTCATTAAGTGTCATTCGGTAAATTATGACACTTTTAATTCAAAGTTGACATTGTTTAAAATGTCTTGATTATGACAACTTGACATTAACAAAGACAGAAATGTCTCTGTTATGACAACTTGACATTAACCGAGAAATCATAACCTGTCAACCTGTCACAACTTTGGCCGTCATGACACCATTATAACTGTGTCATGAATATTACCTGTCCTCAAGTAAAGTGGAACACATTGTACTAGTTATAAAGATGTCATTAAGGGTTATTACACTGCAAAATGCTTGAAGTTTGATAATTAGACCTGTTATGACATATTTGTGACAGGTTGACAGGTTATGATTTCTTGGTTAATATCAAGTTGTCATAACAAAGACATTTCTGTCTTTGTTAATGTCAAGTTGTCATAATCAAGACATTTTTGTCTTGGGTAATGTCAAGTTGTCATAACAAAGACATTTTTGTCTTTGTTAATGTCAAGTTGTCATAACAAAGACATTTTAAACAATGTCAACTTTGAATTAAAAGTGTCATAATTTAACGAATGACACTTAATGACAACAGTCATAAACATTCATAAAGACTCCTTCATGTTCATGACAGGTGTTATGTCATGTTTATGACAGTGTCATGTCAGTCTTATGCACACCCCTTCAAATAAAGTGTTACCATATGTACTTTTTTCGCCCTCAAGTATGAGTATGAGCTATTATATAATTCTATATAAGTCATAAAAGTCTGGTGTATTATATGATACAAAACATGCAAGCATTTTTACATGGTCTTTTACATTTTTTCTAAAGGTTTGAGATAAACTGTTTCCACTAAAAAAATAAAAATTATTTCATATGTCAGGCTTTTCATGCTCTTCATGTTCATGAATGGGAATCACTATAGAGTAATGTAGATAAAGACATTTTTCAGATGAGAGCAAAACATGACAAAATATATTAAACGACTTACAGAGCTCTTGTGGAGGTTTTGATGACTGCCGATAATCTAATGAGACACTCGTCTGATTTCTTGAATTTCTGAAGCTCAAACTCCTCCAGCTCTTCCTCTGATGTCAACAACACAAAGACTAAAGCAGACCACTGGGCAGGTGAAAGGTCACCAGATGAGAGACTTCCTTTGCTAAGGTGGGTCTGAATCTCGTTCACCAGAGTTTGGTCGTTCAGTTCATTCAGACAGTAGAACAGATTGATGGATCTCTCTGCAGGAAGATTATCTTCTAATTTCAGCTTGATGTACTGAACTATCTCCTTGTTGCTCTGGTCATTGCCGTCTCGCTGTGTCAACAGACCTCGTAAGAGTCGTCGATTGGACTGGAGTGACAGACCGAGGAGGAAGCGAAGGAAAAGGTCCAGGTGTCCATTGTCACTCTCCAGCGCCTTGTCCACTGCAGTCTTGAGAAAATCAATTATGGTTTTGTTGTAGAAATTTTAATAGTCATTTATTCCTAACATATCAATGTGTAAAAGTATATGTGTGTACGTGCTTGTGCGTGACGTTTCAGGAATATATGGGACAGGACATCTCGACCTTAGGAATGGTCAGATTTGGCTGGTTTATTCCAGTACCAGTTTGTGTTATTAAGTAGAAACTGAACAGAAGTGGGGGCCTTATCTGGGTGGAAAAGTACAGCGAGTGAGAAGGAACCTTGAAAAGAGTATAAAAGCTGTCTCATGTCTTCCTGGTGCGCGCCACTCACTTCACAGAATGTAACGGCTGTGATGGCGACTGGGCCTTCTTGCAAGAATAAACATTTCTCTTTTTATTAATTTGACTCTGAGTGTCTCTTACGCAGTGATGATGTTTAACAGAAGTTTTTGCCACAACATTTGGTGTCAGAGTGGGATTCCTTGGCAGTGCCTCCTGGACCTGAGAGCGGACGGTGTTTGGCCACCTGGACTGAGCAGTTCCAGCTCTACCTCGTAAGTTTCAGAGAGAGGGGCCGACCGCTATCAGGGCCAGGAGAAGCTCCACTGGAATCAGATGAAAACGAACCCGTGGCAACTCAAGACATCTCTGGTAAGAGACGGCTAAAATATTTTTCTTTGGGCTAAAATATTTTTCAAAGAGTGAAACTGAACCATACTGGCTGAGGGCTGTTTCTGTGGTACGTAATCTGAGATTAATTGAGATCTATATATAGATCAAGAAATTTCAAACAGATACGAGGGAAAATAATCTGAGATTAATTGAGGTCTGTGACAGATCAAGAAATTTCAAGCAGATAAATAATCTGGGATTAATTGAGAACTGTGACAGATCAAGAGATTTCAAACAGATAGGTAACCTGAAAATGAGTTGTTCCACCACGGAGCAATTTGTTTTTAGGTGCTGAGGCTAATTAGGGGGAACCAGAACAATCGTAACAGATTTTTTGGTAAACCATAGTTAGGAGGGCACTAATAGTGCAACCCGACCGATTTGGGTTAAAAGAAAAGAATCGGGTTTGTTGGGGACGCCTAACAGACTAAAGAAAACGCGCGTTGAAGAGAAATCCACAGAGAACAGAGAAGCAGCAGTATGGGGATGTCTCAAAAGCAAGCTTGCGAAATTTGGTACACCGGTGTTTTGTCAAATGAGATCAAATTAAGGGCAGAAATTTATGATATTGAGCGCCACAAGATTAAAGGTGGTGCGGGAATCAGTTGAACAGAGCAGTGAGAAACAAAAGTTGTGGCTGCGTTCAATGTGTGTAAAAAATGTGAACAGATAATGGATTGTTGGCTTGAAGATAAAATGTCGAACTGCCAGGAGAAATAAAGTTTTTACTTCTTCATCCAGTAAATGGATGCATGACATTAGATGTCTTAAGAACTTAAATTTATATGATATGGATTGAAGTAGCAAGCAGCAATAAGGCTGTCTGTGTGAAATAGAGTGATAGAGTGATAGAGTGATAGAAAAAGAGAGAACTGTAAGTGAGAAACTTGATGGAAGAGGGAAAAGTGAAAAACAAGAAGGTTGGTGTGTGAGATATGTTTGTGTGGGGATTGTGCAAACAATCATGTACTGGTTAGATAATGAAGGAACTGGCATGTTTGAGAAAAGAAAGGAGAGGATACAGAATGAAAATGGCATGTAGGGGAAGATTGAGATGAAATATAGTAGGAAAAAACTATATGTGATGAAAATAAAATGTCAGACAGAATTTATGGAAGTCAAATTAACTGTTTAATTGGTATGAGAATTCAGTTTTAGAATAAAATAAGGCATTGTATGATTAACATGATATGAAGAATGTTTTAAGCAGAATGGGGAACAATTCTATATTTTTAATGGTAAAATAAAGATTGAAATTATGTTTAGTGTTAGTTTGACAATCATTGTGTTTTGAACTTGAAGGGTCTATTATGGGGTAGTGAGAGGAATGGATTTACCATCCATCTTCGTTTATTATGAAAGGATAATAGCAAATTAGTAAAATGTAAAGACAGCTATGTCCAAAGATTCTGGAAATCAATCATGCCAATAATAATGATGAAGATTTTGATTCGGCTATTGTTGTATCTGCCACTGGTGGACTGTAAAAGAATATGGAGCACTGCTTATCAGTGGCTCTGTTTACATTCCTGAATGGAACACACTGGGTGTGCAGTAAGTTAGAGCAGATGGAGAGTGTTTTAATTATGGTCAGCAGGACCATTTTAACACGCAACTGTAAATGCCCACTAAGAAAGTGTTTGAAAATGTGATAGTGACACATTTGTGGTAATAATGTGGGTTTGAAAGTAGATCAGTGTTTAAGGGAAGACGATATTAACATTTTCGTCTGAGAAAGAATAAGAGAAAAAAAAAACAAGGTCAAAAGATTGAATTCTTATAAGTGAATTGATGAATACAGTTGGATGTAAAATTATGGATAATGACAACAAATGTGAGTTGCAGAAAGGAAAAAGTAACTAAAAGGATGATTGTGTTTTAATTAAACATTTTAAAAAGGGTTTAGATTATATAGAACTAGAATAATTAATTAAGATCAAATAAGCAGAGGCAGTAGGCTACTGAATTAACAGTTCCTAAAATGTAAAATGTAAAAGGCATCTGATTAAACAAACAGCTTGAAAAGTGTTGACCATGAGAGAACTAGAAGCTGATGTTTTGCTTTTAAAAGATAAGTTTGTTAGGAGCTGTAATGAAACAGCTCGCTTATCTGAATCTGATGTGTGCTGTGGCTGTAAACGGCCAGTGCGACAGAGACTCGATCTGAGTGGAAATCTGTAATGTCTAAATTCCCTGTATGGGCAAAAGACAACTATAAAATTATGTTTATTTGGAAACAAATGTCATTTCTGTCAAAGATGCCTTAAGCTGGGATAGTTAAAAGATTATAGATAAAAGTTTGATGATTAGAAGTTTATGAGAGAACAGTTTACCTGTCCTGAATGTCTCAGAGTCTCTCTCAGTCAAATGTCAGCTAACAGGCTGTTATCTGAGTCTGTGTCATAAGTAATAATAAGCTATTTATAGTGTTTCAGTTGAAAAATCAGACACAGAGATGTAAAAGTAATCATTGCCATGAAGAGGGCAATTTGTATTTGTGAATGTTTTAAAAGTAAAACTGAACGACTTTAAAGAAGTCTTTAAAATAATAATGCAGACCTTAAATGATAGAAATAACATTTTTGATTATTTTATTTTAGGACCAGTAACTTCTTTGTCTTATCTTAAGTCTCCACCATTGAAACAGGGCCGGAGGCTACGGCTACACATGTACAGTAACAGTACACTGAATGTATGGTTGTGAACTAAATTCACTGAGGGTAATCTAGATAGCTAGGTTGATGATTTTAAGATGATTAATGGATTTAAGTGATTAAATACTGCTGTTATTAACCTGTCTCCCTGTGTAAACACTATTAGGCAATCAGAATGGCTCTGGTGACTCTTGAACGTGCCTTTCCTAAGCTCCAGAAAGCAGCTGAGTTCTGTTAAAGGAAACTGATTGTGTGATGGGAAAGAGCGGTACCAGTGTGTACGATGGCTACTCAATGACAGGATGATTCTCCTGGCCAGGGGACAGCCTAACGCAGGGGGTCACGGACATTGGGCACCTCAGGACGGGGGTGTGGTACATGCAAGAAAGGTATGAGAGTTGAGCGCTGACTACTGGAGGCCACTGGGGTCAGCAGAGCATTGAGAGGTGAGATGCGCTGTGACGAGTTGCGGCAGTCTGACCCAAGAGAATGTGAGTTCCTCTATACCACTTGCCAGAAGAAACCGCATAATCGTACGCTTGTTTTTCATTGTGACAAGTGTCTGCAATTAAGCCAGGGGGACAACACCCTGAAGAGAAAATTATAGATAAAGAGCTATGGGGGAGTTCAAGAGCCAGCTGATAATATGAGGGGATTGCCATTGTTTGTTGTGGAGACAGGAACAGAACTTTTTATGTATTGGCTGCCTCATGGGCAAGAATAAGAAAATTTATAGAAGTGTTGATTTTGAACTAATATGTTTTAACTTCTGAAGGTCGTTTGACATGGTGGGTGGCTAAAGATGAAGACAGTTTTTGATTTGAGAAAAGTCTGGATAACAAAATTTAATGGTAAAAGGATAGTGATTAATTTAATGTAATTATTAATTTGTTAATAGAGAGAGAGACTTCTCGAGTGGAGGAAGGCATGGTAAACTGTGTCTGTCTTTCTGTTGTCGGCCTGCTAGAGCAAGCTGAAGCAAAATAATGATAAGGAAAATTAAACAAAACAACCCAGCTGACTTGTCTGAAAATCTAATGAATAATGAACAGACATGCTTTGGAACTGGTTAAGAGATCATGTAAAATTAGGTAAAAGCTACAGAAAAATGCGAAGTTTAAAATCTTATTTAAAATTTAAATCTTTTTAGCAATAATATATAAAAGAAAGAGTTAATATTGAAAAAAGCGAACATTGAAAATGAGCAGTTAAGATATGTGTGTCTAGTATGAGTGTGTGTGATGGTGACAGCACTTTATGTCTTGTATGTATTAGTTTGGGGTACTAATATTCCGCCTGAAGAGGGAGTATATTGTTTCATCATTACAGATGGGTTAAGGGAATTGACAAATTTTAAAGAAAGCGATAATTGTGAGTGGATCCGATGAAAGATGATACAGAACATAGGACGAGCTTTAAATTGATTGGTCATCAAGCTCTGTCTGGTATTAATTACTTTTGTCTTTTATGATGTTGATTTGAATTACGTTCTGGATCAGTTTAAGTATTTGTGTAAATTGGAATTGTGGAGTTGTAGATCACCATCTGGCATGGGCTGAGATAAATGAAAATGTTATAGATTTGATGGCAACAACAAAGTGACATATTGGCTAAGTCAAACATGAAATTATCAAGAGAGCCCTAAAAATGTAGGATTATTGTGGGCAGAAGGATGAGAATGTTATTTGACTGACAAGTGACCAAGTCTGTACAGCATGACCTGACTTGATAGAAACAATTGATGACTTTGAAAATGTTTGTAGATGACTGAATTAAGAGACCAAACAACAGGCCTGAAAAGCAGGATACGCTGTGAGGCTCAGGGCCTTTGCCCTTCAAATACTTCGTTGAGCAGATGATAATGTGGCTTTAAGTGAAGAATGTAATATTTTTGTTTCAGAGACAGCAAAAGATGTCTGGAGGAAATTTGTCTGAAGGACAACGTTTGGGTTAGTGTTGATGCCAACTTTATCAAAACACTATGTTAAATGTTATGTTAAATTGATGCTCGAGTTGTGTCGTGCATCAAGAGGGAGATGGTATAACAATTGCCAAATATGGTTTACTAAGGGACAATATATGTTGGGAGGACACTGGGTCTAATTGGGTAAAAGGCCGTCCCAAACAAAATTTGCTTTCTGTAAATGTATTTGCAGGACTGTTTCAACAGGAAACGCCGGGGCAGATGTGGCAGCGAAGGTCACGGCAGAACAGTAGACAAAAGAAACTACGTGTAGTTTTACTATCTGAAAATAACCTCGACATTTTGTTTTCTTTCCAGAGAATGGAGCAGAGCATAACTTAAAATTTTCCTTTCACAGAATGTCAGATTGGATTGCAGCTAACAGAATGATTCTGTTCCAAAATGTATTAATATTGTGTTGTTGACATGAGCAAAGTGGGTTGAATGTTAATGTAATAGTTGAATGAGTTGCAGGTTGTTGGAGTGGCCAGATGTTGAGAATAAATTTGGAACTCATAATGTATATCATCAGTAAACAAATGGTAAAAATTCCACAGGTCCACCAGAAGGACGACCAGCAGCACTAACAAAATACTTAAGATCTCCATTCACAGGTGACAGCAGGAAATGGTCCACTCCACAAACAAGCTTGCAAGGATGGAGATTGCAACACCACCGTCCAAACATCTCACCTTAAACAACGCCAACGAGATTTGATTGGTCACTGATTAATTAGAAAGTATTTTAGGAAAATGAATGGATTGTTTGATTACTCTTTGGGGTTTCGGGGGTAGGATTGTCAATATTGTGTGTTTCCAGCTCAGTTAAATTGGTAAAATGACAGTTTTATCCAAATGATGATGACAATGACAAGAAATGTGATGAAGATGATTCTAGTAGTGGAAGCTACAGTGACATGTGTTAGACATTTGGTGTTTGTTTTTCTTTTCTTTTTCTTCTTCCTATGAATGTTTTTGTTATGAACAGATGGTTAAAAGCTGTGCTTATCCGCTATGTGATAAGGTACAAGGAGAGGGTTTTGAAATGAAGGGTTTTATTATACTTTTCTTATACTTTATATTTTGATGTAACCACTGTGGATTGATGATTTGTTGTTTTTCTAACTAGTCTGTACACTATTTCTTATTTAACTAAGGTGACTGAGGGTCAAGCTATGCTTGGGGTACAACAACAGTGATTGTTTATCTAGCCCGGCTTTAGTTGAATTCTTTATCTGCTTGCTAAATATTTAAGGGACTATCCTTACAAAACAGCCTAAGCGTTTTCCTTTCAAAATGTTATTTTCACAAATGTTTAAGAAGAGTGATCAGTTATGCGAAAACTAGAGATGAAGAGTAGTGTGATGATATGACTTAAAATTTGTCTTTTTGTTTATTATTGTGATTATGGGTAATCTGAATGATAAAAAGTGTGGAATTGTTGTAGAAATTTTAATAGTCATTTATTCCTAAGATATCAATGTGTAAAAGTATATGTGTGTACGTGCTTGTGCGTGACGTTTCAGGAATATATGGGACAGGACATCTCGACCTTAGGAATGGTCAGATTTGGCTGGTTTATTCCAGTACCAGTTTGTGTTATTAAGTAGAAACTGAACAGAAGTGGGGGCCTTATCTGGGTGGAAAAGTACAGCGAGTGAGAAGGAACCTTGAAAAGAGTATAAAAGCTGTCTCATGTCTTCCTGGTGCGCGCCACTCACTTCACAGAATGTAACGGCTGTGATGGCGACTGGGCCTTCTTGCAAGAATAAACATTTCTCTTTTTATTAATTTGACTCTGAGTGTCTCTTACGCAGTGATGATGTTTAACAGAAGTTTTTGCCACAACAGTTTCATTTCTGTTTTCCTGTTCTGTAGACTCATGATCAAACACACTTGTCTTGTTGATGTCTAGAAACAGATGTGCATAAAGGGCTGCAATAAACTCTTGAATGCTCAAGTGAACAAAGCAGTACATGGTACAAAGAATGATCCCTGTTTCCTCCTTAAAGATCTGGGTACAGATGCCTGAGTACACTGATGCCTTATAGACGTCAATACCACAGGCTTCCAGGTCTGTGTCATAGAAGATCAGGTTGTTTCTTTCCAGTTGATGAAATGCCAGTTTTCCCAGTGAAAGGATGGCATCTTTATCCCAGGAAACATCTGGTGTGTATTCTCCATCATACTTTCGGCGGCTCTGCTGGATCTGAAAGCGGAGAAAGTGTGTGTACATTTGTGTCAGAGTCTTGGGAGTGTCTTCAGTGTTTGATTCCTGCAGTGTTTTAGAGATCGCATCAGCCTGAGTGTTTTTCACATCATTATTTCTCTTCTCCTCCAGAATGTTCTGGAGAACAGTGGCTGAAATCCAGCAGAAGACTGGGATGTGGCACATGATAAAGAGACTCTTTGATTGTTTAACATGATCTATGATTGTGTTGGCTTGAATATCATCCGTGAATCTTTTTTTGAAGTACTCTTGCTTTTGTGCGTCGCTGAATCCTCGTATCTCTGTCAGCCGGTCGATACAGTCAGGAGGAATCTTACTGGCAGCTGCTGGTCTGCTGGTGATCCAGATGAGAGCAGAAGGAAGCAGATTTCCCTTCATGAGGTTCGTTAGGAGAACATCCAGAGAGGCTGGTGACGATACATCACACAACGTCTCATTACAATCAAACTTCAGAGGAAGGCGACATTCGTCCAGTCCATCAAGGATGAACAGCACTTTGAACTGATTCCTTCTTGTAAGGTTCAGTCCTTTTGTCTCTGGGAAAAATTGAGTTATAAGGTCCATCACACTTAGTTTTTCTTTCTCCTTTAAGTTCATCTCTCTGAATGGAAGAGGAAATATGAAGCTGATGTCTTGATTTTCTTTTCCTTCAGCCCAGTCCAGAACAAACTTTTGCACAGAGACTGATTTTCCGATGCCAGCGACTCCTTTTGTCAGTACAGTTCGGATCTCCTTGTTTTGTTCAGGCGCTTCAAACAAATTTGTGCATTCAACCTGTATCTCTTGTGCTTCATGACGCCTGGAAGCAACTTCAATCTGTCTCACCTCATGTTCAGTATTGACCTGTTCACTGCCACCCTGAGTGATATAGAGATCTGTGTAGATGTTATTCAGAAGTGTGGAGTCACCTTGTTTCGCCATTCCTTCAAACACACATTGATAGTTCTTCTTTAGGCCACATTTCAGCTGATGAATGAAGAACAGCTCATCTACACAGGAACAGAAAATAGATAGATTTAGTCTAGATATATTTATATTTAGCCTTTGGTGTGCTTCCCTGTGAGAACATTTTGTGCTTTTTAATGTTAAATTCATCAATCTGGTGCACTTTGAGAGTTAAAAATTAAGAGCTCCAACCCATATTCACTGTGCAAATTGAACAAAGAAAAACTCAAAACTCTTTTAGTTCTAATATAGTGTCGGTCTACATTACACTACTACATAATAATAGTTATAATATTAATCCCTTGACAGTAATAGCCATATATTGTAAAACAAATGCACTGAAAAATAAGATAAACTTTCATACTTAGTTTTGTACTAATTTCTATACTTGAAAGAGATAAACACATGATCATTTATTTTGAAGGAAACTGCATTGAGCCTTTATTTTGGTGGAAAACATGGTTTACAAACACGTCTCATTACAATTGTAGTAAAATGCTTAATCGTCAACTATGCAGATGTGGAAATAATGCGTAACTGGGTAATGGGTTCCTACACTCATTCACTCATTCACTCCGGATCCTCCTCACTATCCTCATCAGACACTTGAAGGGCCTGTTTCTTCTTTTCACGCTATTTCTCTGCACATTCCTTGTGTTTCTTCTCCAACTCTCTGACTATTTTGACAGATACACAGTGACACTGCACGCTCGCTCAGAACCCAGAGGGGGAGGTGTTTAAAGATGTGATTGGACCAGCCCAGTGTCAATCAAGAAAAGAACCAATGGGCCGCTGATCTACATGTTTCATGGGCCGGTCTGTGAGAAAAAAAAAAACCTCAGCTGATTTTTTTTTGTCCAATGCATTACATAAAGATTATACAAAGATCCCAGCGCCGCCGATTAAGAAAAACGAAACAAATGGGCCGATGTACGAGTTTTATGGGCCGTTCAGATTTTTTTTTTTTGATTTTTTTTAAGTACATTTACATTTATAATCCTACATTTATAAGAGACAATCAGACAGATGATCATGAGTCTCTTACCTTCTAGAGCATCAGCAGCTTCATCTTGCTTCATCTCTCTCAGGTAATGTAGTGTGAGATCAAGAGCTGCTGATTTGATTCTGGATCTGTTCTCATTAAAGTCCTTCACAAAGTGTTCTGTGTTCTCCTTTTGTAATATTTTCTTAAACGTTCCTAGTTCAATCTTCAGAAATTTGATTATTTTGCTCACAAGATCCCACAAACAAAATTAAGAGAAAAGACAGAATAACACAATTTAAGCCAAATTGTACATCTACATTTGGTCAACACCATTTATCTGTAAAAAAATAAATCCAGTTCAAAGACTAACATGTTAACCAGCTGTCATTTTTAACAAATATATATATATATATATATATATATATATATATATATATATATATATATATATATATATATTATATATATATATAATACAGGGTGCGATTTGTGAAAAAAAACAGAGGGGGGGATGTTTTGAAAAAAATGTATTCATAAAAATAAATCATGAGAACATGAACTACATCACTGCATTTGCAGGTATTTTTTTTTAATTAACTATTATTAACAATATTTTTACTCAAGCTTATCTTTCCCAACACATATTCTGTGATCATGCACAACGAAAAAACATGCAAGAATTCAATCCCCCTCCCAGTAAGTTTTACTGCTCCTGTTAAAGTAATAACGTTAACGTTACATCGCGATGCTGAGGTACAGTGAAATGATAGAAAAGACAGATGCATTATCTCTGTGTTAGTCAATTCGCGCGAATGAGGCGAATTTATGGCAAGTCAAAGTATTCATAAACGCATTGTCAGGTGTCTGATTGCACACTGACCCGTGCGTTTCGACAGCCAAACCATAATGATTGCGAAACCATAACGATAAGCCAAACCATAACGCGCTTTTTTTTTTCATAAAAGCGCCCGTTCTTAACGTGCGCGTCAGAAACGCGCGGTTTTTGCATCAAAGCGCGCGTCTTCGGCGCCTGATCTGCTATTTAAAACTTTGGGGTCACCGAAAACGCACGTTTTTCAGCACCTCGGCTCGGACAGTCCCTTAATTCCTTCTTGCAAATTTTCCAGTTGTAATTTCGGTAACACTTTACAATAAGGTTTCATACATTATTTAACTACATTAGTTCACATGAACTAATATTGAACTGCACTTCCACAGCATTTTAGTTTGATGTCTCAATAAATGAGCTTTAGGAATGTTTTATTGTGCGCAGTACCAAACTTTTCCAGGAGATGACATCCAGACTCCAATATTGTACATGTTTTTAGTGATCTGAACCTTATATTTCCATACTATTCCAAATATTTATGAAGTACACATCCTATTCAGAAATAGTTCGGGCAGTAATGTTAATATTTGATTTCAATTAATCTCTAAAACAAATATAAAATGTACAGAAAGAAGGTCTCTCTTGTGCGCACTGACACACTTGGTCTCTCTCGCGCAGTTCGCTTCGCATGGAAGTTCGATTTATGGACAACAATAATCAGTAGGCTACAAACGTCTTGTTTTGAACAATTGTTTAATAAATATAAAATAATTTGAGCACATAAACTTTAATATGGAGGATTAAATAAGATTGAATTTATGTAGTAAGATTTCATTACTAATCACTGTTTTGTTTTTTGTCAAAGATGTTAAAATCTTTAACAAAATGTTTGACATTATTTGACAAGCATACACACATATGCACACAAAAGACACCAGTGCACAGAAACACAAACCTATAGCCTACAGTTTTGTATTGAGTTTTAATTGCATTTTTAATTAGATATTCGTTAAACTTTCTATTTAATGAAATACATTTATTGTGTTGCTACAATGTCAATAAAAACATACTCAGTCTCTCTCGCGCAGTTCGCTTCACTTTTGCCTCATATTGATAGGCTATTACTCGTGAGGTGTAACCAATCAGATAGCGCCGTGGGCGGGACATTGAGCAAATCTGCAGAGTGGTGATCACAGAGAGGTTGCGGCAGCTATACCAGAGCCAGCCAAAGTAGCGCATTTTAAAATAAAACTGACTTTAATCAAACCACGGATCTGTGATAAGTATTGTGATCCGTCTCGCCACTAGTGTAGTAGCACTGATCATTTTGAGGGGGGAATAAATTTATCCCCACCGGGGATAAAAATAATTAAGCAGAGGCAGGGATACATTGACCAGAAAGGGGGAAATCCCACGCATCCCCCCCGGCAAATCGCACCCTGTATATATATATATATATATATATATATATATATATATATATATATATATATATATATATATATATATATATATATATATATATATATATATATATATATATATATATATATATATATATATATATATATATATATATATATTGTAACAGTTTAAATGTTACCTGAGTTTTTTATAGTTTATTTTCTGACTATTGCCTGGAAAATTACCTGGGTCAAGTGGTAGTACCACTAATATCCGCTTGGGGGCACTAGTGAGTGTGGGCTGCTAGATATAAGCCTGGTAAGCAATAAAGAAGTCAGTTCAGTTTGGTAGAGGGAAACCGCATGGTTCATCTAAATGCTATCTGCTGATACATTTGAAGTCCTGGTTTGAGAACTCAGGGAGTTTAAGCTCAAACGTGAGTATGTTCTAAATGTGTCATCTAATCACAAATGTTGGTGTTATTGTCATGAATAAGGTCTGATGTTAGCTGTTTTTCTTTTTGAAGAAAGGACTTTTCATAATTAACCACTTGTCACCATTGTTTCAAACCACACTTATTATCCTGCATTGTTTTGGGTGATCTGATGATCTATACGTCTCCTTGAAGAGAGGGGTAGGAATCTGGATATCACCACGCTGTAGCGAGGCACCAAATGCCATTGACATCTTCATCTCATACTCATACTGGATTATTGGATTATATCATTGCGTCGATCTCAAATATCCACCGGGTTTGATACTCATCTCTTCACCAGCATCAGTTCAACCCTTCTAAAGACTGGACACTGACGATAAGTTGTGTTTATCATTGTATCATTTACACAGAGACAAAGACTGGTGGTGTCCTTCTATTCTTTATTATTATTGTGGGCAATTATATGTACATGGGAAATAAAAGAGGAAAAATAGTATTTGTTGAGTGAAGTGGTTTGAAATTTCGGTACCAGTCGAATTCTGTTGATCCCCCTCAGATGGTTTCATCTTTGATAAAAGGAGGTGTTACAGATGGCGCCCGAACAGGGACCCGCTTGAACTTTTGCGGGATTCCTAGTATTTAAAAATAAATTTCGACGGTACTGAAAGCCCTTCACAAACAAATATTCCTTACTATCATCTGCTATGGAAGAAAGAGAGCATATCACTGATTATTCTGATGATGCTTTTGTTCAGCGTAGGGATCCAGTGACAACTTTGATAGATACTTTTAGCGAATTGTATTTAGATACAGAGGAAGAAAGAGAAAGTAGAGCTGAGTCACCAGACCAGAGAACTGAACACGATGACAAAACTGGTGACTTACCCTTACCACCTCCACCTCAGGTTTTCCAAGAGGATGAGTTACAATTTGGCAGTAATGAAAGTGTCCATCGAATGAGTAGTATAGAAGAGCACCTTGTTGATCTTGAACACAGAATCAGTGACTTTGTTACTTCAGAGACTTTGAGCATGAAATTGAGAGCATATGAAGACAGAATGAATTATCATCTTAAGAGAGAAATAGATCGAGTTCACCAACAGTGCTATGGCAAAATTGATGATCTAGCTAAGAGCATGGTGGATTGTTTGAAACGACGGGATAACCAGCTGGAGCGACAGTTCAAGGCTATCCAACCGGCCATGTCAACTCCTGTTCATTTCAGCACAGATACTTCTCAACGAAAATTTCACGCCTCCTCTAAGATTACTTCAATACCACAAGATACGTCGAGGCAAGTAACACATCTTTCTTCAACATCTCATCCTTCTGCTGTTAAAATGGATTTACCTACCTTTAGTAATTTGAATTCAGAAGAGCCCATTGAATTTATAGATCGCTTTGAAGAGTATAATGAATTGAGACCCATGTCCCACGAAGAGGTGTTGGCTGCGTTGTCCGTGAGTCTTAAGCGAACCGCTACGAGCTGGTGGAGAGCAGAGAAACCGCATATTAGAGATTGGGATTCATTCAAAGAGAAATTCCTGTTTTCATTTTTGAACGAAGACCACAAGGAAGTAGCTGCACAGAAATTGGCAAATTATCGACAGAGGGTCGACGAATCTGTGAGAGACTTTGCTTTTAATTATAGAGTGATGTCACTAAAGATTAACCCTTTGTTGCCTGAAGTCGAATTAGTGCAGGCAACATTAAGAAACTGCAATCCACGGTTGGCGTCACTGTTGAGGGGAACGGTGAAAACTATTGATGAGCTGGTTCGTCTCGGGACCCAAATAGAGAAGGACTGGACTGAGAATAAGAGAAGATGGAGTCAAGAGAGAGGTGAGGAACAGAAGAAGAGTTCTGCTGGTGGAAAAAATCAGCCTAATCGCCTGATGCTGATGGATCCTGCTGCTGGCTCTCAGTGTAACAATGTACTGCAGGCACCTTTGGTTTTAAATCACTCATTCTTCAATGCCGTGATTGATACAGGAAGCACTTTTTCTTTGATGCAGCAGAAAGTATGGCGGAGACTAAAGAGAAAGGATGAGCTTTTGACCAGCAGCGCTCAGACGTTCATGCTGGCTAATGGCCAGGGTCAAAAAGCTCAGGGTAAAGTACTCTGGGAATGTGAGATGTACGGATCAAAATATGAGGTCACATTCTATGTGATGAATGATGAAGATTTGGCAGTGCCTATCATCTTAGGTTTGAATTTCCTTAGAGAAGCCAAGGTCACCATCGATTTTAATGTCTCACGTATATCCCTGCCTGATACTAACTCTAGTCATCCAATGTGTTTTAATAAAATGCACGAGCACCCTGCTGTACGATTTTATGCTGCCCAAGGAGAAGATGAGTTGGGGTGCGATGAGAAGTCGAAGTTAATCGACCAAGTCGTGGAAAACTCTCATGCTGCAGTCAAGGTAAAGAGTCAATTGAAAGCTCTCTTGTGTGATTGGCCTTCAGTTTGTACCACAAATCTAGGACGTACAAGCCTGATCAAGCACGAGATTAAAACTATTGACGAACTTCCTATAAGAAAGAGACCGTACAGTGCTTCGAAAGTGAAGAATGATTTCATTGAAGAGCAAATTAAGGAGTTGCTTCAATTAAAAATCATCAAACCTTCTACGTCTCCGTGGGCTTCACCTGTGGTGGTAGTGGATAAGAAAGATGGAGGATCCCGGTTTTGCATTGATTACCGTGGACTGAATGCAAAGACACACCTCGACGCGTATCCGATGTCTCAAATCACGGATATTCTTGCAGTAATTTGAAAGTGATTGCAGTACCAGTTTTGGCAACAATCTTACATACAGCTCCTTTAAACACAGTCAACATGTGACAAAAAATTAGAAACTCATGAAATACCTTTTATTAGATGATGGTGTTTTCTCACTGAAGCCTGGTGGATAATCTTTAGACTGATCACTCTTCAGAGACACAGAGCTGGACACATGTGAGCCTGATCTTACACTGATGACACACAGAACACAGAGAGAGAAAACACTTTAGTAAAGGAGGATCAACTGTGTCTGAAACACATCTGTGTCTTTATCTAATCCTCCACAGAAATACACACTCACACAATTTTTATTTTATTTTACTGGCTCACATTAGTATAAAGATTTCTTTAGTCAAGTCAAGTCTCCTTAATTTATAAAGCGCTTTTAACAGTATGGACTGTTTCACAGAAGCTTTACAGTGATAATAGAGATTAAAGTAACAGAGATTGTCTTTACAGCAGTTCTAGAATAAAGTTATTGTCCAGCTAAAGTTAGTTTTGATTGATTCACTTCCGTTGTACAGATCATTAGTTATTAAAGATACAATATGTCACTTTTTTGGCCACAAGAGGGCGCAGTTTCCAACAATAACAAAGGCGTATGTTTATGACGCAGTGACGAGCTGAATGATGGGACTTGATGTCAAGCTGATGGATCTAATAATGTTTATGGATGAGTGAAAACACTCATGTTTTTTAACATTAAGTGGTGTGAAGCAGGTCGCGATTGCTAAAGAGACAGATATCACACGCGAGTCCCGCAGATATAAAGTATATCCGAGCGAGTCCCGCAGATATAAAGTATATCCGAGCGAGTCCCGCAGATATAAAGTATATCCGAGCGAGTCCCGCAGATATAAAGTATATCACACGCGAGTCCCGCGGATATAAAGGAATAAGGACATTTAATTCTACAGAACTACACGCAAGTGCTGGATTACTCACACAGGTCAGTTTATTAGACGAACTAAACTTGTGAGGGAAAGCAGCGCTGTTTCACTTGGTCTAACGTTACACTATCACACTAAACGGCATTTAAATGTGTGTTGAAAGTTATAATGTTATTCTACGTGTTAGTTCTTTTTCTATACGAAACTAGCAGCTAACGTTAGATCAAGATTAGAATAACGTACTGACCATATTCTAACATGTCATCATGTTGAGCTAATGTTAACATTGATTTGTTTTATGTACATTTGCTCACCTGTCTACTAAAGCTGTCAAGTCGTGACTCATGAAGCTCTGTCGAGTCCAAGTTAGTCGTCGACGTGGAGCTCTCGGCATCTCGAAAACGCCACGCTGATATTTATCCTTATTTTAGTTCTCCTTGTTTGTCCCAAAGTCTGCTTGCCATGGTTTATGTTTGAACGAAACAAGAACATTAGCCGCGTTTCCACTGCCGGGCCAGGGCCGGGCCAGAGCTAACAGCGAGCCGAGCCGAGCCAGTGGCCTCGGGCCTCAAGCACCGGGCTCGCGTTTCCACTGCCGGGCCAGTAGCCCTGCAGCGCTGCCCTAAACCCCGCCCCTAACACGCCTTTCTGGATCAAACGCCATACAATACATATACAACCCAACCCATTTCAGCGGGTATTATGAATTTATTTATAATAGGAAGATAGCGTGTATATTAACTCACCGGCCGTGGCTGCAATAGTGTCCTGATTGTCTCGCGAAATTCTCGCGAGTGGACGGTGCTGGGTCACTGTACATCAAGTCGAACCATGGAAAGTCCCTTCTCTGAGCTTCGCTTTGTCCATTGTGCGTTTTAATCGCCTTGTACAATATACTGCGCCCGCGACTTGTTTATCTTTTTCTTGAACTTGAAGCGTTGCTCGCTGAATGCTTAGCTTAGAAAGTTCAGCATCTATGTATTTTATAACGTCCTCGTTTCTTCATACGCCGTCATTCTTCAGCCCAAATGCTGAAGAGCTTTGGTATCTTCGACAGACCAGTACAGGCGATTCTCCATTTCGAACAGCGATTATTTTGCGCGATATAAAACAGTGAAATGTGCATCTTGCTTCAGATCATAATGTTCCCTAACACCGATAAACTCCGCCTTTTACCTTGAGCACGCCTCTAGCCCGAGCTGGCCCGCTTTGGCCCAAGGTTTTCGACGGGCCAGAAATCCTGGCCATTGGCCCCGAGTAAGCCCCGCTCAAGCCCCGGAAGTGACAGTTGAAACGCGACTGGCCCTGGAACGCACCAGCACGGCTCGGCCCTGGCCCGACAGTGGAAACGCGGCTATTGTGCCGCTAAACGTCACGCATTACGCAGTTGTCCATGTCTGTCGCCATGGTTACATCATGGCTATGGCATTTCGAGCGGAAACCGAGGATAGCGCGGATATTGCGTCATTGACAGGCGACATTTGTTGGCCGGGACGGCCACTTATTTAAAATTGGAATTTCTCTGAAATAAAACATTTTTGGAGACTTTTGGGATATTGTAAGTACACAACTGCAGGAAATATATCACACTGTGCAAGTGATTTTTGGATATTTTATTACAAAATTCCTACATATTGGACCTTTAACTTAGCGGCCGCTAACACACACCGTTCTCACAGAAAACCCTTAAAGCGCTCCGGCCGCTCATCCGCTCAAAACAGTGCCTTTTGTCTCGAGAACCCTTTAATATACATAAGAGAGATTAAATATGTTAAAAAATACTTAACTCTGATTTAAGAGACCATGTCAAGTTTTTGTTTATTGATAGAAATAGAGAGCAGAAACAGTTTTGTTAGCATACTTGAATTAGATTATGTGTATAGTTGTTTACTAATGTCTGTCAATAACTTTATGATCTAAAAACTAAAGTCATTTATTTGGAATAATTCAGTGTAACTTCTACAGAGCAAACGGGGCTTAATAGACAATGCCAGAGGTAATTTAAGAAGCTAAAAATTGAAGTTGTGCAAATCATTTACAAATATAGAACAAGGCTTAAAGTTGTGTTATTGACAGGGAAACACAAAGTCCAGTGAGTGTAAACTGATAGTGTGGAAACAGACGCAGTCTTACCTGTGTTTCTCTGAGAGACTCATCTGAGAGAGAGAGTGCTTTCCTCTTTCCTCCGACATACTGCAGCTAACGACCTGAAAACTGATCAGCACTGCTTTCTGAAACACTCAATCCTTCAGCATCACCTGCAAATCACAACATTTACACACATTCATCTTATTTAAGACAATCATGAAGAATAAAGACTTATCACAAACAACAACAGCAAACACAATGTATGAATAAAGGGAGTTACAAACAAATATATTGCCATGTAAAATAACCCAATGGCCTTAATTATTTCTGATTGTTTAATGAGTTTAACTGACTCATGGATCTAAATATAAATTCATTGGGGAACAGAAAATGTGTTTAAACCCAATTTGTAGTTAGTTAGTTAGTTAGTTAGTTGTATTTTATTGTCCAGCCTTGGCTGAAAATTGGTCTTTGGCCTCGCCATACAATCAGAATACAATTAATAAAACATGACATCCACAATACATACAACAATAACAGTATCTAAAAACTCTATGGGCAATATTTTAAGGATCTAAGCTCATGGTCTAAAGCGTGTAAAACTATATTTTTTTAAAGAATGAGATTATGGCCCAAAAAGACATCGCGCACGGAAGCCGATGGCCATCCAGCCCTGGCGGGGTGTATGATAGATGTATTGGTTGATTAGATAATTACATTAATGAGAAATTGAACAGGTAATAATCCTTTAGGTGAGTATATAATAATTGTTGAATCGTTTGTCATTTAATCATTACTTCAAGTTCACAATGATGGTTGATTTCATTACTTTCAAATGATCCTAAAATAATTGATTAGAAGTAACCAGCATTATAATAGACATACTGTATAACTACTAATCATATATGCTATATAAGAACTGAAATATTGAATAATATCAGATTTGTTGTTGACTGACGTTAGGCTTCACTGTAAATGTCTGGTTCAAAAATACTTTCGATTTCACATCACAAAAACAACAGCCCAAAATGGAAGATAAAATGGCATAAAACTTACAGAAACATTAGTTTTCAAATAATGCTTTCTCAATTAAACTTAATTTTTTAACTTTAAAAGATTGTAATTTCTGTCAGATTATTCTGCAGCCTTCTGTAACTTCACATTTAAATCACGCTTAATATACAATATGAAGTTCCTAATAATTACAAATGACTGTAATGGAGAATGTATTAAACTCACTTGCAGTCTTGTCCACTAAGAAGAGAATTTATCAGTATTTTAAAACTCGTTCCGCTTGTTGTCAGTCCGCGCGCGTCGTTCTCAGAATCTCTTGCTGGTCTCGATGGATTGTGGATTAAACACATTAAATGGCCGCGAGTGTTATTAGATTTGGTAGGGGTTGTGCTAAATTTACATCTGTAAAAATGTTTTCTAGATTAGGCCTATAGATCAAATCCAGTGAGCAACAGGTTTAGGTATCAGAGGTTGGTATTTCTGTTGATGTGTTGTTACTTTCGTTTTCCTCTTCTTCCGGTGTCTCCGGACGCGCGCACTTCTGACGCAGTTATAATAGAATGGACCAGCAAGCTCTAAAAACACAAATTCGTCACTAAAGACACGAAACGAGATGTTACACTCATATAAGCATAAGATATAACAAACACACTTACTTCTCTTGAACGCACACAAGATAAAGGCACTATAAGACCTTATGTAGCCCGCACCTTTACAGCGCTGCGCTCGTTGTCTTTTCACAGTGATCTTGCGGCTTTATGAATGAACGGCTCGTTTTAAAATCTTCCCGGTCTACTTACATTTGTTAAGTATCTTCTCTAAACATTACAATCCGCATTAGAAGACCAGACCGTTCTCAACTCTCCAAGGTTTATTCAAACCCACCAGCAATACAACAGTGCCAGGCATTTACATGATTTGGCAGCAGGTGCTCTCTCTTCTGTTTTATGCTTCTGCGTCGAATCGACGGCGTACCCCCGCAGAGCCCTCTGCGTCGCCGCAAACCCCTCTCCGCCCCCTACGCCGTAGCTCGACGTGCACTTCCAAAAAATTGTAACTACGCGTCGAGGCGACGCAGACCGCAAGGGCTGTGATTGGTCAGATGAACCGCGATGCAACGCAACCTGACGCAGAACCATAAAACGGCAACGACGCCGTAGGAGTGACGAAGACACCACTGAGCATGACAAGACACAAAACCCACACCGTGACATCATCAAACGGTTTTCTGACAAAATCAGAAAGCTGCTGATTTTGTTTTAATTGTTCCCTTTTCATCTTGTTAATTCTTTTTACATTTTCTTTGTGTAATGCATTGTTGTGATACTTTAAGTTACTTGCTGCTTTTACTGCATTTCTGTGCTTTTCATTAGTATGGTATCTCGCCCTGTTGTATTTCTTCATTTTATTCTTATGTTGCTCATTGACCCTGTATTTCACCTTATTGTTCTCTTTAAAGGAGAACTCCGGTCAATTTTAACATTGAGCTCATTTTTTTGTACATTTGGAGTGCGGTCAGTACAGACAAAACCGGCAAAAATCTGTGTTTCCTACACCGTGTTATCCTCTTTTTAAAATTCGCACCCTGTTGACTTCAATGGGGCAAGTTCTAAACCTGCTTTTAGCCTCTTAACATCCTTGATTTGTCATTACAAGTGCAAGTACAAGTTCGCGCGCGCGATCATTGGTAACTAGATAACTAAGGATCGCGCACGCAAACTCGACAATTGCCAACCCCCTCGTATTCAACCCCTCGTAATATATCTATTTATGTATATATATATTAGAATGGTTGAATAATTTCTTTTAATGTGACAAGCTATATTGATATAAATGATATAGTCTCAAATCTCAATCTATATTGCTTTGGAAAATATATACATACATCTTAAAAACTCTAACATATTGGCCAGCTCTGTGCATCCAAGCAAAAGTCACAATTTCTGTAATTAAAGTTAAAAATTATTTATTGAATGATATTAGTTATTGAATGATATTGGTAATTATTTATTGAATGATAATGGTTATGGAAATAAAGCCAACAATTAATTGTTTTAAAAAAACGTTTTGTATTTTCCTTTTTATTTTGTCATTCTTAATATTTGTATTATCTTAAGTTGTTGATGTTCCATATTTTATTTGGTCATTTTGATGTTTTGAACTTTTTGTAAGTTGTTAATGTACTTTTTCTAAATAAAACTTTTATATTTAATTTGTTTGGATGGATTGTCATTTATGAGAACCTGTTATATTATGAGAACCTGGGCTGTGTTTTGACGGCTATTAGACATCTTTTAGACGTAAAATTGCTTGCTGGGGTGTGACTGGAGTTAACAGGGAAACTGAGAAAACACCAGTAAAAGAAACCATTTTAAACTAAAGCTTGGACTCGATAGTGTTCCTTACAACTTATCAAAGATCCAGTGATCATGGATATTGACATGCAGCAGAAATCGTGTTTCTGACATTTATATGAGCCTGATTTACACACCGGGGAAATACATAAAGCAGATTTGTCTGTGAACACTTTATATAAATATAATATATGTAGGTCTAAATCCAGGTGATCACTTAAATCAATGTTATATATATCATCATATCGTCCAGCCCTAAAACATGTATAGTTTATGTCAGTGTTTATTTAAAAACATCAAATTAGGAAGAATATAACAATGGTAAATATTTAATTGATGAGTTGTCAACAGATTATATAACAATACAATATATAGGGTGTGATTTTACCCAAAAATTCAACATATTGAGACAAAATCTCTCATGGTAATTGCTGTGTTAGCTGTGTAAGCGTGGGGAAAACTGTTTTTGTGTCTAGATGTTCTAGTGCACAGAGATCTGTAACGTCAGCAGAAGTGAGACAGGTAAGAAGTGTCCGGGGTGAGATGGTCTGTGATGATGTTCCTGCCCGTTTCCATTTATTTCTCCGCATATCCACGTTTGTATATATACAATATGTAGTTATTGCCCTCTCTCTCTCTCTCTCTCTCTCTCTCTCTCTCTCTCTCTCTCTCTGAATGAATGATAAACAGGTGGTAATTGCTGTGTTAGCTGTGTAAGGGTGGGAGAAAACTGTTTTTGTGTCTAGATGTTCTAGTGCACAGAGATCTGAGCGTGTTCAGCTCCAGGTTGTTGTGATGAACCAGACAGCAGCTGCTCTTTAACCTCAGTCTGTCAGCAGCTCTTCAGCGTCCTGGACGAGGCGATGACTGTGGTGTCGTCTGTAAACTTCAGGAGCTTGACAGAGGGTGTTTAGAGGTGCAGTTGCTGGTGTACAGTGAGAAGAGCAGTGAGGAGAGCACACAACCCTGAGGAGCGCCAGTGCTGATGGTGAAGGTCCTAGATGTGAGTTTCCCAGCCTCACTCGCTGCTGTCTGTCTGTCTGAAGCTGGAGATCCACTGACAGATGAAGCTGCTACAGAGAGCTGGCTCAGTTTATTCAGGAGGATATCCGGGATGATGGAGTTGAAAGCGAAGATGAAGTCCACAAATAAGATCCTGTGTGAGTCCCAGGTCTGTGGAGATATAATACAGTCCCGTGATTCATCCGGTTCCACCTTTAATTAAAACAAAACCATAATTTGGCTGAATAATAAACCCACATTTATCATTTAATATCACATGTTTCTAATACACATGAGTCTCTTCTGAGTCTCTTCCACCTGTATGAATCACATTTACACATTAATCACACATTTATTTCTCCTCATAGACAGTAGTGAGACTCTTCTGTGGATCACCTGATGGTTTCTGCTCCTCTCATGATGATTTCTCACTACGATATAACACATCTATCAGAGTTTGCTGATCGATCTTCATCAGGGATGTTGGTGATAGATCTTCATCTACTCTGTAAAGTGGAACAGAAGAGAAAACAATCAGTGTTCAGTGGAACAAATTACAACTAATAAGACTAAATTAAACAACTAATCTTATTGATAATTTCCTTTCATGAATGTTTGAAAGGTTTGTTCACATATCAGAGGTAAATGAAGATCTCTTTAATATCTCAGTGATGTTTCCTCACCTCAGGACACAGTTTGAGTCTCGTATCACGTCTCTGAGCCGCTGCTTCGAGTCTCCTATCTCATTGACTCTCAGATCAAGCTCTTTTAAAAACTGCAGTGCTTTTGAGTTAGTCAAAGACTGGGTTAAAGAAGAAACATCTGTAATGCCACAGAGATATAGACTAGAAAAACACAGAGGAAGAGAGATTATCTTACAAACAAATCATCAATGTGAATCATTTTACACAAATATAATGTGGACTCAGACTCATTATGCGATATTGAGAATAAAGTGTTTTAGTTTAAAAAAAACAACAGAAAGTGCACTGCTATAAACAGTGAAACATAAGCCCTGCTGTCTTCAAATAAATAAACTTCAGTCACACTGTAATTGCTGTAGAGTATAATGATACTAACTTTAGTTTCTCCAGCTTGAATTGTGGGTTCATCAGTAGATCACTGAGGTTTTTCACTCCTGAGTCTCCTAGATTATTCACGCTCAGGTCCAGATCTCTCAGTGACGGGTTTGATTTCAGAGCTGAAGTCAGGATGAGACTCTGTTCCTCTGTAATACTGCATCCACACAGACTGAAGACAGAGAAATAACAATAGTTCACATCTATGATGATCATCTTATTGAAGAGCTACAGCAACATTTAGTTTCCAATAGTCTGTTTTAAAACCCAGTCACACTAGTTCTGTGTGCTGGAAGACACTGTTTCTTCTCTTTCAGTTTCAGCCATTTATTTGACGTCTCTCTTCTTTATTCTCTGTTAAAAAGGCAGATTTCTGCATGTATGGTAGACTGAGTACAGTTGAGACACTTTTTGCGTTTTGATTTTTCACACAAAAATAGATACTGAAAAGAACATGACATTTGATTATGTCAAACTCTTTACAGAATAAAGAGTCAAACTCTTTATTCTGTAAAGTCACATCATCTTCATCAGCAAATAAAACACAGAGGAAGAGAGAATAGGGACGCACCGATACTGAGCTCATGTACTCGTACTCATAAAAATGCTCTGATACCAGCAGCGTGTGTACAGTGTGTGTGCCAAGGTTATTATAGTTTTGCTTTTTAAATTAGTTTTTATTTTAATATTGTTTTCAATTTTGCTTTAATTTTTAGTTTAGTTTTAGTTGGTTTCATTAATGGTTTTGTTAGTTTTAGTTTAGTTTTTATTTTGCAAACACATTTCTATTTAGTTTTTATTTTATTTAGTTTCAGTTTTAGTAATTATAGTTTAGCAGAGCAAACACAACAAACAAACCAGATTACAGTTACCTCTTGTGCAGACATCTTAATAGTAAAAATAAAAGAATGGTTTGAGATTGAACAAAGCACCAAATAAATGGAACTTAAACATATACAAGAAAAAACTATGAAAAATTCACACAAACTAATTCATATTTAAGATAAAATCTTGTTAAACATGCCTAGTGTTACGGGTGTGTTGCAGGCAGATGAAGAGGCAGCAGTCAACAGGTCCAATTCAAATATATTTTACTCAATAGAATCAAACAAGGATCACGGGAGACAGCAAAACACCATACACAAACGAGAACCGACCAGGGGCTCGTTCTTCGTACGTCGCTAACTCAGTTAGCTGGATTTGATTGTTGGCGATTTGGCATGATCTTGGATCGTTTGGTTCTTCGAAGCTCATCCTAGACTTGCTGTCATAGCAACAGGTGCGCTAGCTTGAACCTGCTCGCGAGCAGGCTTATTTCATGTAAACAGGATTAGATCGCGGCTTTATAAGCAGAGCTGATACGGGAAGTCTTTTAACGCAGCGCGATAGTGTACTTTTTGAGATTTTTTTCTTCTCATGACTCGTGAGTATGTCGTTACATCATTAATTTGTTGGAAACGCACAAATGTTCGACTCGTCGGAGTCGGGCTTTAATAACAGCACAAATAAACAGCATATAGAGATTCTTTGCGAGTGGCTCTTTCCTTTACATTGGAGATGCGGAGAACTTGGTGAAGTAATGTCTGTCGTGCCATTCGCAAAGTTTACCTGCCTCTTAAGCAGGTTTTAGGGCATTTCCAAGCCACTTTAGACCCAATTGGTTGTATAGCAGTTTTTTTTCAACGCAGGTAGGCCTAACGTTACATTATAATTTTTAATGTCGATCATGTAATCGTTAGCATGATGATTATGACTTTCAGTACAATATAGGCCTATTCCTCAGGCTTCCCTAATGTGATTGGTGCCATAGACTGCACATGTGTTCCCATCAAGGCCACAATGAAGGGGATTTTGTGAACTGAAAGGGGGATCACAATGTAAATGTGCTGCCAAGTTACTACGATTCTTAATATTCCAGATTAGTAGCCTAATATTACATCAAATTGTAAAAAAAAGGCAGTTGACAGACTAAAATCTCTTAGATGGTGTGTGACTGTTCCATATCACAAATGTGGAAGCACAGCGATTCAAATTTATGCACATATTTGAACGTGGTTAGGAAAATATTAATATCAAGCTCACTGTATTACTGTACATACACTCCAGTTACAATGCAGCTCTAGGACAAGGGCACACAATGCAATGAACTTTGGCCAACTAAAGGGGAGATTTCATTTCAGTGTCTGAAAAGCCTGAGGGTTGCACCTGACAGGACCTGTGACATTGCATGTGTCATATTACACAACCACCATCAGAAAAAATATAAAACATTACATTAAATGTTTAATAAAAGACGAGACAAATTTGCTTAGTTCTTTGAGTTTTATTTCAATTGTTCTTTGTAAAGAAAAGCCAGTGATCAAGTCATATTTTGCCTGCAATAAGAGATACTATGCAAGGTCAGCAATAGTTCTCTGTGTGAAATAATATATTAGCACTTACTCTGAAGTTCATTTGAAGCAACTATATCTCTAGTGCCAGTCTTTTTCTTTAAGTTGTCACTTTTTCTTTAAGTTGCCCCCATGAAGAAAAAAATACTCTATATTGTATATATACTCTATATTGGGGGGACTTGGGTTAAACATGTCAACACAAGCCTTATGCAACAAAAATGACAAGGAAAAGTACAACACTGCCCACCTCTGCATCACTGCTTTGTGCAGACTCTTCTGTAGATGTGGACTCCTGCAACTCATATTGCATTCAGAAATAATAGGTAACTCAAGTGTAAATTAAGTAAAGTTATTTATGCACTTAAAGATACCTGAGAGGGTTTCTTCACTGTCCTGTGCATTGGGGGGAAAATGGGCATTATAAAGTGTTGTACTTTCTTCCCTTTTGATGTAAAGTTATGAAAAGTCTTACTGCACATGCTTCAGACACTTGCTTGGGAACACATAAAAGTGTTGGTGTATTGTTTAAAACTTCACAAAAGAGGAAAACACAATTACATTACAATGAAGTACACTGGGGGGAAATGTGATCAATAACTCATTTCTACATTTTTTTTACATTAACTATGTTTCACAGTCACACATGTAGACTTTCACAAGTCAAAGCAATTCATTACAAGGTTTAACAGCTGATATGACTGGACAGCCATTGGGCTTACTTAATTTAATGCAGCAACAAATTATTTTACAGTGTGCTAGGATCATTTAAAGTTCATTTACCAGCAGTGAAGGTGTTGCTGCTCCTGGCTGTGGGTCTGAGGAAGAGCTGAACCCAGGGATGCCCTCCACAAGGTTCACATTTAACCCAAGGGCCAGCTCTTCTGCCTGGGTATAATGTGGGGGTGCAAGACCACCACCTGTTTGTTTTTCTTTTCTTTTTATTTCTCAGCCTTTTCATGGTTGCTTTTATAAACAGGCAAACATTTATTAACAGTGCCTTTTTAAAAGAGATTAGTATAAGTACAAATTACTATTATGTAGAATAATAGTACTTCACTTTTACTTGTTCCCATGTTCTAGCAGTGTGGTGACTCTGACATTACAATGAACAAAGTTATTAATTATTTAGAAATTATTCAGATATAAAAAAGATACTGTAATAAGTGATAAAAACATCTAATACAAACTTAATTTGTCTGCTACTTTTTGCCAGCCCTCTCTCCTGGCTTTTGCACACGTTAAGGTGTTCCCTGGCGTTTTAATTAAGTTTTCAAATTCAGCATATCCTTCAAGCAATAACTCTTGCTCTTCTGTGGAGAAAAAAACTGAGCGCGCTCTTTGGGCTCGGTGAGCAGCCAATAGCAGCGTAGCTGATCAATGTTTCTACTATCGATACATATCCCCTTTTAACCCAGCGCATGAACGCGCAGTTATCTCAGAAAATTCAATCCAGCGATACTAATCATAAACAACAGGTGTGTTCGAAGAACCCAATTAGCCGGATCATGATTAGCCCGATGATATTATCTTGGATGTCTCATTTGATCTCGGATGTTTTAAGCAACGTACGAAGAACGAGCCCCAGGAGTGAGGGAGAACACAGGGTATAAATACACATAGAACAGAATGGGGAAACAAGGCACAGCTGGGGCAAATTAACTGAACACAGGTGAATGAACTGAACACTAACGAGGAGCGGGAAAACTGGAACACAGGACTGAACCAAAAACAGAAAGCAGGGGGAAACACAGGACACACATGTAACACCTAGTTTACTTTTTTCAGCTGTAAATGTAGCAGAGTGACCACTGGTACATAAAAAAACAGCTCAATTCATCTGACTACAGCCAACACAGCCTGCTGTGAAGCCAGTGTGATTAAATAATGCAGCATCTATGCAGTGTGTGTGAGTGTGCACATGTTTTTCTATCCCGGTGGGGACTTAAAGGGATACTCCACTTTTTTTGGAAAAAACTCCACTTTTTTTGGCTCATTTTACAACTCCCCCAAAGTTAAACAGTTGAGTTTTACCGTTTTGGAATCTATTCAGACGATTTTCTGATATTTAGAAGAATATCAGTAAGCAGACAGTTTCTGGTCTCATTGACTTCCATAGTAGGAAAAAAATATACTATGGGAGTCAATGAGACCAGAAACTGTCTGCTTACTGATATTCTTCTAAATATCAGAAAATCGTCTGAATAGATTGAAAAAAGTGGAGTATCCCTTTAAACCTGAATGCACACAGACTCAAGGGGACTCGTGTCACTGTGAGGACCTGAATTAAGGTACACAAGCTTATAAATCATACAAAATTGTTTTTGTTTTTTTTTTATGTAAAAATGCAGAAAGTTGTGTGATGGGTAGGTTTAGGGGTCAGGTTAGTGTACTGTAAGGAGACAATTCATAGATGCCACCTACGACACACCAAATAGAACGCAGCCATATTTATGACCGATCTCACCCGTTATGGGCGCCCAAACTGCCCGTTTGAATGAGAGAGAGACAGATAACTGGAGAAATTTTTTATTTTAGGCTCCTATCCTTATTTGTTACCCCTAGTTTTCTTTTGTCCATTATTATCTGCCTCATACTTGCCCCAATTTCTTTGTTTATATTATGCATAACCCCTCCCCATACAGTGGGGATCGCTTGAAGGCTCAAGATCAACGTTACCGATGCATATCAATATGCTGTGGCTAAAAGTGCGGCACCTGGCCACCACGGATTTAAATTTCTAGGTATTATTATTTTTTTAATTCAAATGTATGATTTTGGTGGTAGTTTGCTCTGACTAGGTAACGAGATGTTAGCTAGTGACTTACCATCTGGTAGCTTAGCCACAGCTCACGGCTAGCTGTCATTAATCTGGATTAGGCCTGTCGCGATAGTCATAATCAATTAATGCACGATTAAAAAAAAAATGAGCTCGATATTTTTTCCGGTGCGCGCATCATTTTCCATTTTCATTGCTTGTTTGTTTTCCTCTCTCTCTCTCTCTCTCTCTCCTCTCTCTCTCTCTCTCTCTCTCTCTCTCTCTCTCTCCTCTCTCTCTCTCTCTCTCTCTCTCTCTCTCTCTCTCTCTCTCTCTCTCTCTCTCTACCAAAGAGACTGGATGACAACTCTGTGAAAGACATAACCGACATATTTTAAGTGAATACTCTCCAAAACGGACATTTAAAAATAATGTTGTGCGTATTTGTCCATTCGACACGAAACAGAGCTCAGTTCATAACTCGCGCGCTGTATATGGGTCTATGGCCGCACGCATCGGGTCAGGTGTGTGCGCACAGAAATATGAGACAGACATTATACACAATATGAGACATGATGCAGCGCATGCCAACTCGTGTCCCGCTGGGTAGATCAGCACGTTACAGTACAAATGTAAAAATACCAGTTCGGGGTTCCTCTTTTGGCTGTTGTTGCAGCCAACTGCACAACATGTTGCAGGCATTACTGAGACCGTCGGTCGTAAAGATGGCGGGGCAAAGCTACAGTGACGTCATGTGAAACAAACGAATATACCGTTTGTACAGTATAAAAAACCATTACATCAATGGAGAGTCCCCACAAAGATAGTGGATCAGAGTGTGTGTGTGTGTGTGTGTGTGTGTGTGTGTGGTGTGTGTGTGTGTGTGTGTGTGTGTGTGTGTGTGTGTGTGGTGTGTGTGTGTGTGTGTGTGTGTGTGTGTGTGTGTTTGGTGTGTGTGTGTGTGTGTGTGTGTGTGTGTGTGTGTGTGTGTGTGTGTGTGTGTGTGTGTGTGTGTGTGTGTGTGTGTGTGTGTGTGGTGAGTTGGTTTTTGTGATTTATGAGGACACAAATTTGTATAATGACATGTGTATTACACTGGTATTACAACTTATGGGTGGTTTATGAGGACATCAAATGGCTTAAAAAACATAAAAAACAATGTTTTATTAAAAAATTAAAAATGCAGAATGTCTCCTGTGATGGGTTAGGGTTAGGGATAGGGGCAGTTTAGGGGGATAGAATATATAGTTTGTCCAGTATAAAAACCATTACGCCTATGGAGAGTCCTCATAATGCTGTTGCACCAACATGTGTGTACGTGTGTGTGTGTGTGTGCGTGTGTGTGTGTGCGTGTGTGCGTGTGTGTGTGTGTGTGTGTGTTGTGTGTGTGTGTGTGTGTGTGTGTGTGTGTGTGTGTGTGTGTGTGTGTGTGTGTGTGTGGTGTCCTGGTATTCCATACATTGCGGGGAAATGTCTCCACGTGGATAATAATATTAAATGCACCTTTCACCCTGTCAACATTCATGAAAACATGACATCTCAAACATACAGTAGCCTAGAACATTAAAGGTTTTTGTGCTTGACGAACTTGTTTTGCTGTTGCACCGCGTCGAATGAAACTGCATTCTAAAAATGCTGCGCTCAAGAAGTCCAACTTGCGTCTCATTACCTTGTGTTATTTCCCATTCCACTGCAACAGACGCATCCTCTATGAACAGCGCTTAGCACTAGCCATGTGTTCTACGTTATGGTCCTTCATTGAGCGCGTCACAGCAGGACAGCGGTTAATCGCCTCAGCAACTTCACGCGTATAAAGCGCCATATCAGACATTTCCTTAAACAGCCACAGGTCAGATTTTCCACCAAAGTAAAGAGCTTATTAATTACAAAAACGATTATTTATTTTGCCAATTATTATTTTATTTCAGTTAGTTTTTCAGTAACTGTTGTTAGTTTCGTTTAGTTTTAGTCTTTCATTTATTATGAATTTTTGATTTCCATTAGAGTAGATGTTAAAACTTCATGCTGATTTGTACTCGGCTGTTTCAATGCTCATCAAACAAAGCACAAAGAAATTACTGACTGCTCTTGACTAAATAGCCTAGCTTTTGTAACTTTACAAAAAGTGTACATTTACAGTACACATATACAGTAAAGAACATGCAGTGTTATTTCACAATTGATTACTTTATTCAAATTTCTGTACCTGAAACTACTGTTAGAACGACCCAAAAAACTCCAAAGACACTGTTTATTTCATTTGTAGCCTTTCTTTGTTATATTGTATTTATTTGTGCTATTTGTTATTTGATTATTTGTTTTTATTTTATTAGTGACTGCTTACTTGTCTTTAATAATGTTGTAAATGCATATTAATTAGGCTGGTATATTTTGTTGTAGTATCAAAATGGGAATAAAGAATTGATATTTCACTGTTGTCTAAACATTTCAACCCCTGAGCCAATCCTCAGCACTGAGCCCTGCTGGAGCTGCTCTAAATATGTGCTGTGCTATTCAATGAAAGATAAAATATGATAGAGCAATAGAATGAACAGTGTTCAGTAACAGAAGCTCATACAATGCATTTTAGCAACCTTAATTAAGCATGAAAATAACTGAAGGAAATATATATTTGATGAACAAATTAAGCCAACTAATATAATTTATATTCTTCAATAACTCAGACTGAAGACAGAGAAATAACAATAGTTCACATCTATGATGATCATCTTATTGAAGAGCTACAGCAGCATTTAGTCTCCAATAGTCTGTTTTAAAACCCAGTCACACTAGTTCTGTGTGCTGGAAGACACTGATTCTTCTCTTTCAATTTTAGCCATTTATTTGACGTCTCTCTTCTTTATTCTCTGTTGAAAAGGCAGATTTCTGCATGTACACGATCAGAACCTTGTATCAAATGCTGGAAATTAAACAATTACTACCTAGATTAAAATCACATTAAAATGTGACCAATAGGGAAAAAACAGAAAGTGCACTGCTATAAAAAATGAAACATAAGCCCTGCTGTCTTCAAATAAATAAACTTCAGTCACACTGTAATTGCTGTAGAGTATAATGATACTAACTGTAGTTTCTCCAGCTTGAATTGTGGGTTCATCAGTAGATCACTGAGGTTTTTCACTCCTGAGTCTCCTAGTTTATTCTCGCTCAGGTCCAGCTCTCTCAGTGACGGGTTTGATTTCAGAGCTGAAGTCAGGATGAGACCCTGTTCCTCTGTAATACTGCATCTATACAGACTGAAGACAGAGAAATAACAATAGTTCACATCTATGATGATCATCTTATTGAAGAGCTACAGCAGCATTTAGTCTCCAATAGTCTGTTTTAAAACCCAGTCACACTAGTTCTATGTGCTGGAAGACACTGTTTCTTCTCTTTCATTTTCAGCCATTTATTTGACGTCTCTCTTCTTTATTCTCTGTTGAAAAGGCAGATTTCTGCATGTACGGTAGACTGAGTACAGTTGAGACACTTTTTTGTGTTTTGATTTTTCATACAAAAATAGATACTGAAAAGAAGTGAATTTCCACATGACATTTCATTAGCTTGTAGACCAAGATATTATCAATCAGTAATACCCATAAGTAGTTTATATTTTCCACAATTAGCTCATAAACGGTGCTTTTGTCTCAACGTTGTCTCAACTGTACCCATATGTGGTCCAGGTTGAGACAGTACCATGGTACAGTTGAGACACACATTTTTAATGATGTAAAGGTAACTAACCGTTCATTGCAAATATAATAAATAAAGAAAATAACAATTGGGCAACATGTTTGTTTATTCATACATTTAAATTCATTAATTTTATTTAAATTAGCACTGGTTAAAATTTATAAAACAGGAACTATATATTTAATATATTAATTAATAATACACAGCTTAAATATCACAAATATCAAATTTTATTTTCATTTGCGTCCTATGCTGGCTAATTACGGCGTTTAACCTGTTATCATAACACTGAACAACTAAACAGCGTTTCGCAATAGAAATCTATCGCGGATACAGATACAAGTGACTCAACTTACCCCGCTGGCCACCTCGCACATTTCTCTAGATTTTGCAATGACCTTGCATGACACAATATCATGAAATATGCCAGTTTTTAGGGCACAGAATAACGTCTGTGATGATACCAGTTACGTTTAACAGTCACATAAGGATAATAAGCTATTCATTGTGGAGTGTGCATGCTGAAGTGAACGTCTTATCTTAGGAAAAACACTTTTGCCGATATCTTCGGATTGGAGATGCGTCCGTTGTTCAAATGTCCCACGATCAAAGAGGACATTAATACACATGTACACAGCAAAAATCACAACTTGTGCTTGCTGCACACGCAATTATTTAAGGTGTCTCAACTGTACACAATCAGAACATTGTATACAATGCTGGAAATTAAACAATTACTACCTAGATTAAAATCACATTAAAATGTGACCAATAGGGAAAAAACAGAAAGTGCACTGCTATAAACAATGAAACATAAGCCCTGCTGTCTTCAAATAAATAAACTTCAGTCACACTGTAATTGCTGTAGAGTATAATGATACTAACTGTAGTTTCTCCAGCTTGAATTGTGGGTTCTTCAGTAGATCACTGAGGTTTTTCACTCCTGAGTCTCCTAGATTACTCCCGCTCAGGTCCAGATCTCTCAGTGACGGGTTTGATTTCAGAGCTGAAGTCAGGATGAGACTCTGTTCCTCTGTAATACTGCAATAACTCAGACTGAAGACAGAGAAATAACAATAGTTCACATCTATGATGATCATCTTATTGAAGAGCTACAGCAGCATTTAGTCTCCAATAGTCTGTTTTAAAACCCAGTCACACTAGTTCTATGTGCTGGAAGACACTGATTCTTCTCTTTCAATTTTAGCCATTTATTTGACGTCTCTCTTCTTTATTCTCTGTTGAAAAGGCAGATTTCTGCATGTACACGATCAGAACCTTGTATCAAATGCTGGAAATTAAACAATTACTACCTAGATTAAAATCACATTAAAATGTGACCAATAGGGAAAAAACAGAAAGTGCACTGCTATAAAAAATGAAACATAAGCCCTGCTGTCTTCAAATAAATAAACTTCAGTCACACTGTAATTGCTGTACAGTATAATGATACTAACTGTAGTTTCTCCAGCTTGAATTGTGGGTTCTTCAGTAGATCACTGAGGTTTTTCACTCCTGAGTCTCCTAGATTATTCACGCTCAGGTTCAGCTCTCTCAGTGACGGGTTTGATTTCAGAGCTGAAGTCAGGATGAGACTCTGTTCCTCTGTAATACTGCAATAACTCAGACTGAAGACAGAGAAATAACAATAGTTCACATCTATGATGATCATCTTATTGAAGAGCTACAGCAGCATTTAGTCTCCAATAGTCTGTTTTAAAAACCCAGTCACACTAGTTCTATGTGCTGGAAGACACTGATTCTTCTCTTTCAATTTTAGCCATTTATTTGACGTCTCTCTTCTTTATTCTCTGTTGAAAAGGCAGATTTCTGCATGTACACGATCAGAACCTTGTATCAAATGCTGGAAATTAAACAATTACTACCTAGATTAAAATCACATTAAAATGTGACCAATAGGGAAAAAACAGAAAGTGCACTGCTATAAAAAATGAAACATAAGCCCTGCTGTCTTCAAATAAATAAACTTCAGTCACACTGTAATTGCTGTACAGTATAATGATACTAACTGTAGTTTCTCCAGCTTGAATTGTGGGTTCTTCAGTAGATCACTGAGGTTTTTCACTCCTGAGTCTCCTAGATTACTCCCGCTCAGGTCCAGATCTCTCAGTGACGGGTTTGATTTCAGAGCTGAAGTCAGGATGAGACCCTGTTCCTCTGTAATACTGCATCTATACAGACTGAAGACAGAGAAATAACAATAGTTCACATCTATGATGATCATCTTATTGAAGAGCTATAGCAGCATTTAGTTTCCAATAGTCTGTTTTAAAACCCAGTCACACTAGTTCTGTGTGCTGGAAGACACTGTTTCTTCTCTTTCATTTTCAGCCATTTATTTGACGTCTCTCTTCTTTATTCTCTGTTGAAAAGGCAGATTTCTGCATGTACACGATCAGAACATTGTATCAAATGCTGGAAATTAAACAATTACTATCTAGATAAAAAACACATTAAAATGTGACCAATAGGGAAACCCCAGAAAGTGCACTGCTATAAACAATGAAACATAAGCCCTGCTGTCTTCAATAAAGCAGTTTTACACTTAAACTAAATTAGGAGAAAGAGAAGAGAGAGAGAGAGAGAGAGAGAGAGAGAGAGAGAGAGAGAGAGAGAGAGAGAGAGAGAGAGAGAGAGAGAGAGAGAGAGATTTTGATTTTTAACAAAACAATACAGTATACAAGACATTACCTAGTATTTACCATAGACTTCTACACCAAAGTATATATGTACAAAATAAAGAAAAAATAGAAATAAAGAAAAACTCACAGCACAAAAATCAATTCACCCTCAAAAACAGAGCACAGAGCCTCCTTGTAACACCAAATACATTCAAATTGATAGATTTTGTATTTTCAGTTACAGATTAATTTACATTGTGAATATGTATCAGATGTATTCCACTCTGTTTGTGTCTGCAAAGGTGTGTGTGCCAAATGGCCCATTCAGATATATAGCCCATTCAGATGTATGGCCCAGAGAAACTGATTGGTGTGAATGACAGTAAATTAGCATTGCTCAAGTTAGATCGATCTCCTGTGGGAGGTCCTAACAGGTTTCTATTGTTTTGTAGCCTATAGGCTTTGTCATCATGTATAAAGTTCTGTCTCACAGACAGAACTTTGGGTTAAGATTGTTGAAGGGCGACATGCTAACATCGATGCTGAAGGGCTGCTACACTACAAACCTTCAATAAATTCTTCTCCCCACAAGAACTCTGGTCAAGCTTACTTATTTTATGTATTGGAGAAATCTAATACATTGGCGAGCCACCCAAACCACTGCTCGGCCAAATACAGCAAAATCTAACAATTTGGCGAGCCAGCCAGGAGAGACTGACAAGAAGAGAACTCACAACTGCAACAAGAGTAAATCAAGAACTCACCAGCTACAACAAGAAGTAAACGGAATACGTTGAGTATCTGAAGTTCAAAAGACTGCATCTGTGATACAATTTATTTGAATCAACTGGATCTGGTCTCAAATATCTTAATTTGGTGAGTGAAACTTATCAGCTCTCTAAAAGAACATCTTCTGAAAAGAATAATAGTAGACCAGTAAAGATTTGTAGTGTAGTCACACATACTGTGTACTGTTAAACAAATTTTAGGCTTGGGCGTTTTTCATGAGTCTGTAGGAACCTTTTAAATGATTTAGTTAATTCTCCTGAAACTGTAGGAGCTATAGAAATAAGTTTTATAGCTTGGCCCTGTTCTCTTGAGTCTCTAAGAATCATTTAAGAAAGAGGTTTGGTCCGTTCTCATGGGATTGTAGGAGCCATTGAAATATAGTATACGGTTTGGTCCTTTCTCTGGAGTATGCAGTTCGTCCAGAGATTGCAGAAACTGTATAAGGTTTGGGACTGATGTTGCTGCAAGAATTGGTAATTCTTGACTGGGTGCTAATTCAGTAACCAATATTTTAGTTTTGAAATAAACATTCTAATTGTGTTAGAAACTAGAAGTTTATTTGCCTTCTGATGAAAGATGCAGAAAGATTGAAAGTCTAATGTCTAAGGGACAAATTTAAACCAATTCAGGTTAGAACTCAGAAAGAATTGAACAAGTCTTATCAATCAGAAGTTTTCTTTTGTTTTGAATGTAGGATTGAAAACTAAGCTGAGTTACTAAACTAATGATTTGTCTGTGTAACTGAAATGGTCAGTCTAAAGACTGCTGAGAATTTAAATCTGAATAAGCACCTTTAACAGCTCAAACACTTTTTGTTTTGTTTCCACACCTTTGAGGGCACTTGTCCTGTACTTGCCATGGCTGAGTCTGCACTAAAAAATGGTAATGGCCCTGCACTGAGGCCAACAACAGAAAGACATGGAACAGAACCTCCAGATGTTACCATTGATCAGATGATGGACAATCTGAATGCATATTTGGACAAAAGGCTGGAACTGAGGAAGTGCCATGATGACATATGCCAGAAGTATGGCATCAAGCACTCAGAGAATGGAATATGGGCTTTGCCGGACATTAAAAGGGCTTATGGAAAGATGCAGCGCATAAGGACAAACACCAACAGAGATGGCTTGTCTGTGATTTTGGTAAAACAAATTCTACAGCATCGACAGAAGTGTGAGACTGACAAATCACAGTGTGAGTGCAAAGCAGAGAAGGCAAAAGTTCAAGCACTTGCTGAACAACTGCAAAATGAAAAGAAGGAAAAAGAAAGACTCTTGAATGAGAATGACAAGCTGTTAACGTTGATTTCTGGACGACAAAATCCCATAAAATCTAGCAGCAAGATAGAGAAAGAGTCACTCTATCCATTTAAAGACCTCAAGAAGATTCAACAACGTCAGTATCTGCTAGGAGAAAGTGACAGCAGCTCGACTGGGAGCCCTGATGACAGTGATGTTGAACCTGAGACGCATGCTCATGTCACAAAGAAGAACAAAAAGGTTAGACTCGCTCCTGTAATTGTCAAGAACAGAAGGACTGAAATTGAAGTTGACAATGAGGAGTATGAGGAGGAAGGCGAAAGACGAACCCGTATCGTAAAAAAAACTATTAAGAAATATGTTCCCTGTAAAACATACCAGCCAGCTTCACCAGAGCAAGTAGACAAGTGGTCAAAGGAATTCCCAGATGTGTACAAACAACCACGAAAAGTATGGCAATTTCTTCAACGCTTACAGAAAATCTACAATTTACATCCAATAGATGGTGTGATGATTGTTAATGTGAACTTGAGGGACAAGGAACAAAAGAGGATAACTGAAAGTGTTGAAAACAGGGTAGGCGAGTCTCAAGAAAACATTGAGGCTGGATGGGAAGCTGTACGAACATTCTTGTTTGAACTGAAACCTGCAGAGTTTAATTGGGCTAGAATTACCTCATGTATGCAGAAGACTGGAGAAAGTGTTGCAGAGTTCGAAGAACGCTTCAGAAAAACTTGGTTGGAACATGCTGGTTTAAATGACAGCGAGGATCTTGACAAGGACACTAGCATGCCTCTAAAAACTGCTTTTGTAAATGGACTGAACCTTGAAGTTTCAAAAGCACTTAAAATCCGATATGACGACTGGGACAGTGTTGAAACAACTTTTCATAAGATTGTTGAGTGGTCAGCAAAGATTGAAAGAACACAGGAAGTCAAAATCAGAGCATTGCGATCGAAGAACATGTCATACCACAACAAGACAATGTGGAATGAGCATAAAGAAAATGAAGATAATAGACAGTCAAAAACTCAAGGAAGATGCAGATATTGCAACGAAGAAGGACACTGGGTTCGTGATTGCAAGCTGAGTTTAAAACATCAAAGTGATGACGAGGACAACCTTTTGAGAAGGTTTCAGCAATTGACAGTCAAACAAAAACAGACTCTGCTAAAAGCTGTTGAGCCACAGGGAAACTGAAGAGCCTCTCTCTGCAGCACCAACTAGTGACATCTCATCCGACAACTGATGGACTTCATGTGTATGCAAAAATGACAAATGAAGATACCACCCCAAAGGTAAAAGCATACACAGAAGTCTCAACAACTGAAGCCAAAGAGGATGTCCTAGTCGAAGGTGCTGCTATACACGCCGTAAAGGATAGAGGTGCACATACAGCGGCATTAAGACAACTTCAGCAAGTTTTGCCATGTAAACTGATTCAAGATGAAGCACCCAGAAAACAAATGCCATCAATGATGAAAGCTAAAACAAAACTGCACAATGACAAGCAATGCAGTAAGGATGACCACAAGGACAAAATGGCTGCTGAGGGCAGGTGTGGTTTGTTGGGCTCCACTCATGCCCTCTGTATTTTACAACTTTTCTTGATGTTATTGTGTGCTTGGACTTACAATTTTAAGGATAATGTGGCTAACTTAACCAATTGTGAACAAACCAAGTTGCATATGTTTGGACATGGACATTGCACACTGTATTTTATCTGGTCATCAAGAGGCCTGAGCGACAGAAATAATGCCAGCAGGTTAACTTCACGGCAGAGCAGAGTGTACGCCTCTAAAGTTATACTGGTGCTCATACTTCTGGCTGGGGATATACACCTTAATCCTGGCCCGACCACGTTTGAGCAAAGGGCTAGCGCTGTGGTAGAGGTGGGGCTTGGTACAGGTGCAGCAATGGAGGTGACATCACATCCGCCTGCACCAGAACCTCACGGAGCGGAGCTGCGGGGACTGTTGGCTCAGAGCCAGGAACCACTGGAGCAGCGCCAAGCCGAAAAACGGAATACATCTAATCTTAGCCGCGGCAAGACTGGTGAGTCACCCCGTTTGATGGATTCATATCCGGGAACTGTACCGGGAATTGCTATGGCTGCTAATTATGAGGCTATGGTGGCGTGGAATGATAGCGTGGACTTTCATTTTCGATCGGGAGACAGAGCTGTGGTTAATGTGAGGCACGCGGCTTCATGTGGAGGACCGGACAAGAGGACATTAATGGAGTCAAATGGCTCCGACAGTCGCGCTGTACAAAAACAAAAGCAATATCTATTTTTTCAAACCGTTAATCATGCTAGAGTGCTCTGGGACATTAAGTGTAAACCAAAAGGTATATTAGGTGGACACTTGAACATTCGCAGCCTAATTTCCAAAATGGATCAGATTTCTGTACTCCTTATGGACTCAAATTTGGATTATCTTTGTCTAACTGAATCCTGGCTTCATAGTAATATACCAACTAATATGATAGACATTGCTGGATATCAATGTTTCAGAAAGGACAGAAATATAGGCAAGGGGGGAGGAGTTTTAATATACATAAAAGATAAATTTAAATGTCATACAGTTGAATTGAAAACCCCACTGGAATGTTTAGCTTTGAATGTAACTTTATCACCTACAATGAATTTTAATATTGTTGTTCTTTATAACCCACCTTCTCACAACATTACTTTTTATGATGAATTAAGTTTTGTAGTTAAACAACTCGATTCTTATAGAGAGACTGTATGGTATGGTGATTTTAACATTAATTGGTCTGACAAAAGTGGTAAACAAAAATTAAAAACAATCATGACAAAATTTAATTATCTACAAATGATTAAAGGGCCCACTAGGATAACTAGACAGACCAAAACCCTTATTGATATGGCATTTACTAATAAACCAGAACGTATAACAAGGACGTACAATCTGATAACAGGTCTCTCTGACCACAACATGATTCTGACAGCTAGAAAACTGACTAGAAAGCGGCTACAGTATTTTGGCAAATCGGGTTGTGATAAATTAACATTTATCATTCCTGAAGCTAAAACTGTGAAGTTTGAAAGAGAACTCAATAATTTAAATTGGGAGCAGATCATGGCTATGGATGATGTAGACGAGTGCTGTAATTCTATGATTACAGCTATCTCTGGAGTAATAGATAAATTTATAAAACAAAAAAGATGTAGCCAGAAAGAATCTACTATACCATGGATAAGTAATGATACCAGAAAGCTTATGAAGAAGAGAGATTTGGCTCTGAAAAAGGCATTATGCTCAAAAATGAATACTGACCTGTTAACTTACAAAAGTTTAAGAAATAAAGTGGTACTAGAACTACGTAAAGCAAAGGTTTCCTATTATACTCAACTTATAGGTAATGCTAAGGGTAATAATAATTCCATCTGGAGACACTTAAATAATCTAACTAATAAAATAAATAAACACAAAGGGATAAAGGAACTTACCATAAATGGAAAGAACATAAATAATAATGCTACTATGGCCGATGAATTAAATTCATATTTTGTGCAATCAGCAGAAGAACTAACAAAAGATTTTGAGTCTATAGATATCAATTATTATTATCAATTATCAATTATATAAATGATATCTATATGATGAATAGTTGCTTTTTAAAGAAATATAGAACTGTGTTAGTTAAACCACTGACACATCTTGTTAATCTTTCTATAAGAACGTGTACATTTCCATTAGGATGGAAAAAAGCAGTGATTGTGCCAGTATATAAATCAGGAAGTCAGGACTCTATGTGTAACTATCGTCCCATATCTATTTTACCTATTTTATCTAAAGTAATTGAGAAAGTTGTCGCAGCACAATTGGTTGATCATTTAGAAGCCAGTCAGTTTCTCCACCCACAGCAGTTTGGTTTTAGGTCGGGTTATTCAACTGAAATTGCAAACTGCTGTTTTATTGAAAATGTGAAAAAATCCCTGGATAGGGGTGATGTTGTGGGAGCTGTTTTCCTTGACCTTAAAAAGGCTTTCGATACAATCAACCATAATTTGCTTTTAACTAAAATGTCCTCTTTTAATTTCTCTACTGAGGCAGTACATTGGTTTGCGTCCTATCTTCAGGCGAGAGTACAGTGTGTTAAAGTTGCCCAGGAAAAATCTTCACTCTTGAACATCAAATTGGGAATACCACAGGGCTCCATACTTGGTCCTTTGCTGTTCAGTCTTTTTATAAATGACTTGCCATTGAACTGTTCAGGTGCCAGCTTCCAGCTCTATGCAGATGATGCAGTTCTTTATGCACCCGCTAAGTCACCAGAGCTGGCTGCTGATGTACTGTCTGCATGTATGGCTGATGTCGGACAGTGGCTCAATCAAAATCAGTTGGTGTTAAATTTTACAAAAACAGTTTCCATGTGTTTTTCTATTAAGAAACTTGACTTAAGTGAAAGATTTAAAATTAACTTACAAAATAATATAATTCAATCTGTTACAGAATTTAAATATCTTGGATTGGTCATAGATCCTCAACTTAAATTTGCTAAACATATAAAGAAAATCTCTAAAACAATTCAAAACAATCTTAACTGTTTTAAACTGATCAGAAATTATATACCAAACCAGGCAGCCCTGCTGTACATGCATGCTATGATTTTTTCGCATATTTCATACTGCATGACAGTTTGGGCGCAAGCAGCTCCGTCTGCAATAAAACATATTGGTTCACTTTACAATCAAACAATAAAAATTATGGATAGAAAGCCAATCCGTTACCATCACTGTTACATCCTCAAAAAATATAATATATTAAGCTTTGAAAGCTTTAGTAATTTATGCTTTTTAAAATTAATTTTCAAGTGTATTAATAATTTGGCACCCGAGCCACTTACTAAATTTATTCAAATACAAAACATTAAAAGAGTTACCAGGAGCAGCACAAATCATAACTGTACAATACCATACTGTAGGACAAGCTTCGCACAGACAGCATTTTCTGTTAAGAGCTCTAGACTCTGGAATTCGTTACCATCTGATATTAAGATCATATCTGACTTGAAAAAGTTCACTTCAAGGATTAAGTTGTGGCTAAAGGCAAACCAAAACTGTAACCATTTTTAACTATTGTTATTTTTCGTGTGTGTGTGTGTGTGTGTGTGTGTCAAATGTGAATGCGTTTTAATTGTTTGTATCTATTTATAATGTACTTAGAAATGCCCAACCAGGGACAGGAGTTGAAAATTAGCTTTAGCTATAAACTCTATATGCTGCGCATCAGTTACAGGCTTTGTATTGTAACTATGTTTGATTGTATGGTCCCTGTTAAATAAATAAATAAATAAATAAATAAAATAAATTGAACTATGCCCTTTTGAACATGTCACAGGCTGGCCCATGTCCAATGAAAATCTAACATCTGACAGCCTTGCCCAATCTGACGAAAGACTCAGCCTGGTAGAACACAATGCCAAGAATCAATTTTCACCATTAGAATCCAGAAGGGATAGCCTTCAGGATATCATGGTAACTGATGAAGGAGTTAAGGTGCAGAGAAAAGATGAGTGGACTGACGTGAGCCATTGGGATTTGAAACATCTGCCTAGAGATGAGGGATAGACGGCAGTAGTGTTTATCAGAGTCCAGATATGCGGGACTAGGGTTTTTAGGCTCTAGCTTGTCGCCTGAGGACGAAGACATAAACATACAGCCACTGATAAACACTGTAGTGTCCTGCCAATATTAAATAGGGACAGTTTTTCAGGCAGTTATGAACTATGCGTTTAAAATATTTTCCTTGGCAAAGATACGTTCCCCTTTTTCTTTTGTGTGATTGCAGGTGTTCCAGCGTTTCAGAGGCATCCAATGTTTAGACCGCACAGCATTGGCCACTTAGATGAAAACTTCTTAACATTCACCAGAACATAACACTATCCGCCACTTCCAAAAGATCACAACTCCAAAATAAAAGATTCCAGAGGATTCAAGCATTAAAGAGGATGCAAAGTTTCACCATGAACTCTTATACTGTAATTTTAAGAAGGAACCGGTATACAGCATGTGTACATTATATCTTTTTGGTTTATGTTCTTTATTTTTTATGTGATCAAAAATGATCAAAGGAGGGATTGATAGATTTTGTATTTTCAGTTACAGATTAATTTACATTGTGAATATGTATCAGATGTATTCCACTCTGTTTGTGTCTGCAAAGGTGTGTGTGCCAAATGGCCCATTCAGATGTATGGCCCATTCAGATGTATGGCCCAGAGAAACTGATTGGTGTGAATGACAGTAAATTAGCATTGCTCAAGTTAGATCGATCTCCTGTGGGAGGTCCTAACAGGTTTCTATTGTTTTGTAGCCTATAGGCTTTGTCATCATGTATAAAGTTCTGTCTCACAGACAGAACTTTGGGTTAAGATTGTTGAAGGGTGACATGCTAACATCGATGCTGAAGGGCTGCTACACTACAAACCTTCAATAAATTCTTCTCCCCACAAGAACTCTGGTCAAGCTTACTTATTTTATGTATTGGAGAAATCTAATACATTGGCGAGCCACCCAAACCACTGCTCGGCCAAATACAGCAAAATCTAACAAAATGTAACAAAATCATCAATAGACTTATACTATAAAAAATCTACCATAACTCTTGACTTCACCAAATTTCTTTTTTCTACTTAAATAAATGGCCAGTTTTGCTTGGCCTAGAGCAAAATTCAGAAGCTGACAGACAACACTTTTTTCCTCACATACTTGTACCCCAAAATGAACGTCTCCAGAGAAAAAGTCTCATTGCACCTCATAAAAACATCACTTACAACTTCAAACAAAGGTTGTAGTCTACAACAATTCATGAACACATGAAAAATGGTTTCTCTAGTAGAGCAAAAAGGACATCCAGAGTCAACCTCAGGGTTTAAAACTGAAACAAAAGCGTTAACCGCAACAGCGCCATGAATGATCTTCCATTGTAAATCACCTGTTCTCTTCGTCAACGGTGGTTTATACAAAGATCTCCACTCAGGCTTTACGCCTTCATCCAGTTTAAAAACATCACGCCAGGGAGTATCAACTCTTACACTTAGGACATTTTTGCTAAACACCAAAACACAAGACCTGTACAAAGATTTACCGGCAATTAAAAAAAAAAATCTTTACACAGAGATGCAGAATTTAAAAAAAAGTGGAAATAATCCCTTCAACATTTATAGACAAAGATAAACAAGGAAAAGAGTCTTTGGGATTTGCAACACAAATCTTCACATCTTCACAATATTCTGTTAACAATGCCATTTTAGTTGTTTCAAGAGCAGCTTTCCATTTCATGAGCAACTGGGTAACCAGACGAATAGACCTGATTCCCAAGTGTTGAGCTAGAGCTACTTCATCCTTGAAATCCGCCCCTACAATGTTCAGTAGCTGACTCAGAATGATAACGTCATGTCCCACCAGCACCCTATTGAGTCCAGGAAAAAAAGAACTGTCCGTTAAATCCAACCGAGAGCCATAGATTAAAGGCTCCTCCAGTAACCAGAAAAGAGAAGGTGAGTTTTCTGGACGTTGAACAACAAAAATACTCCAAAAAGTGTTTCCTATAAAAAATTGGCAACTTAGAGGTGTCCAGTTTTAGAGGATCCATTAGAAAAAGTGCTTTGTCCAGTCCCAAACCTGCAAAACTCCATAGAATCAGGCATGAAACAGCGCGCCAGTTGCAGTCTGAGGTCCATACAGCAGTCTTTGCACAAACTGCAACCGAAAGGCTGCGATTCTGCTTTGCAGATGCATTAGTCCTTGGCCACCCTCCTCCTTCAGTAAAAACAATACATTTTGTGGAACCCAATGTAGCCTATCCCAAAAAAAGTTCACCATAAAGAGTCTGAATTTTTAAAAGTAATTGCAAAGGAGGATCTACACAGGCAAACCTATGCCATAAGGAGGACACCACCAGGTTGTTAACAATTAAAATGCGTCCTCTATATGACAATTTTGGAGCCAAATACTTCCACTTGTCTAGGCGTCCTTTGACTTTTTCAATCAAACCTTACCAGTTTTTCTGTACCCAAATAACGAAATCCTTCTTTTCCCCACTGTAGACCAGAGGTGAGTTGTTTTTTTCCACTTTCCCAGCTTCCCATCAGAAGGGCTTCACTATTATTCCAATTTACATTAGCAGAAGACAAGGTTTTAAAATCTCCAAGCAGTTCAAATAAAACCTGCACATCACTTTGCTTACTAATCATAACTACTAAATCATCAGCATACGCTGATAATGAAAAGTTACAATTACACGTTGGCAAAGAAATACCGGTAACGCTTCCTTTTACAGTCCAGTTACCCATGTAAATACTATGTACTTATTTTAGTAACTACAATTACTAGGTAATAACTAGTACTAACCCTGAACCTACCCCTAAACCTACCCCTGTTCCATGTACTTACCTTATATTAGCCAGTACTTTCTAGGTAAGTACACTGTAAGTACTGTACTGTAAAAGGAAGCGTTACCGAAATACCTTCAAGTTTCAACCTAATTTGCTGTAATAAAGGCTCTATGGACAAAGAATAGAGCAGGGGTATTCAATTAAAATTCTAAGAGGTCCAGTTAGAGAAAATTTCATCAAACAAAGGTCCGCAACATCACAATGACTAACTTTATCTAATGACTAAGCGTTATCATTCAGTGCCACAGCCTACTAGTTGTATGAAAATATGTAAGTAGCCTAGTCAACAGACGACTGTCAAATAAAATAAAAGTCCAATTCAATTATATTTCAACAATGTTTATTGTCAGTTTATATATTGAACTGTAGGGATCAGTACTCTAATAAATATATATTTAAAAGAAACTAGAGCGACACTCAGTCCTAAAGCAAACTCGTAAGAACAGAAACGTCTCACAGAGCAGAAGGGCAAAAGCTCACTAGATCATGATTTTCAGTATGAATACAGAGTGTGAAATTAAGTTCTCTTTCAGTCGAGAACATCAGACGTAGTCGACGTCAACTGATAGCTTCCGTATTTATACCCGTGCCGCGGGGGCGGAGTGTGTGATATGAGTCACGCACACGCCAATTCCATTGGCTCGTTCAATAGTACTCGTAGAGGATTGGCTCCCTAGCGTGATCCTCATTCACTCGAAGTCGACTACATCCTCCGTTCCCTACTTTAGGGGATGGGGTTGCATATGCAACCAGGACAATCTTTCTGGCTTTTAAGCAGGAGGAGTGAGAAACATCAGCACAGAGAAAACTGGCTTGTGAAACTGTTTGTGAACATCTGGAGACTCATAGACCTGCTGTAGAGAGATGCAGTGAATCTGGGCTTGATGGAAAACTATTGTGTTCAGAAAGCTATATCACTAAAAGGTTATCTAGAATTTTTGGTGAGAAGTGTGCACAAAAACAAAATTGTGCATGTTAATAATCAAGATATACTCCAGAATAGCAGCACATATACTGACATACCCATAATGTCTATTTGACCTTTAGCTCATATCACAACTAAATGTGTTGACGGTTATCATCATCATGACAGAATCTGCAGCATCTGATCTGATCTTGATCATTTTGATGCAACAAATTGTCCAGCTTATTGTATAACTAAAATAATGAATTTGTTATGAATATTTAGCCTGGATATAGCTAATTATTTCATCCCGTCTCACCTCAGTGTCTTCAGTTGACAGTCTGGATCCTGCAGTAAATCATTGAGCTGCTTCACTCCTGATTGTCCAGGATTATTTCCTGTGAGATCCAGCTCTATCAGGTGTGAAGGGTTTGATCTCAGAGCTGAAGCCAGAGCTTTATAACCACCTTCTGTGACACTGCAGTTAGAGAGTCTAGAACAGAGAGGAAAACATTCAGCTGATTAATCAGGTAAACCTGAACAATATAAACCTGAATGATCGCTCTTCCAGTCACCTCTACAATAAGGAAGCCCCTCTTTCTAGTGGTCTACGGCACATTCAGTGGTGTTTCACTGGCAAATTGCATGGATAAATGCAGCGATTCCCCCCTGGGTGCTTCAGCATAAAGAGCAGTTTCCCTATGCATGTTCCCTAGTTTCCGATATTTTTTTATGGCTGTAAGGAAAATTAGGAAAAGACCAAAGCACTCTTCCTGTGAACTTACATATCAGGAACAGTCACTACGACTGTCTCCATGGTAAGCCCTGTCCCTTCCATCCCATTGGCATGAAGGACTAGCATTTTGGGCATCCGTGGGGTCATAGGGAAGACTTAGGGACCCCATTTGTTAGTTTTTCGACATTATTTTGAACTTGACTGATGTTACTGATGTAACCCTCATTCCCTGAAGGAGGGATCAGTAACGTTATGTACTTCCTTCCACAACCCTAAACCATCCCACTGAATGGCCGGGACCCCGCCTCGGCTCCTCAGCATAAACCTGAATGAGTGGATGTGTGCCGCCATCATATATAGCCATATGTACCGGGAGTTGCTTTGGGATCTTTTTCTAGAATTCAGAGGAGATTGGGGCCAAGTGAGACCCCATTTGTCAGTCTTAAAAATAATGTCTCTGTTTCCTCTATTAGGGAATGAGGGGTACATTAATAACCAAGACTTTATCTTGCGCTTTTGTCTCTGGCATCGCCCTGTCAGTCATCGCGCCTCACTCTCGTCATGTGACTCCTGTGGCTCAACTTACCTCAGTATCTTCAATTTACACGTTATATTCTTCAGTCCAGTGCAGAGCAGCTTTACTCCCGAATCCTGCAGATTATTATTGTTCATGTTCAGCTCTTTCAGATTGGTGTCTGATCCAAGAACTGCAGCCAGAGCTGAACAGCTTTTGTCTGTTAAGTTACAACCATTTAACCTACAAGGGAAATAAATCACATCACAGAATTAGATGGAGCACATTCAATACATTTTTCATACAATAAATATTAAATATACTTTCCATTATATATATTTTAATAAAATTATTTATTTTTTATATTATAATATAAAACGGGGCGGCAGTGGCTTAGTGGTTCATGTAGGTTGTCTACAAACCGAAAGGTTGGTGGTTCAATCCCCGGTTCCACCTGACCAAGTGTCGAGGTGTTCATGAGCAAGACACCTAACCCCAGCTGCTCCCGACGAGCTGGGTGGCGCCTTGAATGGCTGACACCGCCGTCGGTGTATGAATGAGTGAGTGAATGGGTGAATGTGAGGCAATGTAAAGCGCTTTGGTGGCCATTGGGTCTGTGAAAGCGCTATATAAATGCAGTCCAGTCCATTTACCATAATCTTTCAGAATTTCACCTTTCATTTTGACAATTTAAATAATATCTGTACCAAATTACTGTTAAGGTACATGGTGGTAAGGAAGCACGAGGAGACGAGGAATACCAAGAAACCGGAATGTAATGAACAAAACTTAGGAACCACAAACGAGATACATAAGCGAGAACGGACGAAGAATGAGGGAGAACACAGGGTATAAATACAAGGGTGAACAAAGGGACATTAACAGGAGACAGGTGAATGAAATGATGATGATTAGGGACAGGTGTTACAACTGAGGAATGACGAGGAGCGGGAAAACTGGGAAACAGGACTGAACCAAATACACTAGGAAGGGGAAACACAGGACCTACATATAACAATTACATTCTTTCCCCCAGTTTTGGGTATATTAATAAAATATGTACTTTTTTCGCCCTCAAGTATGAGTATGAGCTATTATATAATTCTATATAAGTCATAAAAGTCTGGTATATTATATGATACAAAACATGCAAGCATTTTTACATGGTCTTTTACATTTTTTCTAAAGGTTTGAGATAAACTGTCTCCACTAAAAAAATTAAAATTATTTCATATGTCAGGCTTTTCATGCTCTTCATGTTCATGAATGGGAATCACTATAGAGTAATGTAGATAAAGACATTTTTCAGATGAGAGCAAAACATGACAAAATATATTAAACGACTTACAGAGCTCTTGTGGAGGTTTTGATGACTGCCGATAATCTAATGAGACACTCGTCTGATTTCTTGAATTTCTGAAGCTCAAACTCCTCCAGCTCTTCCTCTGATGTCAACAACACAAAGGCTAAAGCAGACCACTGGGCAGGTGAAAGGTCACCGGATGAGAGACTTCCTTTGCTAAGGTGGGTCTGAATCTCGTTTACCAGAGTTTGGTCATTCAGTTCATTCAGACAGTAGAACAGATTGATGGATCTCTCTGCAGGAAGATTATCTTCTAATTTCAGCTTGATGTACTGAACTATCTCCTTGTTGCTCTGGTCAGTGCCGTCTCGCTGTGTCAACAGACCTCGTAAGAGTCGTCGATTGGACTGGAGTGACAGACCGAGGAGGAAGCGAAGGAAAAGGTCCAGGTGTCCATTGTCACTCTCGAGCGCCTTGTCCACTGCAGTCTTGAGAAAATCAATCATGGTTTCATTTAAGTTTTCCTGTTCTGTAGACTCATGATCAAACACACTTGTCTTGTTGATGTCTAGAAACAGATGTGCATAAAGGGCTGCAATAAACTCTTGAATGCTCAAGTGAACAAAGCAGTACATGGTACCAAGAATGATCCCTGTTTCCTCCTTAAAGATCTGGGTACACATGCCTGAGTACACTGATGCCTTATAGACGTCAATACCACAGGCTTCCAGGTCTGTGTCATAGAAGATCAGGTTGTTTCTTTCCAGTTGATGAAATGCCAGTTTCCCCAGTGAAAGGATGGCATCTTTATCCCAGGAAACATCTGGTGTGTATTCTCCATCATACTTTCGGCGGCTCTGCTGGATCTGAAAGCGGAGAAAGTGTGTGTACATTTGTGTCAGAGTCTTGGGAGTGTCTTCAGTGTGTGATTCCTGCAGTGTTTTAGAGATCACATCAGCCTGAGTGTTTTTCACATCATTATTTCTTTTCTCCTCCAGAATGTTCTGGAGAACAGTGGCTGAAATCCAGCAGAAGACTGGGATGTGGCACATGATAAAGAGACTCTTTGATTGTTTAACATGATCTATGATTGTGTTAGCTTGAATATCATCCGTGAATCTTTTTTTGAAGTACTCTTGCTTCTGTGCGTCGCTGAATCCTCGTATCTCTGTCAGCCGTCGATACAGTCAGGAGGAATCTTACTGGCAGCTGCTGGTCTGGTGGTGATCCAGATGAGAGCAGAAGGAAGCAGATTTCCCTTCATGAGGTTCGTTAGGAGAACATCCAGAGAGGCTGGTGACGATACATCACACAACGTCTCATTACAATCAAACTTCAGAGGAAGGCGACATTCGTCCAGTCCATCAAGGATGAACAGCACTTTGAACTGATTCCTTCTTGTAAGGTTCAGTCCTTTTGTCTCTGGGAAAAATTGAGTTATAAGGTCCATCACACTTAGTTTTTCTTTCTCCTTTAAGTTCATCTCTCTGAATGGAAGAGGAAATATGAAGCTGATATCTTGATTTTCTTTTCCTTCAGCCCAGTCCAGAACAAACTTTTGCACAGAGACTGATTTTCCGATACCAGCGACTCCTTTTGTCAGTACAGTTCGGATCTCCTTGTTTTGTTCAGGCGCTTCAAACAAATTTGTGCATTCAACCTGTATCTCTTGTGCTTCATGACGCCTGGAAGCAACTTCAATCTGTCTCACCTCATGTTCAGTATTGACCCGTTCACTGCCACCCTGAGTGATATAGAGATCTGTGTAGATGTTATTCAGAAGTGTGGAGTCGCCTTGCTTCGCCATTCCTTCAAACACACATTGATACTTCTTCTTTAGGCAACATTTCAGCTGATGAATGAAGAACAGCTCATCTACACAGGAACAGAAAATAGATAGATTTAATCTTAATTTTCTCTCCAACAGGGCTGGACTGGGACAAAAAAAAAATCGGCCCTGGCATTTTGGCCCAGACTGGCCCACCACATATGATCATAAACACAACCGATCTTTGCACGCCCTTGAATAAAACCAACTCCTATTCCTTAAAACCACTAATGCCATGTATTGAGTGAGTAGGAATGAGTAAGTTAACAGATGAAATAACTACTAATTGTATAATACAATTGAACTTGACTCTACAGTGATGAATCCTAAAACAAGCTATAAGCTGCATTGGCATAGCAATATGTTTCACAGGATATTTGGTAAATCTGTGGTGAACGGACCTCTGTCCCTCTGGGGGGGGTTCGGGGGGGTGCTTCCCTGTAAGAACATTTTGTGCTTTTTAATGTTAAATTCATCAATCTGGTGCACCTTGAGAGTTAAAAATTAAGAGCTCCAACCCATATTCAGTGTGCAAATTGAACAAAGAAAAACTCTTTTATTTGTAATATAGTGTCGGTCTACATTACACTACTACATAATAATAGTTAGAATATTAATGCCTTGACAGTAATAGCCATATATTGTACAACAAATGCACTGAAAAATAAAAGAAACTTTCATACTTAGTTTTGTATTAATTTCTATACTTGAAAGAGATAAACAGATGATCTTTTATTTTGAAGGAAACTGCATTGAGCCTTTATTTTGGCGGAAAACATGGTTTACAAACACGTCTCATTACAATTCTAGTAAAATGCGTAATCGTCAACTATGCAGATGTGGAAATAATGCGTAACTGGGTAATGGGTTCCTACACTCATTCACTCATTCACTCCGGATCCTCCTCACTATCCTCATCAAACACATTTGTAGGGCCTGTTTCTTCTTTTCACGCTATTTCTCTGCACATTCCTTGTGTTTCTTCTCCATCTCTCGGACTATTTTAACAGATACACAGTGACACTGCACACTCGCTCAGAGCCCAGAGGGGGAGGAGTTTAAAGATGTGATTGGACCAGCCCAGTGTCAATCAAGAAAAGAACCAATGGGCCGCTGATCTACATGTTTCATGGGCCGGTCTGTGAGAAAAAAAAAAAACCTACGCTGACTTTTTTTGTCCAATGCATTACACAAAGATTATACAAAGATCCCAGCGCCGCAGATTAAGCAAAAATAAACGAATGGGCCGATATGTACAAGTTTTATGGGCCGTTCAGATAAAATAATTTTTTTTTTAAAGTACATTTACATTTATACATGTATACTCCTACATTTATAAGAGACAATCAGACAGATGATCATGAGTCTCTTACCTTCTAGAGCATTAGCAGCTTCATCTTGCTTCATCTCTCTCAGGTAATGTAGTGTGAGATCAAGAGCTGCTGATTTGATTCTGGATCTGTTCTCATTAAAGTCCTTCACAAAGTGTTCTGTGTTCTCATTTTGTAATATTTTCTTAAACGTTTCTAGCAATTTGATTATTTTGCTCTCAAGATCCTACAAACAAAATTAAGAGAAAAGACAGAATAACGCAATTTAAGCCCAATTGTACATCTACATTTGGTCAACACTATTTATCTGTAAAAAAATAAATCCAGTTCAAAGACTAACATGTTAACCAGCTGTTATTTTTAACAAATATATATATATATATATATATATATATATATATATATATATATATATATATATATATAATATATATAATAATATATATATATATATAATATATATAATTGGAAAAAAAAAGTAATTTAATGTAATTCCTCCAGCTCACTATTTTTCCTTTTGAGCACTTAAACGTATAAAAATATGAAATATGTTTTCCTACCTGGAAGATCCCTAGAAGATCGTCTTTGAAATTCTCGTGGTTCCTGTGAGTCTGAACGTCTGAGTCTAATGTCTCATATTGAAGCCTGTAATCAAATAAATAAAATACAAAATATCACAGAAAGAGATAAAAGCATTAGCTGTGAATACTATTATAAATATTTGATATGATTAATGATAAATATTTGATCTAAAAATGTTTCATGATTGGTATTCACTGATACAACTTTTAAACACAGTCAACATGTGACATAAAATTAGAAACTCATGAAATACCTTTTATTAGATGACGGTGTTTTCTCACTGAAGCCTGGTGGATGATCTTTAGAGCGATCACTCTTCAGAGACACAGAGCTGGACACATGTGAGCCTGATCTTACACTGATGACACACAGAGAGAGAGAGAAAACACTTTAGTAAAGGAGGATCAACTGTGTCTGAAACACATCTGTGTCTTTATCTAATCCTCCACAGAAATACACACTCACATCATTTACAGTTTTATAGTTAACCATCATTTTATTTTACTGGCTCACATTAGTATAAAGATTTCTTTAGTCAAGTGAAGTCTCCATTTATAAAGCGCTTTTAACAGTATGGATTGTTTCAAAGCAGCTTTACAGTGATAATAGAGATTACAGTAATAAAGATTGTTCAGGCTTTACAGCAGATCTAGAATAAAGTTATTGTCCAGCTAAAGTTAGTGTTGATTGATTCACTTCCGTTGTAAAGATCATTAGTTATTAACTTAGCAGCCGCTAACACACACCGCTCTAACAGAAAACCCTTGAAGCGCTCTGGCCGCTCATCCGCTCAAAACAGTGCCTTTTGTCTCGAGAACCCTTTAATATACATAAGAGAGATTAAATATGTTAAAAAAATACTTAACTCTAATTTAAGAGACCATGTCAAGTTTTTGTTTATTGACAGAAATAGAGAGCAGAAAGTTTCTTTAGCATACTTGAATTAAATTAAGTGTATAGTTGTTTACTAATGTCTGTCAATAACTTTATGATCTAAAAACTAAAGTCATTTATTTGGATTAATTCAGTGTAACTTCTACAGAGCAAACGGGGCTTAATAGACAATGCCAGAGGTAATTTAAGAAGCTAAAAATTGAAGTTGTGCAAATCATTTACAAATATAGAACAACGCTTAAAGTTGTGTTATTGACAAGGAAACACAAAGTCCAGTGAGTGTAAACTGATAGTGTGGAAACAGACGCAGTCTTACCTGTGTTTCTCTGAGAGACTCATCTGAGAGAGAGAGTGCTTTCCTCTTTCCTCCGACATACTGCAGCTAAACCGACCCTGAAAACTGATCAGCACTGCTTTCTGAAACACTCAATCCTTCAGCATCACCTGCAAATCACAACATTTACACACATTCATCTTAAGACAATCATGAAGAATAAAGACTTATCACAAACAACAACAGCAAACACAATGTATGAATAAAGGGAGTTACAAACAAATATATTGCCATGTAAAATAACCCAATGGCCTTAATTATTTCTGATTGTTTAATGAGTTTAACTGACTCTGGATCTAAATATAAATTCATTGGGGAACAGAAAATGTGTTTAAACCCAATTTGTAGTTAGTTAGTTAGTTGTATTTTATTGTCCAGCCTTGGCTGAAAAATGGTCTTTGGCCTCGCCATACAATCAGAATACAATTAATAAAACATGACATCCACAATACACACAACAATAACAGTATCTAAAAACTCTATGGGCAATATTTTAAGGATCTAAGCTCATGGTCTAAAGCGTGTAAAACTATATTTTTTTAAAGAATGAGATGGCCCAAAAAGCATGTCGGCGCACCGGGAAAGCCCGATGCCCAGTCCAGCCCTGGCGGGGTGTATGATAGATGTATTGGTTGATTAGATAATTACATTAATGAGAAATTGAACAGGTAATAATCCTTTAGGTGAGTATATAATAATTGTTGAATCGTTTGTCATTTAATCATTATTTCAAGTTCACAATGATGGTTGATTTCATTACTTTCAAATGATCCTAAAATAATTGATTGAGTAGAAGTAAGCAGCATTATAATAGACATACTGTATAACTACTAATCATATATTCTATATAAGAACTGAAATATTGAATAATATCAGATTGTTGTTGACTGACGTTAGGCTTCACTGTAAATGTCTGGTTCAAAAATACTTTCGATTTCACATCACAAAAACAACAGCCCAAAATGGAAGATAAAATGGCATAAAACTTACAGAAACATTAGTTTTCAAATAATGCTTTCTCAATTAAACTTAATTTTTTAACTTTAAAAGATTGTAATTTCTGTCAGATTATTCTGCAGCCTTCTGTAACTTCACATTTAAATCACGCTTAATATACAATATGAAGTTCCTAATAATTACAAATGACTGTAATGGAGAATGTATTAAACTCACTTGCAGTCTTGTCCACTAAGAAGAGAATTTATAAGTATTTTAAAACTCGTTCCGCTTGTTGTCAGTCCGCGCGCGTCGTTCTCAGAATCTCTTGCTGGTCTCCATGGATTGTGGATTAAACACATTAAATGGCCGCGAATGTTATTAGATTTGGTAGGGGTTATGCTAAATTTACATCTGTAAAAATGTTTTCTGGATTAGGCCTATAGATCAAATGCAGTGAGCAACAGGTTTAGGTATCAGAGGTTGGTATTTCTGTTGATGTGTTGTTACTTTCGTTTTCCTCTTCTTCCGGTGTCTCCGGACGCGCGCACTTCTGACGCAGTTATAATAGAATGGACCAGTAAGCTCTAAAAACACAAATTCTCACACTAAAGACACGAAACGAGATGTTACACTCATATAAGCATAAGATATAACAAACACACTTACTTCTCTTGAACGCACACAAGATAAAGGCACTATAAGACCTTATGTAGCCCGCACCTTTACAGCTCTGCGACTGCGGTCAAGTGGGCCGCGCGTTGAAAATACACGGTCAAGCCCATAGACATCATATAGGTAGACGCCCTATTGAGTGCTACTGCCTATTGGCACGGACGAGAATTGGAGCCGCCATCTTAAACCGGTCATCCGCTCCGCTCAGTGTAATCTGAATGGCAGGTGAAATGAGCTGTCAGCGCATTAAATTAATCATATCTCACTGAATACTGAACTGATTTTCACGCGTTTTTTTTTTCCTGCAAAGGTAATTCATGTAGCTATGATACAGGACTATGGTTCGGCGTATTTTAATATCCATTGTAGGCTTAACAGTAATATAATATTCTGATATAAGTTATAAAGTGACCAGACACAATATGTGTGATGAAGGATATAATGTATTTGATAAATCACACACTATAAATATAATAAAGAAGCAGAAACAGATAGTTGCAGTAAAGTAAGATATTTTAATAAGTTGAAGAAACAATTTATGATATGTGACACGCACATACACACGAACAGACACACAAACAAACACGAACAGTCTCTCTCTCTCTCACGCTCACACACTCACTCACACACACACACACACACACACACACACACACACACACACACACACACACACACACACACACACACACACACACACACACACACACACACAAACACCAGAGGTGGAAAGTAACGAATTACATTTACTCGCGTTACTGTAATTGAGTAGTTTTTTTGTGTACTTCTACTTTTTTAAGTAGTTTTTAAAATCTGTAATTTTACTTTTACTTAAGTATGTTTTGTTTGAAGTATTGTAATTCGCTACATTTTAAAACGTATCCGTTACTGAGTAAAAAATAATAATACAAAAAAAAATGCTTTTGATGAAAACATAGCGCTCCGGAAACTACAGCATTGATTGATTGAAGGGCGGGAGAACATACGCGCTAAAATCACAAAGCAATATGGAGAAGGTGACGGACAAGACAGACAGTGATGCAGACCCAGCTGAACGCGAAATGCTGTCGAAATCTCACTCGCACACACACCGGTATGTGAAGCCCTGGTCAGGGAATACTTTGGATAGAGAAAAAAATGGAATTTAAAGTAGCCCAGATAGCAGGTGACTCTGGGCCGGATCCGCCTCCAAACCGGCAGATCCGTGTAACAGTCACACCCGTTTTACTGCCCCGTTCCAGATACGGCCCGCATGTAGTCTGTGTACATCAGGAGTAGGCGTGAGCATCCATCAGTCGGCGGAATCATAACAGTTCTGGCCCGGACTCGTCAGAACGAGCGCGCGAATTGTTTCCTTTTTTTTTTTTTTTACCGGTTCATACCAGACCAGAAGTCAGTCGGCGGAATTGTAGTGGTTCTGGCCCGGGGCCGTCGGAACGAGCGCGCGAACTGTTGGTCTTTCTTTGGATCGTACTGCTGCAAGCTGTGTGGAAAGAGTTTATAACGGTGAGTTGAACGATGTCAAACAATCAAACTGTTTATTGTGCTTGTTTGTAAAGCTTGTTAACATAATTTCGGAATGTTTTGACTAGGTTTTAACTTACGATGGCTAATTGACTGTCTTTTTTTGGATCAATTCGGACTGCAAGCTGTGTGGAAAGATCGAGTTTATAATAACGGTAAGTTGAACGATGTCAAACAATCAAACTGTTTAGTGTGCTTGTTTGTAAAGCTTGTTAACATCATTTCGGAATGTTTTGGCTAGGTTTTAACTTCTTATGATGGCTAATTGACTCTTTGGATTAATTCGGAGTGCAAGCTGTGTGGAAAGATCGAGTTTATAATAACGGTAAGTTGAACGATGTCAAACAATCAAACTGTTTAGTGTGCTTGTTTGTAAAGCTTGTTAACATCATTTCGGAATGTTTTGACCGGGTTTTAACTTACGATGGCTAATTTAAGATATTGGCTAACGTACGCTTTTTAGCTGGGTTAGCTAACGTTAAATTATCTGAATGAACTGATAGCTAAGCTAGCTAGCATTAATTAACAACTTTGTGTGTAGCTAGCATAAAACATTAATGCTGTTTAACGTTGGTTAACTTACAATGATGTATACGCTAGTTTTTAGGTCCTGTCAATTGGTTAAAAACCCATTTAATCCCAAATTTTTCCCAGACAGAAAAATATCCAAATCATGTGTCATTAGTATCCCTTTGAAACAATCAATCATATATATATTTTTTTTTAATTTCATGGAAAAGTGTGTGAAAAAGTGAGTTTTATGATTGGTCACAATTGTGACCGGTGGGACACTATGTTCAGGGGCGTAGCAAGCTTTTCAAAAGTGTGGGGGATGGGTGTGAAATTAAAATTTTGGCATTAACAGCTATTAATGACTAAAAGCTTAAAAGGAACTTTGTTGTATATGCTGGGGCACAATTTATAAATGATTGTTCTTTCCCACTTGATTTTGTAAAACTATGTTGTGTGGACCTCTGTCCCTGTATGGGGGGTTCGGGGGCATGCTCCCCCGCAATTTTTTTTGTACATTTTAAGGTTAAATGCTCAATCTGATGCACTTTGAGAGCTCAAAATTAAGAGCTTCAACCAGGTTCGACCCTTGACCTGTGCACATTGAACAAAGAAAAAGCATTGTCTTGTACCTAAAGAGGGCTCAAACATCTTTTTAGTTATGATATAGACTAGAGTCTCAGTCTACATTACATTATCACTGGTGTTTTAGAATGTCAAACATTTATTATAATAGTATAATGATTTATATAATTATTCCTATGATGGAAAATCCATATAGCGCATAAATGTATGCTACTGTGAAAATGAATATTTCAAAAGTATATTTTATATTACGCTATAGAATAGGAAAATTACAATACTTTTGTCCTAATTTCTTCACTTAAACCCTTGAGCTTTTATTTTGGAGAAAAGTGTGAGCAAAGTGCACACTTTTCTTTAAATCACGCAACACAAACAGAATGCCTAAGTTACTTAATTAAAGTCTTGTGCTGTTTAGTAGTCTAAAAAACGAAATATAATACCGAAAACACTCGACATGTCAACAAAACATAAACATAACATCTTCCCAGACACATATCAAGCTTATTTAAAAACATCGAAAGCATACAGACTCATTCAAAGTACCTGGAAAAGGGAGATGTAAATAACCATAAGTTCCCGCCTCCTCAGCACGAGCTGACAGATAAATCTGACACACCAAGAGAGGCGGGACTTAAGGCAGAACAGCCAATCATCAGACGGTCTCACTGAAAGCCGCTGTCATTTTTGAGAGGGAGGGGGAGAGGAGGCAGCCGCAGCGAGCGCACACACAGAGTGGCCAGAGAAATGACTGAACAATAGCGACTGTAAGGCGTTTGTGCAAAACTGCAGAAAAAGTGCGGGTGTTGAACCCTCTCACCGGGAAAAGTGTGGGTGTTAAAACCCCCACATCCCCCACGGGTGCGACGCCCCTTGGACAGACTGAATACATGTCTATTTGACCTGTGCAGTTTGTCTGTGTGTGCGCGACGCGTGTGGGGTGTGTGTGTGCATGTGATGTGGGGTGTGCGGTGTGCGTGTGGTGTGCATGTGGGGTTTGCGTGTGTGTCGTGGTGTGCATGTGAGGTGGTGTGGTGTGCATATGGGGTGTGCATGTGTGTCGTGTGGTGTGTGTGTGTGCGCGTGTGGGGTGTGCGTGCGCGTGTGGGGTGTGCGTGCGCGTGTGGTGTGTGTGTGCGTGTGGGGTGTGTGTGTGTGGTGTGCAAAACAGTGGGTTATTGGCTTGAATTAGAGGTAATTTTCAGAATGTTTGTTAATGACGGCTCATCAACCAATTGACTTTCTCTCTTAACAGAGGCTGTACGGAAGAACCAATGCTAGCAGCGCATCGGACAACGAGATCAACCAGCACGCCATCCGCTGGTTCAACCTGGCCTTTGACCGTGGAGGTGGCCGCAAAAGAACGTGCCATGGCCAGAGAGGCATTAACCGTGGTAAATTTTAGATAAATCATTGTGCTAGTCTTTTGCAGCAACATTTATGTTTTGTTTTTAACTTTGCAAATTGTTGTTAATAGGCATTGCAGCACTTGCAACAACCTTGCTCACTTTAACCGTCACTTTCAGTTGCTCACTCTGTCACGTTTGGTCACATGCACACAACACTGCCATTAAAAGACCTAACTTCGCTGCTCTTATATAACAGCACCTGTCATGCAGATATCCCTGAATGAATGAGAAGAGGAAGTGATCAAAGTTTTGAGTGTTACACAAGATTAAAGCACATTGATGATAATTGATCATGTGAAATATTATCATTCAGTGAGCAGTGACGATATGCCAAATTTAGGGGGAATACGTCTGTTGTGTGCACTTCAACATTATCTTATCAATTAACATTTAGATAATCGGTTTTTGACATCTGTGAGTAAAAAAAAAACACCCCACCTACAATATTTGAGCATGTTTGCGGTACAAGCCTGGGAGGGCAAATAAAACAATATAATCATTCATTAGTTGTAATTGCGGTAAAATGTTCACTTAGTCTGGATTTTGATTTTAGGTAAAATCTTCCAGCCCTAGTCCCCTTTAATATTACCAATTTCTGTGGATTTTATGTAATTTGTGATTGCCATTATCAGTTGAGTTCTTACATACTTTTATACTTTGCAGGAATGAACGCACCGGCCATCCCCCACTCTTCCACCACTGATGATTTGGGTGTTATGTGAGGGTTGTGGCAATACAATTTAAAATGTGTATTTTAAATAAAATTTAAAATGTCTCACTCATCTGTTCTATCACTTTCTTTGCTGAAATTCTGTGCAGGACAAATAGAAACAGTATGTGTTACAGAGTGTAACAGCTTTGACTGTCCATGATTTTTAAATTCAAAAGAAAGAAAAGTAATCGAGTTTAAAATGTAAGGAAAAAGAAAACGCAAGTAAAACAAGAAATTTTAAGATTGGGTGGGAAGGGGTTTACGGTAGTAATATTTACCCATAACCATTGACGGCAACGTTGCCCAGTACGATTGCTCTAAAAGTTGCTCCTTGTATCATCAGCTTTAGTATACCTTGGTAATATACAAGTCACTATTTGTTATACATTATATAGACCAGTCAGTTAATAGAAACAAAAATCAACAGATTAATTGAGAATGAAAGTAACTGTTAGTAGCAGACTTCCATCCTATAATTGTAACAGTGCATGGGCATTAGCTCCTGCCATAAGTTCTGTGGTTGAAACTATCCCAGTAACCCTTTGGCTTCTCAGACAGAAATGGTATACCTTCAATGATATATATTACTAGGACCCATAGCACAAGCTGAATCATGCACAACATCTAAAAAAAAATAAACTATCCCTTTAACTGAAAGAAATCTGTATTTTTGTATATGGTTTGTTTTGTGGGTATATAGATCAAGGTTATGACAGAGGCCAGAGGCGGTGTGAATCCGGGCCAGAACTAATAAATGGAGCTGGCCCAGTGCCGGTCCAGATGTGGCCCAGAGTATCTTGGAGACTCTGGGCCGGATCCAGTATGGAACTGGTCCAGATCTGGCCCACCTTTGGTCTAGATCTGGCCCACCTTCGGGCCAAATGACTATAAAATAATTCTCATCCGTTCTGGAGCTGGGCCAGTGCCGGCCCAGATGTGAAAACCGGATCCGCACCGGCATTGGCCCGTTGTGCTAAAGGACACCGGCCCAGGTCCGTTTTACAGATCTGGCCCAGAACTTATGAAGGATCTGGGCCAGATCTGGGCCGCATGATTTTTGCTATCTGGGAGGCCTATAATGCAGCAGCAGATGTCACAAAAAACACGCAAACCGGTAGATGTATGGATGAATAAATCGAAAGTACAGCTGTACAATAAATCAAATCGCGACATGATCTGTGAATATTAAGACACAAAATACTGCTATGTAAACATACAATCTGCTTGTTCTGCGTGTCTGTGTGAATGAGCTGTGCTGTTTTGTCTACTTACTATACTCAAGTACGCGACGCGCTCATGCTGTTTTCAGCGTCTTACAAACAATCATAGACCGTATAAGAAGCAAACAATACGAGGACATGAATACATGAACATTCCCAGAGCTGCTCTGAGAGAACGCCTAATGAGCATTTTCATAATTTTATTTGAGAAAAACCATTGTCAAATACACTCTGAAACAGGACTTAACAACCCGTCAAAATAAAAGTTCGGTTTTACTAGAAGAAATCATATATTACTATTTTAGGCCTACAATAGAATGTACCTACTTCTCATATAATAATATTAACAACAACAATAATAATAATACAATTTATTTAAACATTATTTAAGGAATATATATTATTTGTCCATGGTTTGAGTAAATCTGTTTTGTACTTTGCCAAAAACTAAAAGGATAAAACGTTTGCTAAACTTTTATTTGATTATCACCCTTTTTGATAATATATTTATATTAAATCATAAAAAGAAAAGAAATCTGAATAAGAAACATTTCATAGAACTCTATTTTTAAACATTTTAATAAGTTAATGATAAAAATAAATTTCATAAAATCTAATTCATAATCAATTATTGAAATTAGTTGATTAGATATGTTTTATTGAACAAATGTTTTATTCATTTATTTAACTGTCATTTTAAGTGATGATAATAATAACCATAATTTAATAATACAGTTTATGTAAACCGTGATATTTTCTGAGACGGTTATCATACTGTGAAACTCTCATATGTTACAGCCCTGCACGGGAGAGTCTCCACCCCCGCTGTTAAAGTTACTCAGCTACTTTTACTCTGAGTACATTTATAAACTAGCTACTTTTTACTTTTACTTGAGTAGATTTTTAGACCGGTACTTTTACTTGTAATTAAGTAAAATTTTATTAAAATAATAGTACTTTTACTTGAGTAGAATATTTTTGTACTCTTTCCACCTCTGACAAAACACACACACACACACACACACACACACACACACACACAGCAGCCGCGAATCCACCGAACGCAGCCAAAAATTGATAAGATCGCTTTTCAACGTGTTTGCATCAGTAATTTCTAAAAATTAAATTCGGACAACATTAAGCCTATACTTTTTTTTATTGTATGTGGATGTGGGAGGGGAAAATGTCGAGACCAAAGCCCTATTCGGATTAACTTTACAAGGGTAGATGGAGTAAATTAATAACGTAATTTTACCACAGGACTTCTGTAATATCAATAGCCAAATCGCATGTGATAAGATATAGGTTATCAATAAAACTAGAAGTAGAAAACTAAAGTAGTTTTACAACTCAATTTGTGCATCGCTGTCATGCGTGTATTAACGTTACATTGCTTCCTGATATCATGTGCGCAAACACAAATAACCTATACAACAACAGGGCAGTTGAATGCTTATCTGATAACCTAGAAGCTCTTGTAATTATTACTCTCCGTGCCGGGTGAACACCGGCTGATGCAGTAAACAGCATTTCACAACGATTTCAGTACAGTAATAGCAAATATCCTTGCTCCTTCTCGATTATCTGGTAATATTCTATTCACAAATACAACCAATAGTACGGTAATATTAAGACTTACTTGTGAAAAGCCCTATTTTCGATGGTCCGGCGATTAGAACAGCAAATGCTCCACAATGCTCTGGCATCTTATCTGCTGCCACGCAACGAAACTAGGAATACGACCGGTTCAAGATGGCGGCCGGATTTCTCGGTTTCCAGCGGCCAATAGGGCTTCTAGTCTCTATATGATTTCTATGGTCAAGCCAGCCGCACATTTTTTTAGTATGCGCGTCTAATCCTGCACTTACGGTACGGGTGCTGAAAGAGGTCAAACTTGATTTTTAGACTCTATTTTCGGCTATTTTCCATCTTATTAGGAAACAAATAAGATTATTTTTTATTATTTTAATGTTTGTAGTCCTAAATATGATTAACATTAATTATTACATAATTTATTCATGTTCATATTCGTTTTAATTATCATACATCCTTAACATGTTTACATTTTTATTTTTAATTTGAATTTATACATATATATATATATATATAGTATACATTAATTATTATAATATATTTATTAATGCTAATGAAATGTAATATTAATGTTATTTATCATACATTTATTTAGCATTTTTATTGTTGATTTTAATGTTTGTATACATAAAGTATACATTTAATTATTAACATCTTGTATTGTTTATTTATTTATTTTTAATTTGAATGTTTATATGTATATTATACATTAATTAATGAAATGTAATATTGATGTTAATCATCATACATTTATTTTACATTTGTATTGTTGATTTTAATGTTTATATATATACATTTAATTATTATCCATCATGTATAAATGTTTATTTATTTATTTATTTACTTACATTTTTCATGTTAATGTAAATGACAAATATGATACAACAGGCTTTTGGTGGCTTTAATCTGTCAATTATCATTGAATTACATATATGAACAATAAAAACCTATCTATGAAATATTTATTCATACCTGATGAATGAAACACAAATGATATTTAAAACACACATGCACGCACACACACTCACAATTTATATATACATGTTATATTACTTATATTGAATTATGTTATATTGAAACAAAGTGTTCCTCCATAGGTTTGCTCATTCTTTCAATGGATTCATGTTCAGGGTGACCCTGGCTATTACTGTTATTATTTTCAAGTCATTTTACTGTATAGTTTTGGAGAAAAGTAAAGGCAAACTCACTCCAATCATCAAAGTGCTTTATGTCACTTACACCATGTTCCGTTTTCAAACACTCATAAAAAGTGTTCCTCTATAGGTTTGCTCATTTCCTCATTTGATTACTGTTCAGAGTGACCCTGACTATTACTGTAATTATTTTCAAGTCATTTTACTGTATAGTTTTGGAGAAAAGTAAAAGCAAACTCACCCCAAACATCAGTGCTTTATGTCACTTACACCATGTTCCGTTTTCAAACACTCATAAAAAGTGTTCCTCTATAGGTTTGCTCATTCTCTCATTTGATTACAGGTTAAGGTGACCCTGACTATTACTGTAATTATGTCCAAGTCATTTTACTGTACAGTTTGGGAGAAAAGTAAAGGCAAACTCACCCCAATCATCAGAGTGCTTTATATCACTTACACCATGTCTCATCTTCAAACACTCATAAAAAGTGTTCCTCCATAGGTTTGCTCATTCTTTCAATGGATTCATGTTCAAGGTGACCCTGGCTATTACTGTAATTATTTTCAAGTCATTTTACTGTATAGTTTTGGAGAAAAGTAAAAGCAAACTCACCCCAAACATCAAAGTGCTTTATATCACTTACACCATGTCCCATTTTCAAACACTCATAAAAAGTGTTCCTCCATAGGTTTGCTCATTCTTTCAATATATATATATATATATATGAAGAGTTCAGATGCAAAAGCCTCTAAAAGCCATCTGAAATTTTCTTCTAAAATGATAATTTTTATCAAGCTCGTATATTTAAATTCAGTAATTTCACTTAGATGACAATTAATGGGTAATTTTTCTTGCCATTAAAGTGAAATTATAGAACTTAAATATACAAGCTTGATAAAAATGATCATTTTAGAAGAAAATTTCAGATGGCTTTTAGAGGCTTTTGCATCTGAACTCTTCATATATATATATATATATATATATATATTATAAATATATATATATATATATATATATATATATATATATATATATATATATTAGAATGGTTGAATAATTTCTTTTAATGTGACAAGCTATATTGATATAAATGATGTAGTCTCAAATCTCAATCTATATTGCTTTGGAAAATATATACATGCATCTTAAAAACTCTAACATATTGGCCAGCTCTGTGCATCCAAGCAAAAGTCACAATTTCTGTAATTAAAGTTAAAAATTATTTATTGAATGATATTAGTTATTGAATGATATTGGTTATTATTTATTGAATGATAATGGTTATGGAAATAAAGTCAACAATTAATTGTTTAAAAAAAACGTTTTGTATTTTCCTTTTTATTTTGTCATTCTTAATATTTTTATTATCTTAAGTTGTTGATGTTCCATATTTTATTTGGTCATTTTGATGTTTTGAACTTTTTGTAAGTTGTTATGTACTTTTTCTAAATAAAACTTTTATATTTAATTTGTTTGGATGGATTGTCATTTATGAGAACCTGTTATATTATGAGAACCTGGGCTGTGTTTTGACGGCTATTAGACATCTTTTAGACGTAAAATTGCTTGCTGGGGTGTGACTGGAGTTAACAGGGAAAGAAAGAGACAGGTAAGAAGTGTCCGGGGTGAGATGGTCTGTGATGATGTTCCTGCCCGTTTGCATTTATTTCTCCGCATAGGCAGTTCATGATGGAGAGTGGGAATAATGCTGGGCTGTTTCTCCTGAAGTCCACAATCATCTCCACTGTTTTGAGTGTGTTCAGCTCCAGGTTGTTGTGATGAACCAGACAGCAGCTGCTCTTTAACCTCCAGTCTGTCAGCAGCTCTTCAGCGTCCTGGACGAGGCGATGACTGTGGTGTCGTCTGTAAACTTCAGGAGCTTGACAGAGGGTGTTTAGAGGTGCAGTTGCTGGTGTACAGTGAGAAGAGCAGTGAGGAGAGCACACAACCCTGAGGAGCACCAGTGCTGATGGTGAAGGTCCTAGATGTGAGTTTCCCAGCCTCACTCGCTGCTGTCTGTCTGTCTGAAGCTGGAGATCCACTGACAGATGAAGCTGCTACAGAGAGCTGGCTCAGTTTATTCAGGAGGATATCCGGGATGATGGAGTTGAAAGCGGAGATGAAGTCCACAAATAAGAACCTGTGTGAGTCCCAGGTCTGTGAAGATGTAATACAGTCCCATGAGTCATCCGGTTCCACCTTTAATTAAAACAAAACCATAATTTGACTAAATAATAATCCCACATTTATCATTTAATATCACGTTTCTAATACGCATGAGTCTCTTCTGAGTCTCTTCCAACTGTATGAATCACATTTACACATTAATCACACATAACCTTCTTCAAAACTCATTGAAACTGACTACCTTTATTTCTTATAGACAGTTTGTTTCAACTCTGAGGGATCAGATGAACATTGGTCAGTGTTGTTTATAAAGTTGTATTATGCCCTGTTTTTTCCCACAAATTTTGCATGTATGCAAATTGTATGATATCCAAGGTACACTTTTCTAGTAATTGTGCAGTTAATTCTCATATTGTATTTTCAGAAAATGCTGGAATATTTTCCTTTTCCCCAAATTTGTCACTACCGAAACACAATATTAAATAATTTATTAAGAAGGCTTATAATGACCTATTAAGATTTTGTTTACATCTACCTTATAAATAAAAAAATATTCTATTTTTAAAAAATATTTTTTTACAGGTTAAATCAATAAAGATTATAATTTTACAGTTTTTTTTATTCGCTTTGGTACTATTTTCACAAGTAAGGTGTACATTTTCAGAACTCTTAGTCCAAAAATCCAAACTGATCACACTTGTAACGCAGCTAGTCATTCTTTCAAAACATGGCCTCATGCTTTCATTACAGTTATACACTTTTCAGTCCACATAATCATTGTTTCAAACATAAAATTATTGTATGAAGTATGATCTTCTTTCAATTTAGTACTTTTAACAATCAGTTCATTCAACAGCAAACAATGCAAGACACATGTTTCAAATCACCCTTGTTGCTGAAATAATTACAGTAAGACAGGCTACAGTCGCCACATTAGAAAATACACATGCGTTACCTAACTTATGTAATTGAATCCATAATGTTTGTAAGTATATCTGCAGTGAGTTATCAAAAGCTGTGATGAAGTATGACACAGCCATGAGGATCTGTGCTAGAACAGAGTATTCTGGCAATACAGTAAATGATTTCACTCTATACCATTTTACTGAATCTCTACAGTAGTGAACCTTTACAGATGAAGGTTGGGTTACAGTAATGTGGCAGTCTCTATGGTAATCTGTTTACAGTATCACATGGCATACATACTGTAATGTAAAATGCTGTATTTGATGCCATCTGTCTCCCTTCTACTGAAGCATCTCTAATCAATCTAATGTTTTACAGTCATCAACCGTTTCCGCTTATACTCTATTCTTCTTTACAGTGTTTTCACAAATGGCAAATTTCTCTGTATCTCACTCACACATAGACACACACACACACACTTTGAACATAGTGGTGGTTATTATCTATAAATCACTTATGTAAAAGAATTCATTACATTTGGTTATCCATATCGGTAATTGCAAACAAGTTCTATAGAAATATAGAATCAATATCTACAGGTGTAACTCGAAAAATTTGAATATCGGGCAAAAGTTAGAATTTTGATGATTATGGCTTACAGCTTATGAAAAACCAAAATTCAAAATCTCAGAAAATTAGAATATTACATGAAATCAATAAAAAAAATTTTTTTACGTAAATACAGAAATGTCGGCCCTCTGAAAAGTATAATCATGCATGTGTATATAGTTCCATAGACTAAATGTATTAGTTTCACCTTCTAATTTGAATCACTGAAATACATGAACTTTTGCACAATATCCTATCATTTTTCGAGTTTCATTTGTATAGAAATCTATGGGTGTACCAAATGATTCATTGATTAACCATTAAGATCAGTTGGCTTAAATAATAGACAAATGTGTTAAACTGAACAAAAAGAGATGCAAATCAAAAGTTTGATAGCAAGAGCTTTATGAAAGGCAGTTACTGTGAATGAAATAATAATGTAGATGAAACACTTATTTTGTGTTGTGAAAAGGATACTTTGTGATTTTGTGAATTGTACTAACACAATTGAAAACATGATGAAATGTTTGAAAAAAGTGCACTTTTGATGATCTGTTGTGATATTAGCACTAAGAGTTTTGAAAATGTACACCTTACTTGTGAAAATAGTACCAAAGCTAATAAAAAAAACTGTAATAACATTTTAAGTGTAATTTATGTGATTTGCTATATTTTGAACCCAATCTTTCTTTGTAGAAGGCATAAAGTTTATCATACTGATTTCAAAGTTAAGGATTCATTAGTTTGAATATGCATTGAACCAAACACTATCATAACATCTAATCTTAGTTGAAAATTCAATATGCTTCATTTTTGACAAAACATCTCATGTTACGGTAGTGACTGCACATTTTGGTATTGACAGTAATGTTTTGGTAGCAGACACACATCTGACAATAAATATCTTATAAGAACACCTAGAGCTATTCTATACTTTGGGTCTTGAGGTGCAAGTGAGAAGAGGTATGCTCATAGATATTTCTTCCTAAAAAACAACAACAACTTACAATGTAGACTGTTTCAGAACCACTTTGTTTTATTTTCACATTTTCAAAATAATTCTCTCTGTCTCTCGGTTGTAGTTTTTCTATTTTTTAGGCATGTTGGTGTTTTATGTCATTCTCCCTGTCAAGTTAATCATAGAAATTAATATTACTGACAACCACCTTACACCTAAGCTAGTATCATCCCAGCAGGCACACAACGTCATATGACGTTGATATTTGGTTTAATTTTGGTTGCGACGTCGGTGACCAAAATCCAACATCACCTCAACGTCTATGGCCAACGTTAAGTTGACGTCAAATAATGACGTCAGCTGACGTTGATATTTTGTTGTTTTTAGGTTGTGTTGTAAAGTTACCAAAATTCAACATCTTTTGACGTTTTAATGGTAACGTCCACACAACGTCAAATTCTAACATCATTAGACGTTGATATTTTGTTGGTTTTAGGTTGTGGTATTAACTAACCAAAATACAATGTCAGGCCAACGTCTCCTGACAACGTTATATTTACGTCAAAAACTGACATTTAGTCGTGAGGTATGGTGACCAAAACCCAACATGTTCTTAACGTGATAATGCATCGTCCACACAACGTCAAATTCTAACATCGTTAGACGTTGATATTTTGTTGGTTTTAGGTTGTGGTATTAACTAACCAAAATACAACGTCAAGCCAACGTCTCCTGACAACATCATATTTACGTCAAAAACTGACATTTAGTCGTGATGTGTGGTGACCAAAACCCAACATGTTCTTAACGTGATAATGCATCGTCCACACAACGTCAAATTCTAACATCGTTAGACGTTGATATTTTGTTGGTTTTAGGTTGTGGTATTAACTAACCAAAATACAACGTCAAGCCAACGTCTCCTGACAACATCATATTTACGTCAAAAACTGACATTTAGTCGTGATGTGTGGTGACCAAAACCCAACATGTTCTTAACGTGGTAATGCATCGTCCACACAACGTCAAATTCTAACATCGTTAGACGTTGATATTTTGTTGGTTTTAGGTTGTGGTATTAACTAACCAAAATACAACGTCAAGCCAACGTCTCCTGACAACATCATATTTACGTCAAAAACTGACATTTAGTCGTGATGTGTGGTGACCAAAACCCAACATGTTCTTAACGTGATAATGCATCGTCCACACAACGTCAAATTCTAACATCGTTAGATGTTGATATTTTGTTGGTTTCAGGTTGTGGTATTAACTAACCAAAATACAACGTCAAGCCAACGTCTCCTGACAACGTCATATGTGCGTCAAAAACTGACATTTAGTCGTGATGTGTGGTGACCAAAACCCAACATGTTCTTAACGTGATAATGCATCGTCCACACAGCGTCAAATTCTAACATCGTTAGATGTTGATATTTTGTTGGTTTTAGGTTGTGGTATTAACTAACCAAAATACAACGTCAGGCCAACATCTCCTGACAACATCATATTTATGTCAAAAACTGACATTTAGTCGTGATGTGTGGTGACCAAAACCCAACATGTTCTTAACGTGATAATGCATCGTCCACACAACGTCAAATTCTAACATCATTAGATGTTGATATTTTGTTGGTTTTAGGTTGTGGTATTACAGTTTTTTTTATTCGCTTTGGTACTATTTTCACAAGTAAGGTGTACATTTTCAAAACTCTTAGTACAAAAATCCAAACTGATCACACTTGTAACGCAGCTAGTCATTCTTTCAAAACATGATGTAATGCTTTCATTACAGTTATACATTTTTCAGTCCACATAATCATTGTTTCAAACACAAGATTATTGTAATATGTAATGAGAACGTTTGGTTTAATCACAGAAACACAACAGTATGATCTTCTTTCAATTTAGTACTTTTAACAATCAGTTCATTCAACATCAAACAATGCAAGATACATGTTTCAAATCACCCTTGTGCTGAAATAATTACAGTATTATAATACAGGCTACAGTTGCCACATTAGAAAATACACATGCATTACCTAACTTATGTAATTGAATCCATAATGTTTGTAATAGTATCTGCAGTGAGTTTTTAAAAGCTGTGATGAAGTATGACACAGCCATGAGGATCTGTGCTAGAACAGAGTTTTCTAGCAATACAGTAAATGATTTCACTCTATACCATTTTACTGAATCTCTACAGTAGTGGACCTTTACAGATGAAGGTTGAGTTACAGTAATGTGGCAGTCTCTACCATGGTAATCTGTTTACAGTATCACATGGCATACATACTGTAATGTAAAATGCTGTATTTGATGCCATCTGTCTCCCTTCTACTGATGCATCTCGAATCAATCTAATGTTTTACAGTCATCAACCGTTTATCTCCCTTTATACTCTATTCTGCTTTACAGTGTTTTCACAAATGACAAATTTCTCTGTATCTCTCACACACAGACACACACACACTTGAACATAGTGGTGGTTATTATCTATAAATCACTTATGTAAAAATAATTCATTACATTTGGTTATCCATATCGGTAATTGCAAACAAGTTCTATAGAAATATAGAATCAATATCTACAGGTGTAACTCGAAAAATTTGAATATCGTGCAAAAGTTATAATTTTGATGATTATGGCTTACAGCTTATGAAAAACCAAAATTCAAAATCTCAGAGAATTAGAATATTACATGAAATCAATAAAAAAAATAATTTTACGTAAATACAGAAATGTCGGCCCTCTGAAAAGTATAATCATGCATGTCTATATAGTTCCATATACTACAGTTTTTCTCATTTGCTAAGGCACGCTAAATGAAACTGGGATCCGTTTGATCTTCATCATCGTATTATTAGCACAGCAGAAGTCTTCTCTTGCAAATGCTTTAACACTTTTTCATTTGTTTCACACATTTTTCACACCCTTTTTCAAAACAGTTACCACAGATCTCATTGAAAGACCCCAAACTCTATTGGATTCACTGTGTTGAACAAAAGGAAAACATCTATAAACAGCTGATAGAAAGTCTTTGCATAATTATAAATCTCTATCCATCTGTGTGAAACTCATTTGCACAACTCTTCAATCAGCAATCAGTCCTCATCCATCTATAAAAGATGTCACCTCTATGTTGCTATTTGCAAGCATGGATCAAAGAGGCCATAGGCACGGAAGGAGAGGAAGAGGCCATGGCAGAGGGGCCAGAGGAAGGGAGGAGTTTGAGGAAGAGGAGCAAGAGGAGTAAGAGGCCATGGCAGAGGGGCCAGAGGAAGAGGAGTTTGTATGCGTGGTGGAGGAGCTGCAGCAGCAAGAGGACGAAATCGAGCTGAAGTTTCAAATGAAATTTGAAAACATGAAATTTTCAAATGAAAAACAATTATTGACCATGTCATCAATCATAGCTTGTCATTTAGAGAGGCTGGACAGAGGCTGGTCCAGCCCATTCTGAGTCGGAGCACTGTGGCATCTATTGTCAGGCTTTTTCAGAATGAACAGGTAATTCACAGTGTTACTGTAATGTATACCACTATTTCAGCTTTACTGTATTGCCCTGTTAGCAGAACAAACTGTGTATACAGTAATGCAGATCTTTTATCAATCCCATTTATGTGACTGTCATATAGTAATGTAAATTTTGACATGCTTTTTGCTTTTACTTTATAGAATGCACACATTATATATATATATATATATATATATATATATATATATATATATATATATATATATATATATATATATATATATATATATATATAATATATATATATATCTCTTTTTTTTTTTACCCATAAGTTTCATTTGGTAGGTTTTATTTTCCAGTATCCATTTGAGTTTGTAAAGTATCATTTCATATTGATGGCTGTATTTTGTATTTTGTTGTCCATTGTGTAATGATTGATTGAAAGAATAAATTAATTTGACCACAAGTTGTGTTGTTTGATGGAAAGATTTGCTTATGTTACATGTTTTTAATGTTTTGTGAGTGTTAGAGCATTTTGCTAACAAAATTAGTCATTTTGACCATTGAGCTTTAGTTTTATCCTATGTGTTAACTGTTTTGAAAATGTGATGTCAGAGTGGGCAAATGTGTTTAAGCAATCGAGAAAAACTGTAAATGTATTAGTTTCACCTTCTAATTTGAATCACTGAAATACATGAACTTTTGCGCAATATCCTATAATTTTTCGAGTTTCATTTGTATAGAAATCTATGGGTGTACCAAATGATTCATTGATTAGCCATTAAGATCAGTTGGATTAAATAATAGACAAATGTGTTAAACTGAACAAAAAGAGATGCAAATCAAAAGTTTGATAGTAAGAGCTTTATGAAAGGCAGTTACTGTAAATGAAACATGTATGTAGATGAAACACTTATTTTGTGTTGTGAAAAGGATACTTTGTGATTTTGTGAATTGTACTAACACAATTGAAAACATGATGAAATGTTTGAAAAAAGTGCACTTTTGATGATCTGTTGTGATATTAGCACTAAGAGTTTTGAAAATGTACACCTTACTTGTGAAAATAGTACCAAAGCGAATAAAAAAAACTGTAACTAACCAAAATACAACGTCAAGCCAACGTCTCCTGACAACGTCATATGTGCGTCAAAAACTGACATTTAGTCGTGATGTGTGGTGACCAAAACCCAACATGTTCTTAACGTGATAATGCATCGTCCACACAACGTCAAATTCTAACATCATTAGACGTTGATATATTGTTGGTTTTAGGTTATGGTATTAACTAACCAAAATACAACATCAATCCAACGTCTCCTGACAACATCATATTTATGTCAAAAACTGACATTTAGTCGTGAGGTATGGTGACCAACCCAGCGGGCACCATGATATCAATTTGACGTCAAAAGTTGGTCAAGACTTGATCAAGATATTGTATATCATTTTAAGGTCAGTTTGAAAAGAAAATGTCTTCCAGTGGTAATTAGATGAAAAAGAGAAAGTTAATACCCACACTGAAAATGGTTTATGTATATGCAGGTCAATATGTTTGACATTCAGTTTACATCAAATCAATGTCAAGGTTTGGTTTTGACGTCAATTTGATTTGTATATTTGACCTGTTCCTTGACGTTGATTTTGACATCAATTTGATGTCTTTTCAACATCAATTGCCCACTGGGAAAACCCAACATGTTCTTAACGTGATAATGCATCGTCCACACAACGTCAAATCCTAACATCCTTAGATGTTGATATTTTGTTGGTTTTAGGTTGTGGTATTAACTAACCAAAATACAACGTCAAGCCAACGTCTCCTGACAACATCATATGTACGCCAAAAACTGACATTTAGTCGTGATGTGTGGTGACCAAAACCCAACATGTTCTTAACGTGATAATGCATCGTCCACACAACGTCAAATTCTAACATCGTTAGATGTTGATATTTTGTTGGTTTTAGGTTGTGGTATTTACTCATCAAAATACAACGTCCTACGTCAAACATTTATTTGTGATGTGTGGTGACCAAACCCCAACATCACCTTGACGTCATAATGGTAACATCCACACAATGTCAAATTCTAACATCATTAGACGTTGATCTTTTGTTATTTTTAGGTTGTGTTGTAGAGAAACTAAAACCCAACGTTAAGCCAACGTCTCAAACCAACGTCAAATGCTGACATTTAGTCATAAAGGTATGGTGACCAAAAATCAGCGTCTCTTTAATGTCATAACAGTAACGTCCATATAACGTCAATTCTAATATCATTAGACGTTGATTTTTTTTTATTTTTAGGTTGCGTTGTAAAGTAACTAAAATCCAACGTTGAGCCAATGTTTCAAACCAATGTCACATTGACGTCAAATACTGACATTTAGTGGTGAGGTATGGTAACCAAAATCAAACGCCATCTTGATGTCATTATGGTAACGTCCATATAACGTCAAATTCTTACATCATTAGCTGTTGATATTTTGTTGGTTTTATGTTGTGGTAATAACTAACCAAAATACAACGTCAAGCCAACGTCTCAACACAACGTCCTACGTCAAACATTTTTTTGTGATGTGTGGTGACCAAACCCCAACATCACCTTGACGTCATAATGTTGATATCCACACAATGTCAAATTCTGAAATCATTAGACGTTGTTATTTTGTTGGTTTTAGGTTGTGGTATTAACAAACCAAAATGCAACATCAAGCCAACATCTCCAGACAATGTCATAATTACGTCAAACATTGACATTTAGTCGTTAAGTATGGTGACCACAACCTAACATCTCCTTAACGTCATAATGGTAACTTCCACACAATGTCAAATTCTAACATTTATTACATTAATCTTTTGTTATTAATGGTTATGTTGTAGAGAAACTAAAACCCAACGTCAAGCCAACGTCTCCTGACAACATCATATTTACGTCAAAAACTGACATTTAGTCGTGATGTGTGGTGACCAAAACCCAACATGTTCTTAACATGATAATGCATCGTCCACACAACGTCAAATTCTAACATCATTAGATGTTGATATTTTGTTGGTTTTAGGTTGTGGTATTAACTAACCAAAATACAAAGTCAAGCGGGATAACCCTAACGTGATAACCCTAACGTGATAATGGTAACTTCCACACAATGTCAAATTCTAACATCATTAGACGTTGATCCTTTGTTATTTTTAGGTTGTGTTGTAAAGAAACTAAAATCCAACGTTGAGCCAACGTCTCAAACCAACGTCAAATGCTGACATTTTAGTCATAAAGGTATGGTGACCACAAATCAGCGTCTCTTTAATGTCATAACAGTAACATCCATATATGGTCAATTCTAACATCATTAGACGTAGATCTTTTGTTATTTTTAGGTTGCGTAGTAAAGTAACTAAAATCCAACGTTGAGCCAAGTCTCAAACCAATGTCACATTGACGTCAAATACTGACATTTAGTGGTGAGGTATGGTGACCAAAATCACGGGCGTCAGTTTGGTTTGAAATGTGGTGGGGACAGAGACGCATTCGGAAGTGCATTTTCAAAAGTGCTGGGTATAGACTGTAAAAAAGAGGTACAAACTTGTCAAACTGTGCAGCCTCTCTGCTCAATCCATAAATAAATGCATCGATCAATTCAATGGTCTAGTGGCAGAACTTTTGCCAAGCGTGTCAGAGGTTACAGGTTCTAATCCGCCCTCGGTATATTTTTTTATCTCTCTCATCAAAACCGAATGTGTTCATCATTGGTTTCAGTCTATATCAAGCAGGAACACGTTTGTAGGCATTTTATTTTGTGATTTCACCGGAATGAAAAGAGAGTCTCCACAACTGCGATAGATTGAGGAGCGCGAGTGAAGACTGCGGGTGCCACAGAGAACACTGTATCCATGACACTGATAACAGCGGACACGAGCGCTCAGCTTGAGTTCAAAAACAAAACATTTTAGTGCTAGATCTCGTATTAAATAACAAACTAAATGAATGCTCTGCTAGTTAACTGGAGATGTTTTATTTGTATTAGGTACATCCGTGCCTCAATGTTTCCAAAAGTGGTGGGTACAAAATGACTCATGACGAAATCTGGTGGGGACGCGTACCCACCGTCCCCACCGAAATCGACACCTATGACCTTTAACTAACCAAAATACAATGTCAAGCCAACATCTCCAGACAATGTCATATTTACGCCAAACATTGACATTTAGTCGTTAGGTATGGTGACCACAACCTAACATCTCCTTAACGTCATAATGGTAACTTCAACACAATGTCAAATTCTAACATCATTAGACGTTGATCCTTTGTTATTTTTAGGTTGTGTTGTAAATAAACTAAAATCCAACGTTGAGCCAACGTCTCAAACCAACGTCAAATACTGACATTTTAGTCATAAAGGTATGGTGACGAAAAATCAGTGTCTCTTTAACGTCATAACGGTAACGCCCATATAACGTCAAATTCTAACATCATTAGACGTTGATCTTTTGTTATTTTTAGGTTGCGTTGTAAAGTAACTAAAATCCAACGTTGAGCCGACGTTTCAAGCTAACGTCATAATGATGTCAAATACTAAAATGTGTTGTTGGGTCACAATCTCACTTCTAAATTGTCGTGAGGTATGGTGGTCTAAACCCAGCAATGTCACTATGTTAACATCTAGACAACACAACATTCCATTATTAGATGTTTTTGTTTTGTTGACTGCACATCATGGTTACTAAACAAAACACAAACATCAGCATGCTAATGTACATATACATCTTAAATAGGATACCCGCAACGGTGAACGTGATTTCACCAAGTACCACATGATCCAGGATCAACATCTTTGTTGATCCTGGATCAACTTTCCAATCAACCAATCAGATTTGAGGGACAAGTTTACTGTTTATGTCAGGTTTAGGCTTAGAACCAGGGTGAAGTACTTAAATATCAGTGTTATTCACCTTTCATTACCCTCTGATTTTAGGGAAAAGTTATGGGTAGGGTTAGGTTTAGGGGTAGGAATTGGGTAAGGAATACATTTTGGGACAGGAATGTTGATCCAGGACCAACAACATATGTTGATCCAGGACCATGTCTTACTTGGCAAAATCACGGTGACCTACAGGCAACATTAGACATATTTGGTATGATTTCAGTTGTGGTGTTGGGTAAGAGAAATTCAATGTCTAATATACACCAACTTCATACTTATGAATAATTCAGACTGAAGTCTTTGTGACCTAGTAAACGTCAAACTTACTGTAAGCATTGCTCTTTATTTTATCTAAGGTGATAGTTTGGATTATCCATAGACTTTCTGGTTCATGCAAGTGTAATAGATCAAATTGACCCATTGTGTTCCCTGTCAGAAGAACAAGCTCTTCACCAGGAGCGTGCTGATCTAAAATGAATACTACCTGCAAGCAAGCAACTGAAAGGGTGTGCACAACAACACACATTGGTTTGGGATTTATTAATGGTTTATACTTATTTCTACAATTACATAATGAATCATAAACCACCTTGTAGGTTTGTTTTGCATATTTACAAAAAAAAAAAAAACAGCTGGGTTGATACTAAAAATGATGTTGTTTGCAGGTGTATACAGTACACTTTATTCAATTTGGAGCAGCACACTCTCGGTAAGGTGTTCATTCTCACAAGAGGGAAGACTTTATGGTTCAAAATTGGATGATCTACATTAGGGTGACCATATTTTGATTACCAAAAAACAGGACACTCGGCCCAGCAAACAGATAGGCCTACTCAAATGATATCGAAGTTTACTCAAAAGATACCTTATTAATTTCAATGCATTTGGGTTATGCCTCCTCTGTATGGATAGAAATGTGTTATATTGTTATATGAAAACAGGACATGTCCTGGGATAACAGGACAGTTGGTCACCTTAATCTACATTATGGAACAGCAAATACACTGTGTGGGTGAAATGTGAATTACCTTTTATAAAATAAAAATATAAATTAAGTTGTGCTTTTGGGTAATCAAAATCTCCAAAGTCACAGTACAGTTTATCTGAGACTAATGAATTCAGGTAGTGACAGGGTAACAGTTATCAACATCTGTATAGTCCAACAACCTGACAAATGTTTTTGCTTTTTAATTAGGGCTACTTATCAGGTGGTAATACATTTGGTTATAGTGTACACTGTAGGCTATATAACACATGGCCTTCATGTGGATTCCATGAGAAACAGACATACATTGCACCCATAATTTCTTTATCAAGTTGTGCTTCATAACAGTGCAGCTGTCAGACAAACGCAGCAATTATTATTACTATACAAATAATGATGATAATATGAATAACAATAATAATAAATTCAATTTAGCCTATTGAAGTGTGCAACAGTTTTTTGAATGTTGCAGGTAACCCAAGAAATTTAAAATTGATACCTAACCAATCACAGTTAGGCATCAATTTGAAATTAATTCCTAAACAATCACAGTTAGGCATCAATTTCCTCCGCTCTACCCTCTTGTGGGAAAGACCTCACGTTTCCACTCCAGCCATTGTACTGTCTGCGCGGGCACTGCACACCTTTCAACATCCTGATATACCTGCTGTGGACGGTGAGTGAACAGAGGTAACGAAAATATAAATAAATATTGGTGTTTATTAGTTTTATTTTATTTTATGTGGACTGGGAAATCAATGGATTTTTGTGAACTGACGCGAATTTCCACCTGGCCTACTATTTAACTACCAGAGTAACAGTTAATTTACCTAATTGATGTAGTTAAAAGTGACTTTTATATAATAACTATAGTTTAAGTAGTGATAGGAATGATGCCTCAGCGGCGCACATAGCTATGTCTGAATGAACTGCACGTGCGGCGGCTGTCCGGTTCGCTGGGGATAACGTTATAGGCTGTTGTTGTTGGGGAGTAGCACGTGAATTTTAATGCATTAATTTATATTCATTTTACGGAGCCCTCCACATGACACGCAAAGCATATATATTGTTTTTTACATAGTGGCCATACTTGTCCTTTGTCGTGGATTTTTAGATCACTTTATTGTGTAAAATGTGCTTGTGGGACGTCAGTATTTGGATGTGGGACGTCAGTATAAGGATTTTCGACAGCCAATTTTAAAATACAAAGAAATAAGCCTAATATGATATGATTGAATGTTTATTTATCTAGATGAATTGGCAGTAGCCTTAACAAATGTCATGTGGTGCGAACGTGATTTATCTTAATTTATTTCCTTCTGTAGTTCTGGTAACACTTTACAATACTGCATTAATTCATACTTAACTAATGCACAGATGATTACGAGTCAATGTATGACACAATTATACTGCATCAGCAACTAATAAAGAGTCTATATTAATATTTTAAGTAATTATATTTATTAATTCATAAATAATAATAATTTTATTAACTAACAGTGTAAATGAATGTGCTCATTACCACAAAATGGGTCAAAGCTATGTACTTGTCTGTTTTAATTAATCATTAGCGTATGCTTTGTAAAGGTATATCATTATTTAAATATTAACTAATTAAGTAATATGTCATAGTATGATGCATAATGTGGAAGTCAAAACCAAAATGACATATTGCAATTAGTTAATAGTAATACATTACATAAGGCATACATTAACTCGTGATTATCTGTCCTTTGTTACCATAGTTCTCTGGAATTAAAGTTTGCCTTTCTTTGAGTTTTTGTGATCTCATATTTTTGTTCTATAAGGGCAGGCATCAACTGTTGAGGAGCTAAATGTCCTTGATAAATCCCTCAACTGCCTGGAGGAAAAGCAGATACCGGTAAGGACATACATGTAGTCATACCAGTATAATGCAATTTTTATAATGTGCAGTGTTTCAATCCCTGTGTGACTTGCAACCGTCATGGGGATACACTGTTAACCTTTTTTTGTGTTTAAACTAAAATACTGTTCCTCCAATTTCAGATTAATAGCTTGTCCAATGATAGAGAAATACATTTGAAGGACAATGGGAAAAGGATCATGGAGAAGTAAGTTTTTATATTATCAGTTCTTGGCAGAATCATGTGTTATTTTATCTGGCACTTGATGTTGTAATCAAGTCAAGTCAAGTCACCTTATTATATAGCGCTTTTACAATACAAATTGTTTCAAGCAGCTTTTCAGAGATAACAGGAAAACAATGTGTAATAGTATTGTCAATTGAAAATTAAATGTCCCAACTAAGCAGCCAAAAGGCGAAGGCAACAGTGGCAAGGAACCAAACTCCATCAGGTGACAGAATGGAGAAAAAAACCTTGGGAGAACCCAGCTCAGTCGGGGGGCCATCTCCTTGCCAACGAATGAACAGTGTATGATTGTCACAGACAGTTGATGAAGTTAACTATCTATTAGGCTGTAGTCACAAGAAATCCGTAGTCGACCAAAGTCCTGTCCTGCGCAACGATTAGTCGACTAAAAAAAAAAAAAAAAAAATGCGATGTTTTGCATTTTGATTGAACATTTATTAAACAATTGTCATAGAGCATTTATAAACAACAACGAAAACACACGAATAATACATAAAACTATAATAATAATACAATTCTTTGAAATTAAGTGATTTTTTGAGATGGTCCTCACTGCAGAACATGAAATCCACGGAGGAGTCGGATCTAGATCCGACTCCTCCACTTACATACCTAAACCTACCAGCTCCACCCCTTATCCCTAAACCCACCCAAACTACCCAGCTCCACCTTATCCTAAACCCACCTAAACCTACCAACCCACCCTTAATCTGATCCGACTCCGCCCCGGGTCTCCTTACTGCAATGAGGTCTACTGGATTTTTTATCTGCAAAGTGAAGAGCTCTGTCCTAGGTCTATAGTGACAGTCACAATCGCGCACCTGACCACACCACACGCTACAAAAAATAGAACTGCTACTGCCAAATAATGAAAAATCCTAACGAAAGCTCTCGTTTATACAGGCTGTATATTCTTTTCAAAGCTATGGGTTAACTTTTGCCCAGCCGATCTAACGTTAGGCGTTTTAAAACAAACACACAAAACAACCAAATAGCCTAGCTAAAAAAAAACAATCCTAATAATAATAGGCTATAGCCTATAGTAGGAAGGCATATAGGTTTATTTTCGTTTTGTTACATTATTTAGGCTATTTTCAAACGCGTCAAGTGTACAAATAAAAACAAAAACATAAGAAAACACAGTCTATTGAGTCAGCATAATAAAGCCGTTAAGGCTACTTACAGATCTGCAGGCCTAGTCCACCTTTTTTTATGTTATGGGCCAAAAACACTAACATGTCCACATTCTTGGGTAAAAGACAGCTCCTCGACTTGTTAACAACAAATCCTGCTTTGGAAAATTTGCGCTCTGCAGGAGTGGAGGTTGCAGGGATGCAGCCAGACAAAAGATTTAGATTTCATGGACATTTTGTCACATCGCGCCATACGGCGTACCGTGTTCTCCTTTTTCCAAAGCACTTGGGCGGTTGCACTCCGGAGGCGTCTGTCGTTGCTAAGCGCAACCATCAGCTGCACTCTCCGTTACAGCAAGCAAAACTACCTATATTCCTTACTGAGCGCGAAGCAGCAGTGCAGCCAGCCGCAGGTGCGGTTCCCGAGTGTTCGTGGTGCGCTAAACTGTGGCGCTGTTACAAAATAGCCCAAAGCATTTAAAGTTGGGGATAAAACATTGACTAATTATATTTAGAATACAGTAATATATAACTGCGTATAAAGGATTAAATATCAAGGAGTAAATCAATGAAAATTTCTTTCTATTGGTAAAAATATATATATATATATATATATATATATATATATATATATAATATATATATATGCATGCAACTGGTCGACCAATGAGAATGTCAGTCGACCAAGACGGCATCGACCGATTAGTCGACTAAAGTTGACAGCCCTACTATCTATCTATCCATCCGTCTGTCTGTCTAATTAGGGATGTGTGTGATGACTAATTTTAAAGTCGTTTAAACAGAGGTTAGTAACCGACTAGGCTTGCTACGATAGTCGGTGTTGAGGCGGGCGTACACGGTGCGAGTTCGGACACTCGTGAGATATTGCACGTCAGGAGTCAGTTAACTTGATAATCGCGTCAAAACAGCCGGTACACGGCATGACTGTCCTGCACAAATTTTATCTAATATTAATTTCTGTCACTTCTGTGAACTGACCACTGCATAGAATATGAAAAATATGAATATCTTCGTGAGTCAGCTGTCAACAACAGGCCTAAACCACCATGGTACCAGCACAAAAACACAATCAGTAAAATATCATCGAATTATTATCAACAAAACTTTGAAAATATCGAGACATATTTTTGTCAATATTGCGCACCCCTAATGTAAGGTATCTATTTTGATTTCTTCGGGTCTTAACAATCCTTAAATTTGACTTTAAAAAATGTGCAGAAACCCTGCTATACGCTGGTGAAAAACAGGCGGACTCCCCAAATTTTTTAAACATTTTTTATGAGGTGCTCGGCTTGGCTCGTAATTCCTCTCACACGTTGCGAACATGCGAGCATCAACGATATCCACGCGATCATCTGCGAGCTCATAAAACAGCAAATAAAAAAAAATGATATACAATCATTAAGTTCAGTTAGAGAGCAGACACTATTAAACTGAACATGTCTGCTTAATAAATCTTCAGCCGAACGAGAGTCGCCGCACAGATCAGCAACATTAGTCAGTTTCATTCATTACAAGAGTGAGGAGCTGACTGACAAGGTGACTGCGGAATAATGTGTCACAGCGAAATGTAAGTATTCAAGTATTCATCGCTAATTAAAAAAATTAAACTAACATGTGCACGGCCACACGTGTCAACGGGCGCGGAGCGAGCAGAACAGAACTGAACAGAACTCCCATTGATGTGCGGCCGTGCACATGTTAGTTTTGTTTTCAAATTGGCACCAGTTCGGGGCACAACAACAAAACAGTGCTGTTCCACACCATTATGAATGCCCGTGCAAACATGCGCATTTTCCGTTTGCCTTTAAATTAGCCATTTAAAAGCCCCGCTGGTGATACCGGTATTACCGGTGTTGTCCACATGTCGATTAACCGGTGGGAAAATATCATCGCTGTCACATCCCTATAACCGACTAGTCTAAAATTAAAACCCCTGCAGTTAAAATAGGAACACTGTGTACATTTGATTCAATTAAAACTTAATTTACTATTCCAATATGCAATATCCAAATTCCAATATGCAATATCCAAATATAATTTTTCTACATGTTCAAATCCTTCCTGACCTTTGGAATCAACACCAGGCCAACAGTAGAACCAGTGTGACATCTAGATGTGACAAACCTACTAAACTATAACATTCGTTATATAATGTGTTGTATATAATTAATTATTTGGACATTTAAATCCTCTTCCTTTTGTATCCACAGGTTGATGACAAATGAGGTAATGGCCAGTTTCATTATGAAGGACGGGAAAGGAGCATCTTTACAATGTTGTCACAGGTAAAAAAAAAAAAAAATATATTATTTTGACGATCATGTGCCCCCAGTGAAGCTGACTTTTAATTTTACGGGCGGCCCTGAGCACACAGCGCTCCTATTCTTCGTCTTCATTAGTTTATGCTCTCTGTTTAACAGTTTTGTCTAATACGTTGTAACACTCGGCCCAATCAGCTGGGTTACAAAGTAAAATTGGGGTCAGATTAAACTGTGTGAGTTTTTTTAAGAAGTGTTTTAAAAGATGAGACGACAACAGAAATAAAGTGAATAAATTAAGTGTATTTACAAACTCCACAAGGAACTTAAAACAACACTATAAAACAAGAAAACTTAGGCTGTTAAAAGCATAGAGTCCATTGGTTCCATACCCTAAAACAGTCCTTAAGAGTCCGTGCGTGCTGTAAGTCCCAATGTGTGAGTGTCCACCGGTGTATATACAATCCAACTGTAGTGATAATCCAATGAAAAGTGATGAAGTTTGCTGGAATGGTAAGTCCTTAAAAGAAACTCCTCAATCCCGCTTTGGTCGTCTTGACAGAGACCTCGATTGTTTGCCATGCTGCTTCTTTTATGCTGGCCATTGATCGCTCCCATGACAGGCAGCCTCAATCATTTAAAGACATACACACATTAAATAGATAAGAGGAATAAAATGGACTAAAATGACAAAGACAACATGTAAACCTATAAAACCTCTAATATACATAAAATACATAATATATAGAGTGGTTAAAACATGTGTCATGTGTGACAGTGTCACAACGTTACTGGATATAACCTGTTGTTGGATAGAACAAAGAAAGTAAACTGTATAAGAAAAAGTATTATAGTTTTTGCTTTTATATTATTAGTAACAAAAAGGCAAACACTATTAATACTTCCTCATATTCAGCAAATGTACTCATTTATATAATTTAAACAAATCTTTGAATATATATATAAAAAAAAATAATTTCACAATCCTTGCAGACTTAGTCGAACCCAGCAGATATTCAATCCTGGTCAGTCCGTGTGAATTAGTTCAGCTTCACTGGGGACACATGATCGACAAACTTTAAACTTTTGATTTCAAACTATGCTGGTGCTATATTCAGTTGCCCTCTGTCATATTCATGTCATTTTACACTGTGTGCTAAATGTAAAATGTTTGTCACCTATTCAAAAAAAGTATGATTCCTTGTGCGCACAAACTTACTGAGTGCCAGGTTGAATGCACTTTCTTTTTATTCATATTTTTTTCAAACGATTTCTTTATCGGCCTGTACAGTATTTTTCATATATAATTACAGAATCAAGAAGTTACAAACTAAAAGGCTGTTTAATTTATAGATTTATTTTTTTAAATTCATTTGCAGATTATTTATTTAAATATTAATTCATATCTTAGTATATCAGACAGGTATCGTTCGATGCCAGTCTTAATTTTCTTGATAGTGCATCTCAAAATTGGGAAGATCACGATTATGATCATGGCTCGTGATTGTTTCTTATAAGAATGTGATATTAAATTTTGGCAAGAATGCCCACCCCTACTCTAACTGTTGTTTTTACATTCAATCTGATGTTTTTTCAATGTTCATTTAGCTTAAGACATTGCAAAAACACATAGGCGTTGCGTCTGTGTATTCACATTTTTCTGCTTGGAATTTCTGATCGCCATTTGTGAACAGCATCAAAAGTCTCTTTTGATGAGTTACAGAATGTACATGCAGTAATGTTACATGTGTATGGCCCTTAAAGCTAGGGTAGAATTTTTTTTCCAAAAACTTGTTGAAAGTGTGTTCCAATCCTGGTAGCTATATAGATATATGATGTCCTACCTGTTTGTCAACATATACATTTCCATACCTCTACGCAACTAAAATTGTATTTTTTGCAAATGTCTCACCAGTGAATGAGACACGAGGTAATCTAAAAGCATTGTACTCTCCTCCACCACCTCTTTGGTTATTTGGCTTTGGAGATGCTCTGAATTGTATCGATCGCTTTCCAAGCTAGCTTGCTATTGCTAGCCCCTCTGACATTTCCTATCCTAGCTTTAAGACTGTTTGCAATTTAATGTTTTAAAGCTTAATGTAGTGCATCATATCCTATATTGACCATACATTTTAATTTTCAAATGTTTCTTACAGAGAGTGTCCAGAGGACTTCAAAGGAGACGGAGGCAAACATTGGAGCGGCTGTCGCCACATGTTGAAAATATGCCCCAGATGGGTGGGGGGGTGGAGGTGGCAGGAAAAAAAATTGTACGATTTTAGAATAAGGATAATAATGTTAAGTATAAATGGTTATAGTTGAAAACCTTCTGTTAAAATAATGTAAAAAAAAAATGAATAAAATAAAAGGTTATTTTATAATCCATTTAATTTCTTTGTCATTTATCTAATAAACAACATTTGTGGATTCCAGTTTCACTAAAAATTAAGTTACTTTTCTGTTTGCTCTTGTCTTAAGATAAATACTTTTGGGTTTTCTTGCATTGGATCTTGACCTCTGTTCGACCTTGTTGTTACATGATGTTTCATTGTATGTTGATTTTTATTTTACAACAAAAACCTGGCTCTGTTAAAAGATTGATGTCATACCAACAAAATTACCATATATTTCTTTAAAGTTGGAATTTGACAGCTAATGTTGTGTTTTGACATATATCTGACATCAGATTGACGTCAACATCCAACGTTGGACAGATATTGCATTTTGGTTTAAAATGAAAATCGGGTTGACGTAATAACCCAACGTCAGACTGACGTCAACATCCAATGTTGGAAAGATTGCATTTTGGTTGAAAATAAAAATCAGGTCGACGTCATAACCCAACGTCTGTCTGTTGTCAATATCCAACATTGGACAGATGTTGCATTTTGGCTGAAAATAAAAATCAGGTCGACGTCATAACCCAACGTTGGACAGATGTTGCATTTTGGTTGAAAATGAAAATCGGGTTGACGTCATAACCCAACGTCAGTCTGTTGTCAACATCCAACGTTGGACAGACGTTGCATTTTGGTTGAAAATGAAAATCGGGTTGACGTCATAACCCAACGTCAGTCTGTCGTCAACATCCAATGTTGGACAGATGTTGCATTTTGGTGGAAAATGAAAATCGGGTTGACGTCATAACCCAACGTCAGTCTGTCGTCAATATCCAACGTTGGACAGATGTTGCATTTTGGTTGAAAATGAAAATCGGGTTGACGTCATAACCCACCGTCAGTCTGTCGTCAACATCCAACGTTGGACAGATGTTGCATTTTGGTTGAAAATGAAAATCGGGTTGACGTCATAACCCAACGTTAGTCTGTCGTCAACGTCCAACGTTGGACAGATGTTGCATTTTGGTTGAAAATGAAAATCGGGTTGACGTCATAACCCAACGTCAGTCTGTCGTCAACGTCCAACGTTGGACAGATGTTGCATTTTGATTGAATATGAAAATCGGGTTGACGTCATAACCAAACGTCAGTCTGTCGTCAATATCCAACGTTGGACAGATGTTGCATTTTGATTGGATATGAAAATCGGGTTGACGTCATAACCAAACGTCAGTCTGTCGTCAATATCCAACGTTGGACAGACGTTGCATTTTGATTGGATATGAAAATCGGGTTGACGTCATAACCCAACGTCAGTCTGTCGTCAATATCCAACGTTGGACAGATGTTGCATTTTGATTGGATATGAAAATCGGGTTGACGTCATAACCAAACGTCAGTCTGTCGTCAATATCCAACGTTGGACAGATGTTGCATTTTGATTGGATATGAAAATCGGGTTGACGTCATAACCAAACGTCAGAATAACGTCAACATCCAACGTTGGACAGACATTGGAAGTTTACGTTGATCTGATGTTGTATTCTGACGTCAACCCGATTTTCATATCCAATCAAATTGCAACGTCTACCCAACGTTTGGGTCCAACGTCAATCTAACGTCATGTTGACGTCCAGTGCCTGCTGGGATGGACTGCAACCTTAAGTAATTGTAACCTCATCACATTACAGAATTTTAACAGAATCTTGCAAACTAAAATACTACTAAAAAAAATTGTCACTACCAAAACAGTCACAACCGAAACATGTCTTGAAGTTTCAATTACTACAGCACATGGTTAGTAGTAATTATTTGCATAACTGTACTAAAATGTAGTTTATTCCTCCAAAAAAAAAAAGGATTATGTGTTCCCTTTTGTCACTACCAAAACAATAATGTCACAACCGAAACTGCAAGACATGTTTCGGTTGTGACTGTTTTGGTAGTGACAATTTTAGATACTTTTGAGCCTAGCTCGAAGATGCTAAACAGGCCATGATTAGCAAACACTGGTCAGAACAGTTGAACACATATAACAACTACATTTTATGGAATAACATCCAAAAAAGTTCTCAATAGCAGAAAAAATGAGTTTGGTAGTAACATTACCAATCATAGTTACACACAGATTTTTAGACTTTAGAACACATTTACCTCAAAATAATGGGATCAATCTACTCGCCATATAGCACATGAGAGAGAGGGATCAAAAATGTAGGGGTGTGGTTAAAAGCAGTCTCAGTTTTGGTAGTGACATGAAAATGCAGGACACGTTTTTTTAGATAAAGTTTCATGATTTAAAAATAAATTATAAAATAAATATTTTTTTTTAACTTAATTTAAAAAAAATAGATATTTTTAAAAAAAATTTAAACAATAATGGAAAAATGTGCAAAAAATTTTTCAATATCATTTTCAAAAGTTAAAATTTAGGGGTTAGGGTTTGGGACAGTCACGAATCAAGCCTTTGTGGTTCCTCCCACTCGCCACCACAGGGCTCCATCTCCCGAATATTAACAATACACATTTTCACTCCATTTCCCATAACCCCATGCCTGATACTGATTATCTGCACACCTGCCACTCATCACCCAGACTATTTATACAGGCCTTCACCACTGATTCATTGCGAAGTCTTGTTTCACCCTGGTTGACATGTCTGAGCATTTTCCCTGTTTATACGGATTCCTCTTTTACTGATCCTGGACTGTTCTACTCGTTTCGACCCTCTGCTTCATGCCATTGTGACCCTGCTTCGTTTGACTGGATTTATGCTTAACTGTTATCTCCCTGCCAACCGACTAGAATTGTGGACTGCCTCAGATATATCCTTTGCTGGTGATTGACCCCTGCCTGATTGTGTTACGTTTACTATTACCAATAAAGATACTGCAAATGGATCTCAATGACAATGCTTCATTACACCTCCTAATTGAAAGTAGCCCATAAATGATGATTTTATATATATAAAGCTTACTGATCCTTAAATATTATTGTGGGTTTCAATAGATAATTGATGGATCTTAGTACACATCTAAGATTTTAATAATTAAATGCTTTTCAAATGTGTTTTTTGGATGAGGGACAGCAGTTTGCAACAATTATGTAGAATGGCCCATTATATATGTATGTGTACTTGATGTCTTTTATATGTTATATATTTTCTCTGTTTCCTTATGCTGCGTCTTGGCCAGGTCTCTCTTGCAAAAGAGATTTTAATCTCAATGAGACTTTACCTGGTTAAATAAAGGTTAAATAAAAAGCAAAAATGTATTTCTCCACATAGACAGTAGTGAGACTCTTCTGTGGATCACCTGATGGTTTCTGCTCCTCATGATGATTTCTCACTACGATATAACACATCTATCAGAGTTTGCTGATCGATCTTCATCAGGGATGTGTGCTGATCGATCTTCATCATCTACTCTGTAAAGTGGAACAGAAGAGAAAACAATCAGTGTTCAGTGGAACAAATTACAACTAATAAGACTAAATTAAACAACTAATCTTATTGATAATTTCCTTTCATTAATGTTTGAAAGCTTTGTTCACATATCAGAGGTAAATGAAGATCTCTTTAATATCTCAGTGATGTTTCCTCACCTCAGGACACAGTTTGAGTCTCGTATCGCGTCTCTGAGCCGCTGCTTCGAGTCTCCTATCTCATTGTCTCTCAGATCAAGCTCTTTTAAAAACTGCAGTGCTTTTGAGTTAGTCAAAGACTGGGTTAAAGAAGAAACATCTGTAATGCCACAGAGATATAGACTAGAAAAACACAGAGGAAGAGAGATTATCTCACAAACAAATCATGAATGTGAAGCATTTTACACAAATATAATGTGGACTCAGACTCATTGTGTGATATTGAGAATAAAGTGTTTTAATTGCTGTAATTGCTGTAGAGTATAATGATACTAACTGTAGTTTCTCCAGCTTGAATTGTGGGTTCATCAGTAGATCACTGAGGTTTTTCACTCCTGAGTCTCCTAGATTACTCACGCTCAGGTCCAGATCTCTCAGTGACAGGTTTGATTTCAGAGCTGAAGTCAGGACGAGACTCTGTTCCTCTGTAATACTGCATCCACGCAGACTGAAGACAGAGAAATAACAATAGTTCACATCTATGATGATCATCTTATTGAAGAGCTACAGCAGCATTTAGTTTCCAATAGTCTGTTTTAAAACCCAGTCACACTAGTTCTGTGTGCTGGAAGACACTGTTTCTTTCGCTTTCATTTTCAGCCATTTATTTGACGTCTCTCTTCTTTATTCTCTGTTGAAAAGGCAGATTTCTGCATGTACGGTAGACTGAGTACAGTTGAGACACTTTTTGCATTTTGATTTTTCACACAAAAATAGATACTGAAAAGAAGTGAATTTCCACATGACATTTCATTAGCTTGTAGACTAAGATATTATCAATCAATAATACCCATAAGTAGTTTATATTTTCCACAATTAGCTCATAAAAGGTGCTTTTTGTCTCAACGTTGTCTCAACTGTACCCATATGTGGTCCAGGTTGAGACAGTACCATGGTACAGTTGAGACACACATTTTTAATGATGTAAAGGTAACTAACCGTTCATTGCAAATATAATAAATAAAGAAAATAACAATTGGGCAACATGTTTGTTTATTCATCCATTTAAATTCATTAATTTTATTGAAATTAGCACTGGTTAAAATTTATAAAACAGGAACTATATATTTAATATATTAATTAATAATACACAGTTTATAAAATTTTATTTTCATTTGCGTCCTATGCTGGCTAATAATGAAGTTTAACCTGTTATCATAACACTGAACAACTAAACAGTGTTTCGCAATAGAAATCTATCGCGGATACAGATACACGTGACTCAACTTACCCCACTGGCCACCTCGCACATTTCTCTAGATGTTGCAGTGACCTTGCATGACACAATATCATGAAATATGCCAGTTTTTAGGGCACTGAATAACGTCTGTGATGATACCAGTTACGTTTAACAGTCACATAAGGATAATAAGCTATTCATTGTGGAGTGTGCATGCTGAAGTGAACGTCTTATCTTAGGAGAAACACTTTTGCTGATATCTTCGGATCGGAGATGCGTCCGTTGTTCAAATTTCCCACGAACAAAGAGGACATTAATACACATGTGCACAGCAAAAATCACAACTTGTGCTTGCTGCACACGCAATTATTTAAGGTGTCTCAACTGTACACAATCAGAACATTGTATCAAATGCTGAAAATTAAACAATTACTATCTAGATAAAAACACATTAAAATGTGACCAATAGGGAAAAAACAGAAAGTGCACTGCTATAAACAATGAAACATCAGCCCTGCTGTCTTCAAATAAATAAACTTCAGTCACACTGTAATTGCTGTAGAGTATAATGATACTAACTGTAGTTTCTCCAGCTTGAGTTGTGGGTTCATCAGTAGATCACTGAGGTTTTTCACTCCTGAGTCTCCTAGTTTATTCCAGCTCAGGTCCAGATCTCTCAGTGACGGGTTTGATTTCAGAGCTGAAGTCAGGATGAGACTCTGTTCCTCTGTAATTCTGCATCTATACAGACTGAAGACAGAGAAATAACAATAGTTCACATCTATGATGATCATCTTATTGAAGAGCTACAGCAGCATTTAGTCTCCAATAGTCTGTTTTAAAACCCAGTCACACTAGTTCTGTGTGCTGGAAGACACTGTTTCTTCTCTTTCATTTTCAGCCATTTATTTGACGTCTCTCTTCTTTATTCTCTGTTGAAAAGGCAGATTTCTGCATGTACGGTAGACTGAGTACAGTTCAGACACTTTTTGCGTTTTGATTTTTCACACAAAAATAGATACTGAAAAGAAGTGAATTTCCACATGACATTTCATTAGCTTGTAGACTAAGATATTATCAATCAATAATACCCATAAGTAGTTTATATTTTCCACAATTAGCTCATAAAAGGTGCTTTTGTCTCAACGTTGTCTCAACTGTACCCATATGTGGTCCAGGTTGAGACAGTACCATGGTACAGTTGAGACACACATTTTTAATGATGTAAAGGTAACTAACCGTTCATTGCAAATATAATAAATAAAGAAAATAACAATTGGGCAACATGTTTGTTTATTCATACATTTAAATTCATTAATTTTATTGAAATTAGCACTGGTTAAAATTGATAAAACAGGAACTATATATTTAATATAAATTAATAATACACAGTTTAAATATCATAAATATAAAAATTTATTTTCATTTGCGTCCTGGCTAATTACGGCGTTTAACCTGTTATCATAACACTGAACAACTAAACAGCGTTTCGCAATAGAACGCTATCGCGGATACAGATACACGTGACTCAACTTACCCCGCTGGCCACCTCGCACATTTCTCTAGATGTTGCAGTGACCTTGCATGACACAATATCATGAAATATGCCAGTTTTTAGGGCACAGAATAACGTTTGTGATGATACCAGTTACGTTTAACAGTCACATAAGGATAATAAGCTATTCATTGTGGAGTGTGCATGCTGAAGTGAACGTCTTATCTTAGGAAAAACACTTTTGCCGATATCTTCGGATCGGAGATGCGTCCATTGTTCAAATTTCCCACGATCAAAGAGGACATTAATACACATGTGCACAGCAAAAATCACAACTTGTGCTTGCTGCACACGCAATTATTTAAGGTGTCTCAACTGTACACAATCAGAACATTGTATACAATGCTGGAAATTAAACAATTACTATCTAGATAAAAACACATTACAATGTGACCAATAGGGAAACCCCAGAAAGTGCACTGCTATAAACAGTGAAACATAAGCCCTGCTGTCTTCAAATAAATAAACTTCAGTCACACTGTAATTGCTGTAGAGTATAATGATACTAACTGTAGTTTCTCCAGCTTGAATTGTGGGTTCATCAGTAGATCACTGAGGTTTTTCACTCCTGAGTCTCCTAGTTTATTCTCGCTCAGGTCCAGATCTCTCAGTGACGGGTTTGATTTCAGAGCTGAAGTCAGGATGAGAATCTGTTCCTCTGTAATACTGCATCTATACAGACTGAAGACAGAGAAATAACAATAGTTCACATCTATGATGATCATCTTATTGAAGAGCTACAGCAGCATTTAGTCTCCAATAGTCTGTATTAAAACCCAGTCACACTAGTTCTGTGTGCTGGAAGACACTGTTTCTTCTCTTTCAGTTTCAGCCATTAATTTGACGTCTCTCTTCTTTATTCTCTGATGAAAAGGCAGATTTCTGCATGTACACGATCAGAACCTTGTATCAAATGCTGGAAATTAAACAATTACTATCTAGATAAAAACACATTAAAATGTGACCAATAGGGAAACCCCAGAAAGTGCACTGCTATAAACAATGAAACATAAGCCCTGCTGTCTTCAAATAAATAAACTTCAGTCACACTGTAATTGCTGTAGAGTATAATGATACTAACTGTAGTTTCTCCAGCTTGAGTTGTGGGTTCATCAGTAGATCACTGAGGTTTTTCACTCCTGAGTCTCCTAGATTATTCCAGCTCAGGTCCAGATCTCTCAGTGACGGGTTTGATTTCAGAGCTGAAGTCAGGATGAGACTCTGTTTCTCTGTAATACTGCATCCACACAGACTGAAGACAGAAAAACAACAGTAGTTCACATCTATGATGGTTTATATATATATATATATATATATATATATATATATATATATATATATATATATATATATATATATATATATATATATATATAAGTTTTTTTTTTTTGTCATTTTCTGTGGGCACTTGTATCTACACTGTGGACAAACCTCTCTGACACTGTAAATAAATTCCACCTTTCACGAAGAGCTTCTGCGAGTGCGCCGTCATTTCTACATTCCTTTACGGACTCGCATTTCTTCACATTTTTAAGAATCAGTTTTCTGCTTGACAAATAATTTATGTTACTGCTCACTGACATGCTTGTAAAGCTATTGTTATTTTCCCCTGAAGGCAACATCAATTTTGGGACCTCGGTTTTAATAAAATCCTGCGTACGGCCTGCCTTCATGTTACCATTGTCTTCTGTCTGACTTTGTTCCCTGTAACTGCTGTTGGTGACGTTCATGTTTCTCAGTCAAGTCAATTTCCTGGGCTTGTTTTGTTTGTTTCATGGATGTCTCAGCTAAACAGGCCAATAAGAGACTATTAACTACTATTATTCCTTTTAATTACAATAATGTCTAATTAAAACGTCTACAAATGTATAAAACTGATCACAGATCAGGTAAAACCCACAGACACTTGTTCAATCTCAGTGAATCTGCATGATTCATGGGTTCACAGACACAGAGATCATCGCCTCCAGCGGTGAACCATTGACATTTCCAAACGTTTTGAAACAGTTATGACGTAACGAAGCCTCGTTTACTGAAATCACGTGACTTTGGCAGTTTGATACACGCTCCGAACCACTGATTCAAAACAAAAGATTCGTAAAGGTTTCATAGCTTCATGAAGCATGTTTCGAAAGCACCCATCACTAGCGTTCAGTTAACTTACCTTCAGTGGATCTTATTACAGGCAGATCCTGATCACAGATTTTAAAATGCACTTGTTCAATTTGTACAAGTTACAGTATATGCTGCACCAAAATTAGACATTTTAAATTTTGTAAAATACAAAGATTAAATTGAAAGCAGTTATGAACAGTTCTGATTCTGATGTCACAAAAAACATTGTTCTAGCTCTACAGAAATTGAAATAATTATTGACCCATGATCAAACTGTCTGGAAATCAGCTAACATTACTATCATCAGCTAACATTACAACTAAAAGTAAAGTAATATTATAAATAAATGTGCAATACTCACATCAGTGTGTTGGGTTGACAGTGTTTATCCTGCAGTAGAGCAGCGATCTGATTCACTCGTGTGTCTCCTAGTTCATGTCCACTCAGATTCAGCTCTCTCTGGAGTAACGGGTTTATACCCACAACTCTATTCACATACTGACAGGCTTCCTCTGCAGCAGGACTCAAAAACCTGCAGAAGAGTCAATTCAGCTCTCAACTAAATGTCCATTGTATTACAAAATTATTGATATGATAAAAAAACTTCATTATAGTTCTAAAGACAATCTCTAGTTAGTTATCTAGATGCAACACTTTTCATTGAACATTTAAATACACAAATAAATATATATTTAAAGAAACTAGAGCGACACTCAGTCCTAAAGCAAACTCGTAAGAACAGAAACGTCTCACAGAGCAGAAGGGCAAAAGCTCACTAGATCATGATTTTCAGTATGAATACAGAGTGTGAAATTAAGTTCTGACGTAGTCGACGTCAACTGATAACTTCCGTATTTATACCCGTGCCGCGGGGGAGGAGTGTGTGATGCGAGTCACGCACGCCAATTCCATTGGCTCGTTCAATAGTACTCGTAGAGGATTGGCTCCCTAGCGTGATCCCCATTCAGTCGACGTCGACTAAATCCTCCGTTCCCTTCTTCAGGGGATGGGGTTGCATATGCAACGATCTTTCTGGCTTTTAAGCAGGAGGAGTGAGAAACATCAGCACAGAGAAAACTGGCTTGTGAAACTGTTTGTGAACATCTGGAGACTCATAGACCTGCTGTAGAGAGATGCAGTGAATCTGGGCTTGATGGAAAACTATTGTGTTCAGAAAACTATTTCACTAAAAGGTTATCTAGAATTTTTGATGAGAAGTGTGCACAAAAACAAAATTGTGCATGTTAATAATCAAGATATACTCCAGAATAGCAGCACATATACTGACATAACCATAATGTCTATTTGACCTTTAGCTCGTATCACAACTAAATGTGTTGACGGTTATCATCATCATGACAGAATCTGCAGCATCTGATCTGATCTTGATCATTTTGATGCAACAAATTGTCCAGCTTATTGTATAACTAAAATAATGTATTTGTTATGAATATTTAGCCTGGATATAACTAATTTTGTATTATTTCATCCCGTCTCACCTCAGTGTCTTCAGTTGACAGTCTGGATCCTGCAGTAAATCATTGAGCTGCTTCACTCCTGATTGTCCAGGATCATTTCCTGTGAGATCCAGCTCTATCAGGTGTGAAGGGTTTGATCTCAGAGCTGAAGCCAGAGCTTTATAACCTTCTTCTGTCACACTGCAGTTAGAGAGTCTAGAACAGAGAGGAAAACATTCAGCTGATTAATAAGATAAACCTGAACAATATATACCTGAATGATCGCTCTTCCTGTCGCCTCTACAATAAGGAAGCCCCTCTTTCTGGTGGTCTACGGCACATTCAGTGGTGTTTCACTGGCAAATTGCATGGATAAATGCAGCGATTCCCCCTGGGTGCTTCAGCATAAAGAGCAGTTTCCCTATGCATGTTCCCTAGTTTCCGATATTTTTTTATGGCTGTAAGGAAAATTAGGAAAGGACCAAAGCACTCTTCCTGTGAACTTACATATCAGGAACAGTCACTACGACTGTCTCCATGGTGGTAAGTCCTGTCCCTTCCATCCCGTTGGCATGAAGGACTAGCATTCGGGCCTCCATGGGGTCATAGGGAAGTTACGACTTAGGGACCCCATTCATTATGTTGAACATGACTGATGCTACTGATGTAACCCTCATTCCCTGAAGGAGGGATCAGTAACATTATGTACTAGGGTTGTGCCGATAGACGATAGTATCGTGTATCGACGATAGTCAGAGATATCCCCGATGGCAGATGCCTTTGACGATATATCAATACGATAATTGGCTCGTTTTACCATAATGTATTAAATTATTATTATAAGGCCTATTATTATAAAGCTAGTATTGTTATTAAATTCATATTAGGAACTACAATTAATTTGCCTTGCCTAAATTCATAACGACATCACCACAACACTTGCGACAACAGCGACACGCGCTTATGAGGACTGCTCTAAGAGAATGTTTTTAAAACAGACTAAAAAATTACATCCCACATCAAAATTTAATTGCAAGGTGATCCATTCACAATTTATCAAGAGTGCTTGTTTTAACAGACGCATCATTCTTATACAGATCCAAGATGAAAACGTTCGTCAGTATTTTGTTTCCATAGTACATTAACAAAACATTTAATGACACTAACACTAAAAACAATACAATTACTAAATATTATTATTAATAGCCTAGTAATAATAATATCACTAAAATAGTATTATAGCTACCGTTATCCATCGTCGTCTCTGAGAGAACGCGGCGTTAATGCAGATGCCGAAAGCAGTCCGTTTTTACTTTCACTTTCAGGGAATGAGCGTGTTTACATGCACGTTCTTAACCCGATTATGTTGAATAAACTGACAATGCATGGTCATAAACGCATTAACCCGTTTTCCTTTATCAGAGTCAAGTCATAAGTATAAGTAAACCGATCGACTCAGCTAGATGTTTGCCCCTTGCTCTGATTTCTCCCGGCATTTAAAACACATTAACCCGCGTTCTTCGTGCTTACTGAAGTGCGCATGTGAAGTGCATCCAGACAGACAGAGCACTGGTAGGAGGACATAGGCTATATCGCAAACTCCGACTCTTTCTGACCCAAGAAATTATTAAAACATGTTTTTATCTCGAGCAGAAATAGGCCCTAGTCAAAATGCTGCATGTAACGGCATGAGGATAGGCTGTCCGTAAATTTCCCGTTGACATGATTAGGATCGTTTTTTCTCACTATACCGGGAAATAACCTGATCCTATTAATAAACACTCCACCTTTGCTAGCAAAATAGAAAAAAGATTATCGTATATAAAACGAAGTAGGCTAATAAAACAAGCAAATTATGAGTAAATAATCAAGTTAATAATCAAATAAGTAAGCCCCGCCCCCCTCACGATAATATCGTGTATCGCCGATCTCACAAGCTGACGATAGGACGATATGAAAATGGAGCATATCGCCCAACACTATTATGTACCTCCTTCCACAACCCTAAACCATCCCACTGAATGGCCGGGACCCCGCCTCGGCTCCTCAGCATAAACCTGAATGAGTGGATGTGTGCCGCCATCTTATATAGCCGTATGTACCGGGGACTTTCTTTTGCGCTTTTGTCTCTGGCATCGCCCTGTCAGTCATCGCGCCTTACTCTCGTCATGTGACTCCTGTGGCTCAACTTACCTCAGTATCTTCAATTTACACGTTATATTCTTCAGTCCAGTGCAGAGCAGCTTTACTCCCGAATCCTGCAGATTATTATTGTTCATGTTCAGCTCTTTCAGATTGGTGTCTGATCCAAGAACTGCAGCCAGAGCTGAACAGCTTTTGTCTGTTAAGTTACAATCATTTAACCTACAAGGGAAATAAATCACATCACAGAATTAGATGGAGCAGGAGCACATTCAAAACATTTTTCAAAAAATAATTTCCATATTTTTTTTTAAATACAATTATTGGGAGATACTGTCACGGTGTCTGGTTTATGTTCCTTGTGTCACCACTAGATGTCCTCCTTCCCAACGGTGTCCATCACACTCTTAAACTACATGCCCCATGATCCTTGTCTTTTCATTGCACTCAGCTGTCTCTTATCACTGATCATTGCACTCAGCCTGTTCCCCATTAGCATTGTCATTTCCCTGTGTATATAACCCTGTCTGGTTTAGTATGTGTCATGAAGTCCTTGGATTTATCACGCCACTTCTGTGTTCCTGTTTATGTTCTTGTTTTGGATGGATTATGATATCGACTATTGCCTGGACTGGATTTTGAGTAATGGATTTCCCTAATTAAACATACTTTCTGCAATTGGATCTTCTCCTGTGTTTTCTGGTGTGGTTCGTGACAGAAGGACTTCATCACACACAGATCCAGCGGAAGGTGTCCCAACTTCTCCGCCCCAGCCACTGAGCGGGAGAGGAGAGATATGTTTGAGGGAACCCGTCTAGTCATTTTTCGTGGGACCCGGGGAGGTCGCAGAGGAGTTGGTGGTTGAGAGGGAGTCCAACACCACTCTCCACCATGGCCCCCCTTCGACTCTGGGAGGGTGAGGGACGAATTGGAGCACCCGTCTCACCGTCGCAGATGGAGAGGGGGTAAGAGACGCACGACTGCTGATCCAGAGACTGTTCACGTCCAGCCAGAGCTTCACGTCAGCCACGTCCAGCCAGAGCTTCACGTCAGCCACGTCCAGCCAGAGCTTCACGTCAGCCACGTCCAGCCAGAGCTTCACGTCAGCCCCGTCCAGCCAGAGACCGTCCAGCCAGAGACCGTCCAGCCAGAGACCGTCCAGCCAGAGACCGTCCAGCCAGAGACCGTCCAGCCAGAGACCGTCCAGCCAGAGACCGTCCAGCCAGAGACCGTTGCCTGCCCGCCAGAGCATGAATCCAGCCCCAAGCTCCCTGATGTGCTGGCCCCGTCCAGTTCCGAGTCCCCTGATGTGCTGGCCCCGTCCAGTTCCGAGTCCCCTGATGTGCTGGCCCCGTCCAGTTCCGAGTCCCCTGATGTGCTGGCCCCGTCCAGTTCCGAGTCCCCTGATGTGCTGGCCCCGTCCAGTTCCGAATCCCATGATGTGCCAGAGCCCGTTGACCCAGCGCCAGAGCCAGAGCCCGTTGACCCAGCGCCAGAGCCAGAGCCCGTTGACCCAGCGCCAGAGCCAGAGCCCGTTGACCCAGCGCCAGAGCCAGAGCCCGTTGACCCAGCGCCAGAGCCAGAGCCCGTTGACCCAGCGCCAGAGCCAGAGCTCGTTGACCCAGAGCCAGAACCCGTTGACCCAGAGCCAGAACCCGTTGACCCAGAGCCCGTTGACCCAGACCCAGCGCCAGAGCCAGAGCCCGTTGACCCAGCGCCAGAGCCAGAGCCCGTTGACCCAGCGCCAGAGCCAGAGCCCGTTGACCCAGCGCCAGAGCCAGAGCCCGTTGACCCAGCGCCAGAGCCAGAGCCCGTTGACCCAGCGCCAGAGCCAGAGCCCGTTGACCCAGCGCCAGAGCCAGAGCCCGTTGACCCAGCGCCAGAGCCAGAGCCCATTGACCCAGAGCCAGAACCCGTTGACCCAGAGCCAGAACCCGTTGACCCAGAGCCCGTTGACCCAGACCCAGCGCCAGAGCCCGTTGACCCAGCGCCAGAGCCCGTTGACCCAGCGCCAGAGCCCGTTGACCCAGCGCCAGAGCCCGTTGACCCAGCGCCAGAGCCCGTTGACCCAGACCCCGTTGACCCAGCGCCCGTAGATGTCAAGTCTGTTCCCGTTCCTAAACCTGTCCTTCTCCCCAAGAAAATTTTGGGGGGGGGGCTATACGCCTTCGCCGTGGCCGGCCAAAGATCCACGGAGGCCCGGAAAAATAACACTGCCGTGGCCACCTGAAGGGTCTTCACCGCCGTGGCCACCTGAAGGGTCCTCACCGCCATGGCCACCCGAAGGGTCCTCACCGCCATGGCCACCCGAAGGGTCTTCACCACCACGGCCGCCTGAAGGGTCCTCACCGCCGTGGCCACCTGAAGGGTCCTCACCGCCATGGCCACCCGAGGGTCCCACAGCACCGCCCTGGACGCCCGAGGGTCCCACAGCTCCGCCCTGGACGCCCAAGGGTCCCAAAGCTCCGCCCCGGACACCCGAGGGTCCCACAGCTCCGCCCTGGACGCCCGAGGGTCCCACAGCTCCGCCCTGGACGCCCAAGGGTCCCACAGCTCCGCCCTGGACGCCCGAGGGTCCCACAGCTCCGCCCTGGACGCCCGAGGGTCCCACAGCTCCGCCCTGGACGCCCGAGGGTCCGACAGCTCCGCCTTGGTCATGCCCACTGCCAGTTCCGCCATGGCCACGCCCACAGCCTACTCCGCCATGGTCACGCCCACAGCCAGCTCCGCCATGGCCACGCCCACAGCCAGCTCCGCCATGGCCACGCCCGCAGCCTGCTCCGCCATTGCCACGCCCGCAGCCTGCTCTGCCCTGGCCACACCCACAGCCTGCACCGTCGTGGTCACGCCCACAGCCTGCACCATCGTGGCCACGCCCACAGCCTGCTCCGCCCTGGCCACACCCACAGCCTGCACCGTCGTGGTCACGCCCACAGCCTGCACCATCGTGGCCACGCCCACAGCCTGCTCCGCCCTGGCCACACCCACAGCCTGCACCGTCGTGGTCACGCCCACAGCCTGCACCATCGTGGCCACGCCCACAGCCTGCTCCGCCCTGGAGGCTTCCTGGACCTGCACCATGCCCTCGTCAGCCTCCTCGTCCACCTCCCGCCTGGAAACTTGTTTGTCTGTCACGTCTTGGAGCGTCTGGTAGCCGCTCCGTAGGGGGGGGGTTATGTCACGGTGTCTGGTTTATGTTCCTTGTGTCACCACTAGATGTCCTCCTTCCCAACGGTGTCGATCACACTCTTAAACTACATGCCCCATGATCCTTGTCTTTTCATTGCACTCAGCTGTCTCTTATCACTGATCATTGCACTCAGCCTGTTCCCCATTAGCATTGTCATTTCCCTGTGTATATAACCCTGTCTGGTTTAGTATGTGTCATGAAGTCCTTGGATTTATCACGCCACTTCTGTGTTCCTGTTTATGTTCTTGTTTTGGATGGATTATGATATTGACTATTGCCTGGACTGGATTTTGAGTAATGGATTTCCCTAATTAAACATGCTTTCTGCAATTGGATCTTCTCCTGTGTTTTCTGGTGTGGTTCGTGACAGATACAGCAACAACCTATAATGTATATGTACTTTATTTAAGTTGCCAGTTTTATAAAAATCTCAATGTTTTATATTATAATCTTTCAGAATTTCACCTTTCATTTTGGCAATATAAATAATATCTGTACCAAATTGCTGTTAAGGTACGTGGTGGTAGGAAGCACGAGGAGACGAGGAATACCAGGAAACCGGAATTTAATGAACAAAACTTAGGAACCACAACACACGTAATACATAAACGAGAACGGACGAAGAATAAGGGGAAAACACAGGGTATAAATACAAGGGTGAACAAAGGGACATTAACAGGAGCTCTAGTTAGTTATCTAGATGTAACACTTTTCATTGAACATTTAAATACACAAATAAATATATATTTAAAAGAAACTAGAGCGACACTCAGTCCTAAAGCAAACTCGTAAGAACAGAAACGTCTCACAGAGCAGAAGGGCAAAAGCTCACTAGATCATGATTTTCAGTATGAATACAGAGTGTGAAATTAAGTTCTCTTTCAGTCGAGAACATCAGACGTAGTCGACGTCAACTGATAACTTCCGTATTTATACCCGTGCCGCGGGGGAGGAGTGTGTGATGCGAGTCACGCACGCCAATTCCATTGGCTCGTTCAATAGTACTCGTAGAGGATTGGCTCCCTAGCGTGATCCCCATTCAGTCGACGTCGACTACATCCTCCGTTCCCTTCTTCAGGGGATGGGGTTGCATATGCAACGATCTTTCTGGCTTTTAAGCAGGAGGAGTGAGAAACATCAGCACAGAGAAAACTGGCTTGTGAAACTGTTTGTGAACATCTGGAGACTCATAGACCTGCTATAGAGAGATGCAGTGAATCTGGGCTTGATGGAAAACTATTGTGTTCAGAAAGCTATTTCACTAAAAGGTTATCTAGAATTTTTGATAAGGAGTGTGCACAAAAACAAAATTGTGCATGTTAATAATCAAGATATACTCCAGAATAGCAGCACATATACTGACATACCCATAATGTCTATTTGACCTTTAGCTCGTATCACAACTAAATGTGTTGACGGTTATCATCATCATGACAGAATCTGCAGCATCTGATCTGATCTTGATCATTTTGATGCAACAAATTGTCCAGCTTATTGTATAACTAAAATAATGAATTTGTTATGAATATTTAGCCTGGATATAGCTAATTATTTCATCCCGTCTCACCTCAGTGTCTTCAGTTGACAGTCTGGATCCTGCAGTAAATCATTGAGCTGCTTCACTCCTGATTGTCCAGGATAATTTCCTGTGAGATCCAGCTCTATCAGGTGTGAAGGGTTTGATCTCAGAGCTGAAGCCAGAGCTTTATAACCTTCTTCTGTGACACTGCAGTTAGAGAGTCTAGAACAGAGAGGAAAACATTCAGCTGATTAATAAGATAAACCTGAACAATATAAACCTGAACGATCGCTCTTCCAGTCGCCTCTACAATAAGGAAGCCCCTCTTTCTGGTGGTCTACGGCACATTCAGTGGTGTTTCTCTGGCATATTGCATGGATAAATGCAGCGATTCCCCCCTGGGTGCTTCAGCATAAAGAGCAGTTTCCCTATGCATGTTCCCTAGTTTCCGATATTTTTTATGGCTGTAAGGAAAATTAGGAAAAGACCAAAGCACTCTTCCTGTGAACTTACATATCAGGAACAGTCACTACGAATGTCTCCATGGTAAGCCCTGTCCCTTCCATCCCGTTGGCATGAAGGACTAGCATTTTGGGCATCCGTGGGGTCATAGGGAAGTTACGACTTTGGGACCCCATTTGTTAGTTTTCAACATTATTTTGAACTTGACTGATGTTACTGATGTAACCCTCATTCCCTGAAGGAGGGATCAGTAACGTTATGTACTTCCTTCCACAAACCTAAACCATCCCACTGAATGGCTGGGACCCCGCCTCGGCTCCTCAGCATAAACCTGAATGAGTGGATGTGTGCCGCCATCTTAACCCTTAGGGGTCTGAGCTGTTTGGGGGCTCTTTCGGTGTTTTGATATGCCCTGACATTTGTGCTTATTTCAGCTACTTAAAACATACCATTTGCCAACATATAAATTTGCTGTATTCAGCACAAACTCTGCTACAATAATATGTGAGCAAAATGGATGTACATGTTTGCATTTTATAGAAAAAAAATTATGTGCGTGGTTAGTACGTTTTGGGAAAAAAAATGTCACCGCAATAAGGCCATTTAACACATACTGAATAGTTGTAAACAATACTTTTGAGTTACTATTCTTGTAGGCTAGAATTTTTACTTCAAAATGAAGTGAAAATCATTCTGACCACTCTTTCAGAAAGATCAATATAACGATTTGAATTTCTTACATCAGTTTTTGGGTCATTACTGCTGTATGCGTGGGAGTGTTAATGCCCCGATTTACACCTGGGAAGACTAAAGACACTCCCCCAATGTGCTAATGCCCCATCAAGGTGCTGTGAGGAGCCTGAAGTAAGAATGATTCACTGATGAATAAAAAGTTAAAAAGAACAGCATTTATTCAAAATAGAAATCTTTCCTAAGAACATAAAGACTTATATATATATGTGGCAGTATAGATGTTTGGCTTCGGGCTGCTATTGGTCGCGGGGGTCTACTTATTAAGCCTATCACCGCTAAATGCGGTGTATATATATATCTGCTTTGTAGTGAATCACGTCACAGAGCTTCTCCCCTGCTTTTCCGGTTCCGCATGCCGAGCTGTATGCAGGAAAGTTGTCTGTCTGGTCCCTCGTGTGGCATGTAGGAGATTGAGTGCTGTTTCCCACGGCTGGCGGTTTAGTATAGACTTTCCACAGGTAGGAACGCGGTAGTTTTTATCTTTCCTTTTATACCCTTTATCGGGCAGTGGGTGAACTAAAATCCCTCCTGTTCTATTTTCAGTGTGCACATTCGCACTTCGGACCGCCGTGACTGGATTCCTTGCACCCTAAGTATGCAGATGATTGGTAAACGTGTTATGCTCTATGTGATTTCTTTTAATTATAGTTGTCGTTTCAGAAGTGCGGTATATTCTGCCGAGTAGCGGGGAGGATTCCGTCGTTGGGGTAACCAGTCATTCGCTCGTTCATCACGGAGCGCTGCTGTTTTGCTGCTGTTTCAACTGGACATTAAAACGAAAGGAGTTGCGTCAATTTTGGTATTCTACTCTGGCTGCGGCCTAACAAGAAATTGTTACTGTTTGTACATGCGGGTTATTTGGAGGAATATCGCCGCCCTGCAGTTTTAGAGTTTGCGTTTGTTTGTTTGTCTGTGTGTGTGTGTGGTGTGTGTGTGTGTGTGCCGTGAGCGTGTGTGCCTGCGTGCATGTATGTTTACAAGGAGAGTGGTGTGTTTTGTTTGGTGATTGTATTGTTCCTTAAGTGTTTAATTAGTTGGTTTATTGTCTATTATTATTTCTACCGTGAATTGTTTAAGTCATTCTATGTGTTTTGTTGTTACTTTCGTTAGGGGTGAAGTGTCCAAAAGCAAAGGGGCGGGGCTTGACTTGAGTTGTGCTGTGTATGTGCACTAGTGTGTGAAGGTGATTTTGATTTGGTTTCTTTTGTGCATTTCTTGTGTTACGTTTATAAGTGTGGTGGTGCTCCCCGAGTCCCCTCTGCTGGCCACACTCAGTCCGTTTTGTCTGATTATTTTTGAGTGCTGCCCTTTTGACTATGTGTATTTATTTGTGATGTTTGTTAGTCAGTGCGCCAGTATTCTTGTGAACATTGTCCTTGTGTTTTTGTCTTGAATTATTTATTACCCTTGTGTCATTTAATAAAACAATTATATTTTTGTATCCACGTCTCTTGTCCTACTCAGGGAATAAATCTGTGCATCCTATTTATTAGGCTTGTATTCCTGGGTTAAGAATTTCCAGGTGGCGTAGTCATTATATTAGACCTATAGCAATTTCTCCTTCTCGCCATATATATATTATATAATATATATATATATATATATATATATATATATATATATATATATATATATATATATATATATATATATATGTATATATATATAAAATATTGCTTATATAGTGGTTATATAAATAAAAAAAAAGTGCATTCAAAGAATCCTAAAAAACTATCACAGGTTAAAAAAAATTAAGCAGCACAGCTGTTTACAACATTGATTTAAAAAAAAAAAGTATATCAGAATGATTTCTGAAGACTGATGGTGACGATGTAAACACAACAAAACAAAAGCAAAAAACTCTTAGCACATTATCCAAAGTAAACTGATGGACAATTATGATTATAGATGCACAATGTATTTGTTGATGGACAGAGAAACATCTATTGATGGGTAGACCGCGTAACCGCGAGTATCTGTTTATGACCCATAGACCGCACGCATTTACTGATACACTCAATGAACGGCTGTACCTAATACAAATAAAACATCTCCAGTTAACTAGCAGAGCATTCATTTAGTCCGCTCTTAAATAAGAGATCTAGAGCTAAAATGTTTTGTTTTTGAACTCAAGCTGAGCGCTCGTGTCCTGCTATCAGTGTCATGGATACAGTCTCTTGTGGCGGAGCACGCGCAGTCTTCACTCGCTCTTAGGACGTGCTCTTCAATCTATTGCCATTGCGGACACTATTCATTCCGGTGAAATCACAAAATAAAATGCACACAAACGGGTGTCCTATATACGTGTGTGCTTGATATAGACTGTAACCACTGATGAACATATTCGGTTTTGATGAGAGAAAAAAATATGCCAGGGGCAGATTCGAACCCGTAACCTCTGACACGCTTGGCAACCAATCTAACCACTAGACCACAGAAGAACTCAAACAAAACTCGCAGATCGATATATTTCACTAAATCATTATAACCTAAGCAGTTATTTAAAAAGTTTACACGAGCGTATAGGCCTGCTACACGAATGTTGTGTTGAGGTAATTACTAGGCAAAATATAGTCTGAAAATGCATTTGAGCTCTATGATCAGAAAAGGAATTATAAAACACTAAACAACTTACTCCGAACTTGAATCCTTGGGGTCAATTCGTTCTTCAAAATGGAACGTTCGTCGTCTGAGTTTCAAATTCCACTGAGAAAAAGGTGAATTATTCCCATTTGTCCATAATCCTCTGAAGGAGTAACGTTAGCGTGCTTCCATCCCTAAAACGCGATGAACTATCTGTGAATCTCTGATGAAGAATCTGTGTTTGGCATTGATCGGGGGGCGTGCCGCGTGTGATGCATAGATTTACCATGTCAAAAGCGCTGGGGGTGTGGCGGGCTGACCGAATTATTTATAATGAAGGGAGAGCGAAAAAACTGTAACTCTCCTTTGTTTCAAACGGATTACATAAACTGTAAATATATATTTTTAAAATAAATTACTTCATTTAAAAGAAGAGAATCTCAGCTTCATAAAGAGACATATCTCGTATCTCTGTGACAAGTATTGAGAGAGTTACAGTTAATATTTCGGACGCGTTTCAGAACGGACCTCACTGACAGAGACAAGTTAAAACGCGCATCATGTTTATTTTTCTTTATTTGACGAAAAGCACAACACTTTGTTTTTATTGTGAGTACCCACAAAAAAAATAGAAACTTAACAGGATCTAATGATGTACAACACTTATATTTAAGATCAAAATCAACAGAGTAATTTGATTCTCTTTTGCACTGATAAGGAAAAAATCCAGCAAAACGCGTGGACGCGGTTTTCGACCTCTAAGGGTTAAATAGCCATATGTACCGGGAGTTGCTTTGGGACCTTTTTCTAGAATTCAGAGGAGATTGGGGCCAAGTGAGACCCCATTTGTCAGTCTTTAAAATAATGTCTCTGTTTCCTCTATTAGGGAATGAGGGGTACATTAATAACCAAGACTTTATCTTGCGCTTTTGTCTCTGGCATCGCCCTGTCAGTCATCGCGCCTCACTCTCGTCATGTGACTCCTGTGGCTCAACTTACCTCAGTATCTTCAATTTACACGTTATATTCTTCAGTCCAGTGCAGAGCAGCTTTACTCCCGAATCCTGCAGATTATTATTGTTCATGTTCAGCTCTTTCAGATTGGTGTCTGATCTAAGAACTGCAGCCAGAGCTGAACAGCTTTTGTCTGTTAAGTTACAATCATTTAACCTACAAGGGAAATAAATCACATCACAGAATTAGATGGAGCACATTCAATACATTTTTCATACAATAAATATTAAATATACTTTCCATTATATATTTTTTAATAAAATTATTTATTTTTATATTATAATATAAAACGGGGCGGCAGTGGCTTAGTGGTCCATGTAGGTTGTCTACAAACCGAAAGGTTGGTGGTTCAATCCCCAGTTCCCCCTGACCAAGTGTCGAGGTGTCCATGAGCAAGACACCTAACCCCAGCTGCTCCCGACGAGCTGGGTGGCGCCTTGAATGGCTGACACCGCCGTCGGTGTATGAATGAGTGAGTGAATGGGTGAATGTGAGGCAATGTAAAGCGCTTTGGTGGCCATTGGGTCTGTGAAAGCGCTATATAAATGCAGTCCAGTCCATTTACCATAATCTTTCAGAATTTCACCTTTCATTTTGACAATTTAAATAATATCTGTACCAAATTACTGTTAAGGTACATGGTGGTAAGGAAGCACGAGGAGACGAGGAATACCAAGAAACCGGAATTTAATGAACAAAACTTAGGAACCACAAACGAGATACATAAGCGAGAACGGATGAAGAATGAGGGAGAACACAGGGTATAAATACACGGGTGAACAAAGGGACATTAACAGGTGAATGAAATGATGATGATTAGGGACAGGTGTTACAACTGAGGAATGACGAGGAGCGGGAAAAATGGGAAACAGGACTGAACCAAATACACTAGGAGGGGGAAACACAGGACCTACATATAATAATTACATTCTTTCCCCCAGTTTGGGTATATTAATAAAATATGTACTTTTTTCGCCCTCAAGTATGAGTATGAGCTATTATATAATTCTATATAAGTCATAAAAGTCTGGTGTATTATATGATACAAAACATGCAAGCATTTTTACATGGTCTTTTACATTTTTTCTAAAGGTTTGAGATAAAATGTTTCCACTAAAAAAATAAAAATTATTTTCATATGTCAGGCTTTTCATGCTCTTCATGTTCATGAATGGGAATCACTATAGAGTAATGTAGATAAAGACATTTTTCAGATGAGAGCAAAACATGACAAAATATATTAAACGACTTACAGAGCTCTTGTGGAGGTTTTGATGACTGCCGATAATCTAATGAGACACTCGTCTGATTTCTTGAATTTCTGAAGCTCAAACTCCTCCAGCTCTTCCTCTGATGTCAACAACACAAAGGCTAAAGCAGACCACTGGGCAGGTGAAAGGTCACCAGATGAGAGACTTCCTTTGCTAAGGTGGGTCTGAATCTCGTTCACCAGAGTTTGGTCGTTCAGTTCATTAAGACAGTAGAACAGATTGATGGATCTCTCTGCAGGAAGATTATCTTCTAATTTCAGCTTGATGTACTGAACTATCTCCTTGTTGCTCTGGTCAGTGCCGTCTCGCTGTGTCAACAGACCTCGTAAGAGTCGTCGATTGGACTGGAGTGACAGACCGAGGACGAAGCGAAGGAAAAGGTCCAGGTGTCCATTGTCACTCTCGAGCGCCTTGTCCACTGCAGTCTTGAGAAAATCAATCATGGTTTCATTTAAGTTTTCCTGTTCTGTAGACTCATGATCAAATACACTTGTCTTGTTGATGTCTAGAAACAGATGTGCATAAAGGGCTGCAATAAACTCTTGAATGCTCAAGTGAACAAAGCAGTACATGGTACCAAGAATGATCCCTGTTTCCTCCTTAAAGATCTGGGTACACATGCCTGAGTACACTGATGCCTTATAGACGTCAATACCACAGGCTTCCAGGTCTGTGTCATAGAAGATCAGGTTGTTTCTTTCCAGCTGATGAAATGCCAGTTTTCCCAGTGAAAGGATGGCATCTTTATCCCAGGAAACATCTGGTGTGTATTCTCCATCATACTTTCGGCGGCTCTGCTGGATCTGAAAGCGGAGAAAGTGTGTGTACATTTGTGTCAGAGTCTTGGGAGTGTCTTCAGTGTGTGATTTCTGCAGTGTTTTAGAGATCACATCAGCCTGAGGGTTTTTCACATCATTATTTCTTTTCTCCTCCAGAATGTTCTGGAGAACAGTGGCTGAAATCCAGCAGAAGACTGGGATGTGGCACATGATAAAAAGACTCTTTGATTGTTTAACATGATCTATGATTGTGTTGGCTTGAATATCATACGTGAATCTTTTTTTGAAGTACTCTTGCTTTTGTGCGTCGCTGAATCCTCGTATCTCTGTCAGCCGGTCGATACAGTCAGGAGGAATCTTACTGGCAGCTGCTGGTCTGGTGGTGATCCAGACGAGAGCAGAAGGAAGAAGATTTCCCTTCATGAGGTTCGTTAGGAGAACATCCAGAGAGGCTGGTGACGATACATCACACAACGTCTCATTACAATCAAACTTCAGAGGAAGGCGACATTCGTCCAGTCCATCCAGGATGAACAGCACTTTGAACTGATTCCTTCTTGTAAGGTTCAGTCCTTTTGTCTCTGGGAAAAATTGAGTTATAAGGTCCATCACACTTAGTTTTTCTTTCTCCTTTAAGTTCATCTCTCTGAATGGAAGAGGAAAAATGAAGCGGATATCTTGGTTTTCTTTTCCTTCAGCCCAGTCCAGAACAAACTTTTGCACAGAGACTGATTTTCCGATACCAGCGACTCCTTTTGTCAGTACAGTTCGGATCTCCTTGTTTTGTTCAGGGGCTTCAAACAAATTTGTGCATTCAACCTGTATCTCTTGTGCTTCATGACGCCTGGAAGCAACTTCAATCTGTCTCACCTCATGTTCAGTATTGACCCGTTCACTGCCACCCTGAGTGATATAGAGATCTGTGTAGATGTTATTCAGAAGTGTGGAGTCGCCTTGCTTCGCCATTCCTTCAAACACACATTGATACTTCTTCTTTAGGTCACATTTCAGCTGAGGAATGAAGAACAGCTCATCTACACAGGAACATAAAATAGATACATTTAGTCTTAATTTTCTCTCCAACAGGGCTGGACTGGGACAAAAAAAAAAAAAAAAAAAAACGGCCCTGGCATTTTGGCCCAGACTGGCCCACCACATATGATCATAAACACAACCGATCTTTGCACGCCCTTGAATATGTAAACTCCTATTCCTTAAAACCACTATTGCCATGTAATGAGTGATTAGGGATGAGTAAGAGTTAACAGATGAAATAACTAATAATTGTAAAGGCAAGGCAAGGCAAGTTTATTTATATAGCACATTTCAAACACAATGGTAATTCAAAGTGCTTTACATAGGAGAAAATAAAATAATTAAAACAAATAAGAATAATTAAGACAGTTTAGAATAAAAAATAAAATAAAGTACAGTAAAAACAGTCGGATGAACAGTGGCACAGTGCTCATTCAGTAAATGCATAGCTAAACAGATGTGTTTTGAGTCTGGATTTGAATGTGTCTACTGTAGGAGCACATCTGATCTCTTCTGGAAGCTGGTTCCAGCTGCGGCTGGCATAGTAGGTAAAAGCAGACTCTCCTTGCTTAGAGTGAACCCTTGGTATTTCTAACTGATGCGATCCTAATGATCTGAGTGATCTGTTGGGTTTATATTCAGTGAGCATATCTGCAATATATTGAGGTCCTAGGCCATTGAATGATTTATATACCAGTAATAATAGTTTAAAATCAATCCTAAATGTAACTGGGAGCCAGTGTAAAGACCTGAGGACTGGGGTGATATGTTCATATTTTCTGGTTCTGCTCAGAATCCTGGCAGCAGCGTTCTGTATGAGCTGCAACTGTCTTATGGTCTTTTTAGGAAGGCCAGTGAGGAGTCCATTACAGTAATCCACCCTGATGGTGATGAAAGCATGCACAAGTTTCTCTAAGTCTTGACTGGAAACAAAGCATCTAATTCTTGCAATATTTTTCAGATGATAGTATGCTGATTTAGTTATTGCTTTGACATGACTACTGAAACTAAGGTCTGACTCTAGAGACACACCAAGATTCCTGACTTGATTTTTAGTTGTTAGACCCCTAGAGTGAAGGTATGCATTCACCTTGAGAACTTCATCTTTGTTTCCAAACGCAATGACTTCAGTTTTGTCTTTGTTTAACTGAAGAAAGTTTTGGCACATCCAGCTGTTTACTTCATCAATGCATTGGCACAGGGAGTCAATGGGGCTGTAATCGTTAGGCGATAGGGCTAAGTAGAGCTGTGTGTCGTCTGCATAGCTGTGGTAAGAGATTCGGTTCTTTCTCATTATTTGGCTCATTGGGAGCATATACAGGTTGAATAGGAGTGGCGCAAGAATTGAGCCTTGGGGGACTCCGCATGTCATGGATGTCCACTCAGACTTATGGTCTCCTATACTCACATAATAACCTCTCCCTTCTAAGTATGACCTGAACCATTTTAGGACTATCCCAGAAAGCCCCACCCAGTTTTCCAGCCTGTCAATAAGTATGTTGTGATCGACAGTGTCAAATGCAGCACTGAGGTCGAGTAGTACCAGCACTGATAATTTGCCTGTATCAGTACTTAAGCGAATATCTTTTATTATCTTTATGAGCGCTGTCTCTGTGCTGTGATGCGATCGAAAACCAGATTGAAAATTGTCAAAGTATCCATTCAAGCTTAAGAATTTGTCTATAATTGCTTAATATGGTCATATCTAGATTGCTCTTTTTCAGGACGGGCTTGACAACTGCAGTTTTCAGGGAGTTTGGAAAACTCCCAGAGAGAAATGAGGCATTTACCACTTCTAGGAGATCTGCTTCTAAACTGTTTAACACACTTTTGAAAAAAGATGTGGAAAGTGCGTCAAGGGCGCAGGTTGATGTTTTAAGGTGCTGTACGGTTTCTTCCAAAATTTTGCCATCAATTTCTTCGAAAACAGACATAGTAACTACTTTCTCAGGTAGTGGTCTGATCTGTTTGACCCCAGAGCAACTCAAGGATGAGCTGATCACCTCTCTGATATTATTGATTTTCTCAGAGAAGAAAGAAGCTCAATTGTAACAATTGAACTTTAGTTTATAGTGATGATTCCTATAACAAGCTATAAGCTGCATTGGCATAGCAATACCACTGTTTCACAGGATATTTGGTAAACTGTGGTGAACGGACCTCTGTCCCTCTGGGGGGGGGGGGGGGGGGGGGGGGTTCGGGTGTGTGCTTCCCTGTAAGAACATTTTGTGCTTTTTAATGTTAAATTCATCAATCTGGTGCACTTTGAGAGTTAAAAATTAAGAGCTCCAACCCATATTCAGTGTGCAAATTGAACAAAGAAAAACTCAAAACTCTTTTAGTTGTAATATAGTGTCTGTCTACATTACACTACTACATAATAATAGTTATAATATTAATCCCTTGACAGTAATAGCCATATACTGTAAAACAAATGCACTAAAAAAATATAAGAAACTTTCATAGTTAGTTTTGTACTAATTTCTATTCTTGAAAGAGATAAACACATGATCTTTTATTTTGAAGGAAACTGCATTGAGCCTTTATTTTGGCGGAAAACATGGTTTACAAACACGTCTCATTACAATTCTAGTAAAATGCGTAATCGTCAACTATGCAGATGTGGAAATAATGCGTAACTGGGTAATGGGTTCATACACTCATTCACTCTCCTGATCTTCCTCACTATCCTCATCAGACACTTGAAGGGCCTGTTTCTTCTTTTCAAGCTATTTCTCTGCACATTCCTTGTGTTTCTTCTCCAACTCTCGGACTATTTTAACAGATACACAGTGACACTGCACGCTCGCTCAGAGCCCAGAGGGGGAGGTGTTTAAAGATGTGATTGGACCAGCCCAGTGTCAATCAAGAAAAGAACCAATGGGCCGCTGATCTACGTGTTTCATGGGCCGGTCTGTGAGAAAAAAAATAATCTACGCTGACCTTTTTTGTCAATGTATTACACCGGCACAAAATCCCAGCGCCGCCGATTAAGAAAAACAGAAACGAATGGGCCAATGTACAAGTTTTATGGGCCGTTCAGATTTTAAAAAAAATTTTTTTTAAAGTACATTTAAATTTATACTCCTACATTTATAAGAGACAATCAGACAGATGATCATGAGTCTCTTACCTTCTAGAGCATCAGCAGCTTCATCTTGCTTCATCTCTCTCAGGTAATGTAGTGTGAGATCAAGAGCTGCTGATTTGATTCTGGATCTGTTCTCATTAAAGTCCTTCACAAAGTGTTCTGTGTTCTCATTTTGTAATATTTTCTTAAACATTCCTAGTTCAATCTTCAGAAATTTGATCATTTTGCTCACAATATCCTACAAACAAAATTAAGAGAAAAGACAGAATAACACAATTTAAGGCAAATTGTACATCTACATTTGGTCAACACTATTTATCAGTAAAAAAAAAATCCAGTTAAAAGACTAAAATGTTAACCGGCTGTTATTTTTAACAAATATAAAAAATAATATAAGTGCTTAAAAGGAAAATAGTGAGCTGGAGGAATTACATTAAATTACTTTTTTTTCAATAATATATATATATTTTTTAAAGTTTTTTTTAAACGTATAAAAATATGTTTTCCTACCTGGAAGATCCCTAGAAGATCATCTTTGAAATTCCCGTGGTTCCTGTGAGTCTGAAAGTCTGAGTCTAATGTCTCATATTGAAGCCTGTAATCAAATAAATAAAATAAAATACTGATTTTAAAATACTGAAAGAGATCAAAGCATTAGCTGTGAATACTATGATAAATATTTGATATGATTAAATATTTGATCTAAAAATGTTTCATGATTAGTATTCACTGATACAATTTTTAAACACAGTCAACATGTGACAAAAAATTAGAAACTCATGAAATACCTTTTATTAGATGATGGTGTTTTCTCACTGAAGTTTAGTGGATGATCTTTAGAGCGATCACTCTTCAGAGACACAGAGCTGGACACATGTGAGCCTGATCTTACACTGATATGAGAGGAGAGAGAGAGAGAGAGAGAGAGAGAGAGAGAGAGAGAGAGAGAGAGAGAGAGAGAGAGAGAGAGAGAGAGAGAGAGAGAGAGAGAGAGAGAGAGAGAGAGAGAGAGAGAGAGAGGAGAGAGAGAGGAGAGAGAGAGAGAGAGAGAGAGAGAGAGAGAGAGGAGAGAGAGAGAGAGAGAGAGGAGAGAGAGAGAGAGAGAGAGAGAGAGAGAGAGAGAGAGAGAGAGAGAGAGGAGAGAGAGAGAGAGAGAGAGAGAGAGAGAGAGAGAGAGAAAAACTTTAGTAAAGGAGGATCAACTGGATCAACTGTGTCTGAAACACATCTGTGTCTTTATCTAATCCTCCACAGACATACACACACTCACACAATTTACAGTTTTATAGTTAACCTTCATTTTATTTTACTGGCTCACATTAGTACTATAAAGATTTCTTTAGTCAAGTCAAAGTCTCCTTTATTTATAAAGCGCTTTTAACAGTATGGATTGTTTCACAGCAGCTTTACAGTTATAATAGAGATTACAGTAACAAAGATTGTTTAGGCTTTACAGCAGAATAAAGTTATTGTCCAGCTAAAGTTAGTTTTGATTGATTCACTTCTGTTGAAAAGATCATTAGTTATTAACTTAGCGGCCGCTAACACACACCGTTCTCACAGAAAACCCTTAAAGCGATCCGGCCGCTCATCCGCTCAAAACAGTGCCTTGTGTCTCGAGAACCCTTTAATATACATAAGAGAGATTAAATATGTTAAAAAATACTTCACTCTGATTTAAGAGACCATGTCAAGTTTTTGTTTATTGACAGAAATAGAGAGCAGAAAGTTTTGTTAGCATACGTGAATTAAATTAAGTGTATAGTTGTTTACTAATGTCTGTCAATAACTTTATGATCTAAAAACTAAAGTCATTTATTTGGATTAATTCAGCATCTAGAAGGCAATTAACAAATTATTAACTGTGATATTTTCTACAGAGCAAACGGGGCTTAATAGACAATGCCAGAGTTAATTTAAGAAGCTAAAAATTGAAGTTGTGCAAATCATTTACAAATATAGAACAACGCTTAAAGTTGTGTTATTGACAGGGAAACACAAAGTCCAGTGAGTGTAAACTGATAGTGTGGAAACAGACGCAGTCTTACCTGTGTTTCTCTGAGAGACTCATCTGAGAGAGAGAGTGCTTTCCTCTTTCCTCCGACATACTGCAGCTGAACCGACACTGAAAACTGATCAGCACTGCTTTCTGAAACACTCAATCCTTCAGCATCACCTGCAAATCACAACATTTACACACATTCATCTTATTTAAGACAATCATGAAGAATAAAGAGTTATCATCAATAATAGCAACAGCAAATACAATGTATGAATAAAGGGAGTTACAAACAAATATATTGCCATGTAAAATAACCCAATGGCCTTAATTATTTCTGATTGTTTAATGAGTTTAACTGACTCATGGATCTAAATATGAATTCATTGGGGAACAAAAATGTGTTTAAACCCAATTTGTAGTTAGTTAGTTAGTTAGTTAGTTAGTTAGTTAGTTAGTTAGTTAGTTAGTTAGTTAGTTAGTTAGTTAGTTAGTTAGGTGTATTTTATTGTCCAGCCTTGGCTGAAAATTGGTCTTTGGCCTCGCCATACAATCAGAATACAATTAATAATACATGACATCCACAATACATACAACAATAACAGTATCTAAAAACTCTATGGGCAATATTTTAAGGATCTAAGCTCATGGTCTAAAGCATGTAAAACTAATATATTTTTTTAAAGAATGAGATGTATCGGCCCAAAGAGCCCAATGGCCAGTCCAGCCCTGGCGGGGTGTATGATAGATGTATTGGTTGATTAGATAATTGCATTAATGAGAAATTGAACAGGTGTTTCTAATAATCCTTTAGGTGAGTGTATAATAATTGTTGAATCGTTTGTCATTTAATCATTACTTCAAGTTCACAATGATGGTTGATTTCATTACTTTCAAATGATCCTAAAATAATTGATTGAGTAAATGTAACCAGAATTATAATGGTCATACTGTTTAACTACTAATCATATATGCTATATAAGAACTGAAATATTGAATAATATCAGATTGTTGTTGACTGACGTTAGGCTTCACTGTAAATGTCTGGTTCAAAAATACTTTCGATTTCACATCACAAAAACAACAGCCCAAAACGGAAGAGAAAATGGGAGAAAACTTACAGAAACATTAGTTTTCACTAATGCTTTCTCAATTAAACTTATTTTTTTAACTTTAAAAGATTGTCATTTCTGTCAGATTCTTCTTCTGTTCGGAGTTGCAGAACAGCCTTCTGTAACTTCACATTTAAATCACGCTTAATATACAATATGAAGTTCCTAATAATTACAAATGACTGTAATGGAGAATTTATTAAACTCACTTGCAGTCTTGTCCACTAAGAAGAGAATTTATAAGTATTTTAAAACTCGTTCCGCTTGTTGTCAGTCCGCGCGCGTCGTTCTCAGAATCTCTTGCTGGTCTCCATGGATTGTGGATTAAACACATTAAATGGCCCCGAATGTTATTAGATTTGGTAGGGGTTGTGCTAAATTGACATCTGTAAAAATGTTTTCTGGATTAGGCCTATAGATCAAATCAAATCCAGTGACCAACAGGTTTAGGTATCAGAGGTTGGTATTTCTGTTGATGTGTTGTTACTTTCGTTTTCCTCTTCTTCCTATGTTTTACACTCGCTCCGGACGCGCGCACTTCTGAAGATGACGCAGTTATAATAGAATGGACCAGTAAGCTCTAAAAACACAAATTCTCACACTATAGACACGAAACGAAATGTTACAATTATATAAGCATAAGATATAACAAACACACTTACTTCTCTTGAACGCACACAAGATAAAGGCACTATAAGACCTTGTGTAGCCCGCACCTTTCTCGTTGTCTTTTCACAATGATCTTGCGGATTTATGAATTTACGGCTCGTTTTAAAATCTTCCAGGTCTACTTACATTTGTTAAGACATCTTCTCTAAACATTACAATCCGCATGAGAACTTAAGTTAACTTTCTAATAAGAAAGTCCACTTCACCATCTAATTACTCTAAGTCCTGGTAATCATGAAGACTGTTGTGTTCGTGAATGAGCCGAGACAGCGATCACACAGCCTAGCAGGTACATAACTGAACTTTATTGCTCACTCGCAGAGTACAAAAACCCCGCTTGGGGCGTGGCTCACTCAGTAGCGATCCCACCCATCAGATATCACTACATCTCCCCTTTCCCCAAACAATGAACTTAGAAAATCCAAGAATGTTACTGTTCTGGCCTAATAAACAACCATTTGAACAAATACTATGCCATACTTCTATAACATAAAAATAAATGTATTGCTTTAATAAACATCCTTTATCCTAACATATTGTCTCGCTTTATTTCCCTTTACAATACTGTTACTCAATTTTCTTACAATATATCTTCTTTTTTTTTTAATTTTTTAAAAAAAAAATTTTAAAGGAGGTCAGGGTGGACTACCTGAGCACTCCTGACACAGTGAGAGGATTATTCTGCCTCTGTAGTCACCGGCCATAAATTAAAGGTTCATTCGTCTTGGTGGAACAGACAAACGTCCCGACCTTGTGTACGTTCCCTGTCGGGTAGGTATGGCAGACTGCGGACTTGGAGCCGGTTGGGGAACTGTTACTGCTTGACAGTCAGGTACATGATCATCCTCACAGAAGTCTGGCAAATCATCTGTTTGTTCTTTTTCTTTTCCAGGGTGGTAGAGTCGCACCAACACCCTTCTGTTGCGTCGAATATTTCCATGTGAGGTTTTCAAAACAAACGACCTTGGGGCCTGCTGTCGGATCACTTTCGCAGTGATGGCTTGGTCCTTAATCCAAACAGTCTGTCCAGGCGTTAGTGGTGACAAAGATCTTGCTCTATGTCTCTTGTTGTACGAATTTTTAGTTTGAGCACGTAAGTTGGATTCGAACTGTTTCAGTTTGTCTGCATCTGGGAGTTTGGGTGTGAGGAGAGACGGCAGAGTTGGTAAGCCTGTTCTCAGTCTTCTGCCCATTGACAATTCCGCTGGACTATAGCCGTTTGCTAGTGGTGTTAGAGCGGTATGCAAGCAAGGCTTTGAACGGATCCGATGTTTTCGCCAGGATTTTTTTGACAGTTTGCACCGCTCGTTCTGCTTCACCATTCCCTTGTGGATACCGTGGGCTACTTGTTATGTGCTTAAAGTCATATTCCTTCGAAAACTCCCGGAAGTCAGCGCTGCTATACTGTGGCCCATTGTCAGATATTAGTATCTCCGGCACCCCATTTCGTGCAAAAACTGCTTTAAGATGTTCTATTATGGTTGCAGAAGAAGTTGATGCCAATTTGACAACATCGACGTCTCTTGAATAGTAATCAACAGCTAAAAGGTACTTTTGTCCCTTTAGTTCGAACAGGTCTGTAGCTGCTCTCTGCCATGGATATGGTGGAAAGTCTGTAGGTTGTAGTGGCTCTACAACTGTCATGGAAGCCTTTCTACACTCATCACATTGTTGCACCATAGTTCTCAATTGTGAACTAAGACCGGGCCACCACACAGACTGTCTTGCCCTTTGGCGACATTTTTCTATTCCTTAGTGTGCCTGATGAATGTGGAGGAGAACTGAACTTTGGAGTGAGGCAGGGATTATCAACCTTGTCCCATGTAGAAGCAGTCTGTCGAGGATGGAAATCCTGTTTCTTTCCAGCCAGTAAGGTCTGAGTTTGTCACTGGCCTGCACAGTTCTCGACCATCCATGCTCATGGAACCTCATTACTTGGCTGCAAACAGGGTCTTTCTTTAACTCCTGTCGAATGTTGTCTAGGCGGCTCTTTGAGGCAGGGAAGCTTCTCCCTACTTGTGCGAGGTAAATATTTGTGTCCTCTATGAGAGTTGCGTCATCAACCGTTATATCGCTCATGCTGGGCATTCTTGACAGTGTGTCTGGAGTTACGAACTGTTTCCCTGGAACATGGCTGATCTCATATGAATATCTCATAAGTCTCATTCTGAACCTTTGCAGCCTTGGTGGTAAGTCATCCAGATGTTTTGTGCTCAGTAAACTCAGAAGTGGCTTATGGTCTGTCTCGAGAAAGAAATGCTTTCCAATGAGATAGCAGCTGAACCGCTCGCATGCCCAAACAAGAGCTAGGGTCTCCTTCTCTATCTGAGCATATCTCTGCTCAGTTGGAGTCAACGCTCTAGATGCGTATGCAATGGGTTTCCATGCATCACTGGACTTTTGAAAAATCACTCCTCCCAGACCAAAGGACGATGCATCTGCTGCGACTTTAGTTTCCTTGCTTGGATCAAAGAGTGCTAAAGTTGGCATTGTGATCAGCTCTTTTTTTAGCAATGTGAATGACTCCTGCTGTGGTGCATCCCAGGACCACAGACTTCTTTGTGAGAGGAGGTCTCGCAAGGGCTTGGTTTTCTCTGCCAGGTCTGGAATGAACTTCCCCAATTGGTTCATCATTCCAAGAAAGCTGCGTACCTCAGACACATTGTTAGGCTCACGCATATTTTGAACCGCAGCCAGTTTGTCTGGGTCGGGCTGTAATCCAGCTGATGACAGCTTGTGGCCCAGGAATTTGACTTCAGTTTTTGCAAATTCACACTTTTTTTTGTTCAGCGTCAGGCCAGCTCTCTGCACCCTCTTTAATGCTGCGTCGAGTCTGATGTCATGTTCCTCTGGAGACCTTCCATATATGAGGATGTCGTCCATGTGGCATGTGACTCCATCCAGTCCCTCCAAAATCTGACACATCCTCATCTGAAACAGCTCTGGAGCACTGGAAATCCCAAATGGAAGTCTCTTAAAGAATAACGTCCAAATGGCGTAATAAAGGTAGTCAAATGTTGAGACTCTTCAGCCAAACGGATCTGCCAAAATCCAGAATTAGCATCTATTTTGGTGAAGATTTTTGCTCCCCCTAACTGGCCTAGCGTGTGGTCTACTGAGGGCAAAATAAACTTCTCTCGTCTAACCGCACTGTTTAATTTAGTCAGGTCCACACAAATTCTCACTGTGTCATCAGGCTTAAGAACCGGAACCATACCAGAACACCAGTCACTAGGTCCTTCAACTTTCTTGATGATGTCATGCTTCACCATCCTGGATAACTCCTCTTTGACTTTCTCCATTAAGGGCACTGGGATCCTTCTGGCTACATTTACAGAATAAGGTGTTGCATTGGGCTGTAACTTAATACAGTATTCCTCTTTCAGCTCACCTAAGCCTGTGAACAGCTCTGGATATTTCTCTTGCCACTGGCATTCTGTGATGTTATCCAGTCTTGTGATAAGGTTAAGCTTTTCAATGGCATGTCTGCCCAGAAGTGGTGTGAAGAGATTTTTGACCACATAGATGTCTTCCTCTATATTTTTCTCATTTTTCAAGATGGTGGTAGAAAATACTCCTTTCACTTCCAATACATTATACACCAAAAGAACAGCGTTCCGACAATGAATACAGTGCAGTGATAAAATCATTAACTGGTTCATCTGGCTCTTGTTTCCTGGAGTTAAACTTTGCTAAACTGAGCTCTCTCATAGATCACATTTATTTTGCCAGTGAAGTATTCCTTGAATTTATTCTGCACAGTTTCATAATTTCCACGCTCTTCTGTAGTCATGGCTAATCCGCACAAAATGTCATCAGCTTTGTCTCCCATACAATAAATCAGTGTATTAACTTGGTGCAAATCTGATGCTTGTGCAAGATTACCTGCAACTCTGAACCTTTCAAATCGTCTGAGCCATCTTTCAAAGTCATTTGGCTTTGTAAAATCAAATGGATCAGGAGGTCTGATTTGATACGAGGTTGTGGGTGCTGGTGATTCCTCCATTTGCTTTGTAGATTTTTATTATTTGTTTTTATTGTATTTTTTTGTTTCTACTTGAAGCTCTTTTCAAACTTGAGCACTTTATTCAACTTTTATGAATCACAATATGCTTCGGTGGGCCTCTCTGCCTGCACCCAGGTTGCCTGGTAACCATACCCCTCCCCTGCTCTTGACTTACGGTGCGGTGGTTGAGCGTGTGCTGATCCGCTTGCAGTCTTTCCTTATTTATGTTTGTCCTTTGGAAAAACGTCGTAAACTACGGTTCTACTGTAGCGTTTCTCTTCCAGCCGTGCTTATGGGCTTATTCAACAGCTTATCGTTAGTTGGAGACTGTTCTAGCCGCATCTGACACCATGTTGTGTTCGTGAATGAGCCGAGACAGCGATCACACAGCCTAGCAGGTACATAACTGAACTTTATTGCTCACTCGCAGAGTACAAAAACCCCGCTTGGGGCGTGGCTCACTCAGTAGCGATCCCACCCATCAGATATCACTACAAAGACCAGACCGTTCTCAACTCTCCAAGGTTTATTCAAACCCACCAGCAATACAACAGTGCCAGGCATTTACATGATTTGGCAGCAGGTGCTCTCTCTTCCATTCTTACTCTACACCTTTTATAGGTAACCACATGTGGACTACAGCGCCATCTCCTGACAAGTACACAACATTCCCCCTTTACTCAAAACTGTAAATTCCACCCAAAATACATAGTTGGTGCAATAGGCAAAACCAATACGTTATTTACATGTAATTGAATTAAATGAAATTCAATTAGTTTCACTCTACATTGTGTAACCATACACATTAGAACTAACATTAAAGGGATAGTTAAAAAAATGTAAATTCTGTCACTCTTTTTTACACTCTAAAAAATGCTGGGTTAAAAACAACCCAATTTGGGTTATTTTGGCAACCCAGCACTGGGTCAAAAAGGGACATACCCAGCGCTGGGTTGTTTTAACCCAACTAGTTGGGTAAATGTTTGACCCAGCATGCTGGGTTGTCATTTTAATCCAACTATGGGTTAAAATGTCTACAGTGCTGGGTTAATGTAACCCAAAATGGGTTGGAAATTTAAACTAGAAATGTTAGTAATTAAAAATGACTAAAATAACACATCTACAGCAATACAGACCAGTAATCAAAATATGAAAATTTATTTTTGTTTTGTCAAGTAAAATTGTTTATTTGTGAATACATTTTCTTTTTAATTTCCCATCACTCCCTCCCCATTGACAAAATTCAATGAAAATGCATGAAACCATGTCACAGAAAGACTTGAAATAACTTATTGAAGAAAATATGTAGTGAAATCTAAAAACATTTCACAACATTTACATCAAGATCTTGAGCATAAGATATCATGCGAAATACTCAGTATCAATTAGTGTAATTGCATTATAGAAGAAAAGTACAATTATTTAGAAGTAACAGTGTAGAAGTAACAGTGTAGAAGTAACAGTTTAGAAGTAACAGTGTAGAAGTAACAGTGTAGAAGTGACAGTGTACAAGTAACAGTTTAGAAGTAACAGTGTGGAAGTAACAGTTTAGAAGTAACAGTGTAGAAGTAACCGTGTAGAAGTAACCGTGTAGAAGTAACAGTTTAGAAGTAACAGTGTAGAAGTAACAGTGTAGAAGTAATAGTTTAGAAGTAATAGTTTAGAAGTAATAGTGTAGAAGTAATAGTTTAGAAGTAATAGTGTAGAAGTAGCCGTGTAGAAGGAATAGTTTAGAAGTAATAGTTTAGAAGTAACAGTGTAGAAGTAGCAGTGTAGAATAACAGTGTAGAAGTAATAGTGTAGAAGTAACAGTGTAGAAGTAACGGTGTAGAAGTAACAGTGTAGAAGTAACAGTTTAGAAGTAACAGTGTAGAAGTAATAGTGTAGAAGTAACAGTTTAGAAGTAACAGTGTAGAAGTAATAGTTTAGAAGTAAAAGTGTAGAAATAATAATGTAGAAGTAACAGTGTAGAAGTAACCGTGTAGAAGTAACGTGTAGAAGTAACGTGTTAGAAGTAACAGTGTAGAAGTAATAGTTTAGAAGTAACAGTGTAGAAGTAACCGTGTAGAAGTAACCGTGTAGAAGTAACAGTGTAGAAGTAACAGTGTAGAAGTAATAGTGTAGAAGTGACAGTGTAGAAGTAATAGTGTAGAAGTAACAGTGTAGAAGTAATAGTGTAGAAGTAATAGTTTAGAAGTAACAGTGTAGACGTAATAGTGTAGAAGCAACAGTGTAGAAGTAACAGTGTAGAAGTAATAGTTTAGAAGTAACAGTGTAGAAGTAATAGTTTAGAAGTAACAGTGTAGAAGTAATAGTGTAGAAGTAATAGTTTAGAAGTAACAGTGTGGAAGTAATAGTGTAGAAGTTATAGTTTAGAAGTAACAGTGTAGAAGTAACAGTGTAGAAGTAATAGTTTAGAAGTAACAGTGTAGAAGTAACAGTGTAGAAGTAATAGTGTAGAAGTAATAGTTTAGAAGTAACAGTGTAGAAGTAATAGTTTAGAAGTAACAGTGTAGAAGTAATAGTGTAGAAGTAATAGTTTAGAAGTAACAGTGTAGAAGTAACAGTTTAGAAGTAATAGTTTAGAAGTAACAGTGTAGAAGTAACAGTTTAGAAGTAACAGTGTAGAAGTAACCGTTTAGAAGTAATAGTTTAGAAGTAACTGTAGAAGTAACAGTTTAGAAGTAATAGTTTAGAAGTAGCAGTGTAGAAGTAAGTGTAGAAGTAACAGTGTAGAAGTAACAGTGTAGAAGTAAGTGTAGAAGTAACAGTGTAGAAGTAACAGTGTAGAAGTAACAGTGTAGAAGTAACCGTGTAGAAGTAATAGTGTAGAAGTAATAGTTTAGAAGTAACAGTGTAGAAGTAACAGTGTAGAAGTAATAGTGTAGAAGTAACAGTTTAGAAGTAATAGTTTAGAAGTAATCTTCTAAAAGCTCGATTAATCAATTAAAAGCTTGTTAATCAAGCTCGATTAACACCCGTAAAGTGTATTCTTCATGTCGGAAAAGATGGTGGGAAAAGTCCGCAGCCCTCTACTGAAGTCCGATGGGAACAAATCAAGCAATGTGCGAAGGAATGGCTCAAAACGTCGGACACTACGGAGCTAGCTATTGATCCCATGCTGCAGGTAAGATAAACCTCACTCAGACCGTCACCACTGTCTTACTGTCTTGAATGATGCCATATCCTCGAGACCTAATATCAACAATGTCAGGTGACTGACCTTAGGGGTTGGCTATATAACATCCAGGTGATCCAACCACTTCTTCTTGCCTTAGTCGCCTCATCTGAGACGTCGCGGGTAGAGCGAAATTTTGATTACAGGAAAAACTAGTTCTCTTACGAGAGGTTCTCTCGTATTGCGTAAGTTTAGCTTACGCTACGGGAAAGATTCATCTTCTCGAGATATTGAAGCCAAAAATTATCCTAATTTTGTATTCATTGTCAACGCAGTGCAGCAGCTAGCAGACCTAGAGCAGGCAGTCTTGCGTGCTCATTGGCTGACCTGCGGGCATCTGCTGCAGCCTGCCAGTGAGCCCCGCGTGACATCACGCCCAATGAAGGGCGCTCGCGCCTTCATAGCGTCATAGCCCGACAGAATGGGCGTGGCTAAACGCATAAGTAGGGGCTGTAGGCTAGAAGAAGCGCCGCTCCCAGAGACGACCGGAACCTGTGGCCAAAGCGACGTGCTCGCCGGAGGACCTCCCTCGAGCCTCGCCCTCGCCATCTCCGCCTCCCTCCACCGACGCGCAGCTGCCGCTCACGAGCCTCACTGCCGTCGCGTCTGAGGATGAGGCCGAAGGACACGCCACAAAAGACTGCTGCTCCATCCTGGCATAGGATAGCGAGGAATGGTCGCTTGACTCCTCCGCCTCGTCGATCCAGGAATCTAGCCGTACCCGCGCTGGAGCTGATGCGGAGCTGATGCGGAGCTGTTGCGTCTGCTGACGCGGCGGTTGACCGACTCGGGCTCAAGTGGTCGCTGCCAGTGCAACCCGCGCCGAACAAGCTCGACGGATGTTTCCTTCAAAGTCGCAGCCGTTCAGCCCCAGCGAGCAGGCCCGCTCCGTTCCTACCGGAGCTTCACTCAGAGTTGAAAAAGTCGTGGAATTCACCCTTTTCTTCGAGGCTTCAGTCTCAGGCATCCCCGTCGCTTTCCCAAGTGGACGGCGCCGCCGAGAGAGGATACACGGCTATTCCTCCCGTGGAAGAGACGGTCGCAGCGCACCTTTGCCCGCCCTCCGCGAGATGGCGCTCAAGGTCAGCCCTCCCGTCCAAAGCATGCAGAACCACGTCCGCCTTGGTCGGCCTCGCTTATGCCGCCTCCGGCCAGCCCGCGTCTGCTCTTCATTCCATGGCTGTCTTACAAATCCTGCAAGCCGACCTCCTCCCTGAATGGGACGAGAAGGGCCAGGACCCAGCTGCGATTACGGATCTGAGAAGCGCGACAGATCTCGCTCTTCGCGCCACCAAGACCGCAGCCCAAGCCATTGGACGAGCCATGGCCGCGTTGACTGTGACAGAGAGGCACCTCTGGTTAACGCTCGCGGATATGAGGGAAACTAAGCGCGCCACCTTCCTGAACACGCCGCTCTCCCCTACTGGTCTCTTCGGCCCAGCGGTGAACGGGATCGTTGACCATTTCTCTGAGGTACAGAAGACCACACAGGCTATGAACCTCTTCCTGCCGCGGCGCTCGAGCTCCGCCTCGGGACGCTCTCGCGAGAAACAGAGCCAGCCTCCGGTGCGAGCCAGCGCCCAGCGTCCAGCACAGCCTCACCCTTCGCATCGACGCCAGGGCAGCCGCCCTAGGTCACGCTCAGACAGCCGTCACAGACCGCCGCCCCCCAGAGGGCCTCGGCAAAAGATCACGCTGAAGTCTGAGCATACGAGGCCGTCCTAACCCAGAGAGAGAAGAGACGCGCACTTCCCGCTGCGGCCGGACCGCCGTCAAAGGTTTTTCCCTGACAGTCCCCTTCAAACAGGCTACTGCAGTGTCTCATTTGGCAGCCAACGAGCCGGTTCATGGACCCTCTCGCCTGCACACAAACGCCGTTTTCACGGCGACCCAGAGAAATCTCAAAAAGAGTATAATGTCTGGTCCGGCTCACGCCGTTGGTGTTTTAAGTGTAGTGAAAGTGCCAACGCCCCAGTGTTCACCCCTACACACAAGCACATCAAAACTCGTGTCACTCACAGAGCACACTCTCATAAAGCGCATAAAAGCCGCTCGAGTGTTGAATATAAGAAATGGGGCCACAGGTTTGTGCCCACTATCTGCCCGCTCTGTTACACGGTCAATAAAACAGGTTATGAATGTAAGTCTCGTGCCCGCCGGAGAGCGTTCACGCTTACTAACACACACCTCCCCCCGGGTGCTGCCCACGCGTTTGAATGCCAAGAAACGCAGGGCATTGATAAGACGCTCCCCATCTGTTATGATCGGGGCGTCAAATACACTTGTAAGTCTCGTGCCCGCGCACACGCGCTCACGCTTACAGAAAGCTTTTCCGCCCAAAGCGCTGCTCGCGCGTCAAAAAGTCAGAATAAAAGGCTCCCCTTCCCTTATGATTGGGACACCTTACATAGACCAGACGGTCCCGGTTCTCGGCGAGCAGCCGTTCCCTAGATCCGAGAGCGCGCGCGCTGCGCCTCCGGCTCTGGCTCAGTTTCACAAGCCCGCAAATGGCGGCGATCTGAACCCGGAGGCCATTCGCCCCCTAGCGGCTCACATAGCCGCGTGGGAAACTATCCCGGGGATTTCAGAATGGGTTCTGAGCACAATAAGGCAAGGCTATACACTTCAATTCGTTCGCCGTCCCCCGCGCTTTCGAGCCCGGACCGCGACGACAGTGAATGCGGAAGTAGCACACCTACTTCACGCGGAAATAGCGAAGCTGCTGTGCAAAGGGGCTATAGAAAGAGTGCCGCCTTCTCTGAGCGAGTCAGGCTTTTACAGCTGATATTTTCTCGTACCCAAAGGGACGGAGCTTTCAGACCCATCCTAGATCTGAGACATTTGAACAAAGTGCTTGCAACGAGACCGTTCAAAATGCATACGACCAGGAAAATCCTCGCGCTTGTTCGCGCGAGGGACTGGTTTATTTCTCTAGATCTGAAGGATGCCTTTTTCAGATTCAGATATTACCCCGTCACAGGCAATTTTTGAGATTCGCCTTCGACGGCCAGGTATATCAATACACCGTCCTGCCGTTCGGGCTGTCTCTAGCACCCCGTACATTTACGAAGTGCATGGACGCGGCGCTCGCCCCCCTGAGAACTCAGGGGCTGCGAATAATGAACTATCTGGACGATTGGCTGATATTGGCACAGTCAGAGACAGAACTGCTATCTCACAGAACAGTGCTTCTCAGTCACCTGGAAAGCTTGGGTCTCACGGTCAACTGGACCAAGAGCTCATTAATGCCCAGTCAGTCAATTTCCTTTTTAGGAATAGAGTTGAATTCTGTGGCTATGACGGCTCGTTTGTCGACACAGCGCGTGCGCCGTGTTCGCGACCTAGCCGCGTCCTTCCAGGAGGGCAGCTTTCTCCTTTTGAAGACGTTTCAAAGGATGCTGGGCTGTATGGCTTCAGCAGCAGTGGTGCTCCAGCTGGGCCTACTGCGCATGCGCCCGCTCCAGCGCTGGTTGAATGCTCGCGCGTCTCGTCGAGCCTGGGTTTCTGGCGGCCAGAAAATCAGAGTGACTCAGACCTGCATAGCGGCTCTGCAGCCCTGGCTAGTGGCCGACTGGTACCAGCAGGGAGTGATGATGGGAACCATCTCTTATCGGAAAGTCATTTCGACAGACGCGTCCAACTCGGGTTGGGGTGCGCTGTTCGAGGGCAGACCGGCCTTTGGCCAGTGGTCAGACCGAGAGAAGTGTTTTCACATAAACTGTCTGGAAATGATAGCGGTCGAGAACGCGCTGAGGCGCTTCCTCCCATTCATACGGGACCAGCATGTTCTCATCCGCTCGGACAACATGTCTGTGGTTTCCTATGTAAACCGTCAGGGGGGCGTCAGATCCAGAAACCTCTGCAATCTGGCGGAGCGCATTCTTATTTGGTCCCAGATGCATCTGCGCTCGCTGAGGGCAGCGCACGTGCCTGGCCATTTAAACGACGGCCTAGACAGACTGTCCAGGGACAACGTCCCCCCAGGGGAATGGTCCCTACACCCCCAAACAGTCCCGAAACTGTGGCGCCTATTCGGCAGAGCGGAAGTCGACCTATTTGCGTCAGAAGACAACGCTCATTGCCCGATGTTCTTTTCGAAGAACGAGGACGCGCTGGCCCAGGTCTGGCCCAGCCTCCCACTGTATGCTTTCCCTCCGGTCTCTCTGTTACCGCAGGTAATCAAGAGAATCAGGGAAACGCGCCATTCGGTGCTCCTCATAGCTCCGCACCGGGAGAATCAGATTTGGTTCCCGGAACTAGCACGGCTGTCACAGGCAGCTCCGTGGCCTATTCCGGTGAGGACAGATCTCCTCTCTCAGGCTTGCGGCTCGATCTGGCATCCCCATCCAGAGCGCTGGTCTCTGAACGCATGGTTAATCAACGGGTACTCGCTGCCCTGCCAGAAAGAGTGATGAACACGATCACACAGTCTAGAGCTCCTTCCACGAGAAGGCTCTACGCGTCTAAATGGTCGGTGTTCTCCAAGTGGTGCACCGACAGAGATCTGGACCCACGGACGTGCGAGGCTGCGCATTTGCTCACTTTCCTACAAGAACTGATGGATAAGGGGAGGTCCCCATCCACGCTCAAAGTTTACGTGGCGGCCGTGGCGGCATTCAAGGAATCAACGCACGGCCAGTCACTGGGAAGAAACGAGCTGGTCATCCGCTTCCTTAGGGGAGCTAGAAGGATGAACCCGCCGCGCCCCCCGTCGGTTCCTATGTGGGATCTTTCCTTGGTCCTCGAGGCCCTGAAAGCCTTCCCATTTGAGCCACTAGACTCCGTGGAGTTAAAGTACCTGTCACTAAAAACCGTTTTTCTGTCATCAGTCAAATGTGTGGGGGACCTGCACGCGCTGTCAACCAGCGCGACGTGTCTGGAGTTCGGGCCGAATGACTCTAAAGTCATCCTCAAACCTAGACATGGCTATGTTCCAAAAGTGATGGGCACTCCTTTCAGAGCACAAGTCATTTCACTGTCGGCCCTGCCAGTGTCAGACAGTGAGACAGACGTGAATCTCCTTTGCCCGGTCAGGGCGCTGAGGTTCTACACTACGCGCTCCGCCTCTTTCAGGCGTGCGGAGCAGCTGTTTGTTTCGTTTAGCGGGTGCACCAAAGGTCTCGCTGCCTCGAAACAGACTCTAAGCAGATGGATAGTGGAAGCTATAGTGGCCGCTTATGCGTCAAAAGGTCTGCAATGCCCTCTGGGCATCAGGGCTCATTCCACTAGAGGCATGGCCTCATCGTGGGCATGGTCCAGTGGGATTTCTATCCACGATATATGTGTAGCAACGGGCTGGAGCTCCCCGTCTACCTTTGTCAGGTTCTATAACCTAGAAGCCCCGCCCTGGCTGCAGGCTAAACTTCTGTCAGTCTAAGCGAGTTGTGCGTTCTGCCCAGATATATCATGCTCAGACCACTCTCACGTGACTCAGCTCTCCTGGTTGAGCTGCACTAGCAGGGATGTGCTATATGCTTATACAGACCAGTGCTCTGCTCTGTTTCCCCTATGTGTGCTTATGTACAAGTGATGGCCGCGTAGCTGGCCACCTTATTTTTCCACTTATTGGGTTCCCCGAGAAACCTCGGCGACTCATGTGTGGTTGCTTGGCGCGCACGCCGTTGACAAAAAGTTCCCGTAGCGTAAGCTAAACTTACGCAATAAGAGAGAACCTCTCGTAAGAGAACGTACTCGGTTACTAACGTAACCTCGGTTCTCTCTAGAGAAGGAACGAGTATTGCATAACCGGCCGTGCTCGCGCCTCGAGCGACTTCGCTTCAGTCGACGAAAACCAGGGATTTGCAGCCTACAGCCCCTAGTTATGCGTTTAGCCACGCCCATTCTGGCGGGCTATGACGCTATGAAGGCGCGAGCGCCCTTCATTGGGCGTGACGTCACGCGGGGCTCACTGGTAGGCTGCAGCAGATGCCCGCAGCCAATGAGCACGCAAGACTGCCTGCTCTAGGTCTGCTAGCTGCTGCACTGCGTTGACAATGAATACAAAATTAGGATAATTTTTTGGCTTCAATATCTCGAGAAGATGAATCTTTCCCGTAGCGTAAGCTAAACTTACGCAATACGAGAGAACCCCTCGTAAGAGAACCGAGGTTACGTTAGTAATCGAGTACGTTTCAATTCGTCACATTTTCGTGCAGGTGCTTCACGTCCCTGAGGATTGAGGTGGTTTTCTCCTCATTTAAATTTCTCGGTGCGTCGTCGGAACGCACGTTGGTGAGTGTTTTCTTTTTTTCAGCTTGTTTACAGGTATTTATTATTGGTTCTTGGGTCAACTGTTCGCAGCAGGAAAGAGTTTTTCCATCTTGTTTACGGCGTGTGCGCACGTAGAGTGATGGGTATATTATTTTCTAAAAGATTATATGATTTTCAAGGAGTTCTGTTCGCAGACTTATTTTGAAAGATGAGTATGAAGTGATTCGTCACAATCCTATATATTAAGGATATCTGGTTAACTATGTTTAACTAATACCTGCAGTTTAAGGAAGTGTTTGATTTGATTAATGAATGGTGATTCGTCACAATCTATGTTAATGGCATTGTTGCTTGTGTTTTTCAACTAAATGCCGGTAGTAAAATCTTGCAGTTCAACTCCAAGAATTAATTAAAATACTGTGATTCGTTACAGTTAATCTGTCTATTTATTTAGTTTTCTTATCATAGACCGGTATTATATGAGTGACTTGACCTCTGGCTTGTTGTTAAGAGTCACTCAAGATGTCGGTTTTGCCAAACTGGCAAACAGTCAAGAGATGGGCACCGTGAATGTCCCTCCTGTTTGGGTATGCAACATCTGTTAGATGATATCGAAAACCCCTGTGCAGCTGTAATAGAGCTAACTTTGCAGGAAAGAGTGCAGAGAGTCAAACGTTTAACTGGTGGCAAATAAATGATTCCCAGTAGTTCCTCTCACAAACGCAAGAGGCCTGAATTGTCGATCAGGTCTCCAAGTTCTGACATGCCTCAAGATAAACGGGAGAGGGCCACGGTAGTGCAAGAGCCCAAGGACGATACTCAGTTATAAATATTGGCAGCATTACGTGACTTAGCTGGTAGGCTTGAAACACGTAACACTTCAATAAGCACGCAGCCATCTGCAGTCCCTATTGCACCCTCTCCTGGAGTTGAGTTAACATCACATCAGGAAGAGAGGGATGATTCTATGGATGCTGTGTCACGCAAATAATGCAAATAATTCCCTTTATGGTAGTGAGGAGGACATTGGCGAAAATGAGGAAGATGAATGCAGGTCCGAAGTTTCAGAAGGAAGCCTGCATTCTGACATTCTTTGACGCATTTTAAGTGCAGCAAGGATCCTGGGCCTTGATGCTCAGGAAGAAGCTACAGCTCCAACCCCCACACAAGGTGTATGGACGAGTATTTCCCCTGCACAGCCTACTGTGTCCATTCCTGTGGCTGAGGATTATTCCCAGATGCTGAGGAAAGCCTGGAATAATCCAAAGGCTGCACCCCAGTTTAATGCAGGTTGCAGGCAGTCTGTTAAATTGGATTATCCCCCTGAGAGTGGTATGGGGAACATGCCATCAGTGGAGCGAGAGATCGCAGCCTTAACCACTTTGGGACCTGATAAGGTTACAGATGACCCTCGTTGTCCTGGGGCCCGTTCTTCGTACGTTGCTTAAAACATCCGAGATCAAACGAGACATCCAATATAATATCATCGTGCTCATCATGATCCGGCTAATTGGTTTCTTCGAACACTTCTGCCGGATATGATTAGAATAGCTGGATTGAGTTATCTGAGATAATTGCGTGTTCATGCACTGGGTTAAAAGGGGATATGTATCGATAGTAGAAACATTGATCAGCATCGCTGCTATTGGCTGCTCACCGTGGCCAAAGAGCGCGCTCAGTTTTTTTCTCCACAGAAGAGCAAGAGTTATTGCTTGAAGGATATGCAGAATCCTATCCTATGGATCCTATGAAAACTTAATTAAAACGCCAGGGAACACCTTAAAGTGTGCAAAAGCCAGGAGAGAGGGCTGGCAAAAAGTAGCAGACAAATTAAGTTTGTAGTTAGATGTTATCACTTATTACAGTATATATGTTTATATTTTAATAATTTCTAAATAATTAATAACTTTGTTCATTGTAATGTCAGAGTCACCACCCACTACTAGAACACAGGAACAAGTAAAAGTGAAGTACTAGAATATTCTACATAATAGTAATTTGTACTACTTATACTAATCTCTTTTTAAAAGGCACTGTTAATAAATGTTTGCCTGTTTATAAAAGCAACCAAGAAAAAGGCTGAGAAAGAAAAAGAAAAGAAAAACAAACAGGTGGTGGTCCTGCACCCCCACATTATACCCCGGCAGAAGAGCTGGCCCTTGCTCGACCACAAGTTCGGTTGTTCACTAGTCAGTGTGCGCGCACACGAGAGAAGCACTCTTCAATCTTCTCATTCCTCAATAGTTTAGCGTCAATAGCCGCGTTTCCACTGCCGGGCCAGGGCCGAGCCGTGCTAGTGCGTGCCAGGGCCAGTCGAGTTTCCACTGTCACTTCCGGAGCTTGATCGGGGCTTACTCGGGGCCAACGGCCAGGATTTCTGGCCCGTCGAATACCTTGGGCCAAAGCGGGCCAGCTCGGGCTAGAGGCGTGCTCGAGGTAAAAGGCGGAGTTTATCGGTGTTATGGAACGTTATGATCTGAAGCAAGATGCACATTTCACTTTTTTATATCGCGCAAAATAATCACTGCTCGAAATGGAGAATCGCCTGTACTGTTCTGTCGAAGATACCAAGGCTCTTCTGAGCATTTGGGCAGAAGAAAGGGTACAACGTCAATTTGACGGCGTGTGAAGAAACGAGGACGTTATAAAATACATCGATGCTGAACTTTTTAAGCTAAGCATTCGGCAAGCAACGCTTCAAGTTCGGAAAAAATTAAAAAGTTGCGGGCGCAGTATTGTACAAGGCGATTCAAACGCAAAATGGACAAAGCGGAGCTTAGAGAAGGAACTTTCCATGGTTCGACTTGATGGGTGCTGGGTCACCGTCCCTCTGTTAGTGGCGACTCGCGAGACAATCGGGACACTATTGCAGCCACGGCTGGTGAGTTAATATACATGCTATCTTCCTTACTTAAAAAATAAATAAATTCATAATACCCACGCCACCAAAGAGGAACTAAAATGTGGCTACAATATCACAACAGCGGTGATCCCGGGAGGCTGCACTAAATATATCTAAGCCCCCGATGTGATGTGGAACCAACCCTTCAAGGCGAGCCTGCACGATGCCTACGATCAGTGGATGGCAGGGGATGCAGATAAGGAGTACACAGCCGGAGGTAACTTAAAAGCCCCCGCCCGACACCTGCTTTTGGACTGCATGGTCGACGCCTGGGACAAACTGGACGTGGATATGATAAAAACGTCTGTGAAAACTGACGGGAGCGAAGATGAGCTCATCCTCTGCTTTAGGGAGGGACAGCCTTGCGCCGCTGGACGGGAGGTGCTCGGTCAGATCCGACAGCAGGGCCGGGAGAACCGGCGCGAAGCACCTCAGGAGGAGGAAGATGAAGATGAACTGTTTAACAATGAACTTGTAGTTCTTGATGATGTTGAGGATGGTGATTTTGAGGAGGTGGACTGACCACCAAATAATGTTACGTGTAATTACAGCGTTTCATTTATCAAGGCAAGCTGGGACGATGTTATTTAAGCAATTTTGTTCAGATTTTGCTTGCAGCTGAATGATCTTAGATACCAGCAGTTTACTGTGCTGTCAGGAATGTATTTTAATGTTATGGTATCCGAAGTAGCACTACTTCAGATTTGTTCTTTTTATGTTTTGACACTGGATGCCATGATGTGACAAATGCTTACTACACACACGTGTAATTTAGCATACCTGTATGTGTAGCTCTGAGGAAACATAGATTTTTTTTGTCATGTTCATGCTGGTCATAGCTACCGTCTGTAACGTTAATCATATAGGCTACTGGTGTTCTGCAAACCAGCAATGGTACCGTATGCTCTTATTGTAATCTACCAGCAATACTGTCGTAAGTTACCTGTATTTGAAATAAACACCCGGTACATTTACAGGGTTCAAACTGCAATAATGGTGGTGGTGTTTGATTACCGTAATTCTGACCCAAATTGCTTTGTCGCCCTTCTGGCTGTATATGGTGATATTTTTTGCAAATGTTTCTTTAAAAAAAATACACTGGACAGAGACCATTCATGGCTTTTAATTTAAAACGTTTTTTTAAAACAATTATTTATCAAACAGATGGAATTAGAAATAAAGGCCTGCCTCTAATAAAAGCCTGCTTCAAATAAAAGCCGGGTACCATTTGCAGTTCAGGTAAATAAAGGCCCCGGCTTTTATTTGAGGAATTACGGTATATAGACAGATTTCACTCGTCCTCTAGTCTGAGACGCTCATACTCCTTCTGTCAGGTGTGTGTTCTCCTCCTGTCAGGTGTGTGTTCTCTTCCTGTCAGGTGTGTGTTCTCCTCCTGTCAGGTGTGTGTTCTCCTCCTGTATCGGAGCGGGACGTCCCGGGAGGGCGGCAGAACACCGAGACCCGCGCGCCGGGCGTCAGGATCCAGCGGGACACCAGCGTCACACAGATGGAGATCGTAACGCCACAGAGTCACGGCCAGGAACTGCTTGATCTCGTGAAGCGCGAAGAAGCGTCCCGGACACTCGCTGGCTCCGGAGCCGAACGGGATCAAGAAGTGCTTCAGTCGGCGCCCGTTCCTGAAGAAATGAGTCTTGCGTTGACCGTTCTCATCTAGAAAGCGGCCGAATCTGAACTCCTAGAAACAGAAGAACGTTGCAATCAAACGGCTGGCTGCTGTATGATGTTTAAAACACATTCTGTCACATGTTTGGTAACAATCACATGTTGAGACAGAACTGAAACTGGTGATTATCTGCAATCTCTGGCATACATTTTAGTTCAGTGCAAGCTACCTGGTTTTCATACTTCCATGCATTAAACATATTATCCTAGAATTCAAAGTAATTCATAGATGTATATAACGTATAATTTTGGGCAAACAAATACTAAAAAATTTATAATTTTTCCCTGTTCTGTTCCTGTTTCCTCTGCCACGTTTGCAGTCCCTTGTAGTTTTCTTGTTGACTAGTCTTTGATCTTTAGAGTCTTTTGAACACTTTATATAACGCAATTGTGAGATAAAAAGTCGCAATTATCTTTTAAAATGTTTTATTCTGTGGCGGAAACAACCTAGGTGGCACTTCAGTAGCGCGGCCGCCATTTTGGGGTGAAGATTCCAACTGGAGTTACTGGACAACAGCACAGATAACAGATTTTTTTTTTTTATGTACTTTTTTCTTGCATTATTGAGTATTTCCATTTCATGCAGCTTTACACATGTACTACTATTATTAGTTACCAACTCCACTCGGCCTGAAATATATTCTGTACGTTTTAATCCCCTGGATCATGCTACTAACATGATGATCTTATAGACCATGATGCATTGCTGTGTCCGTTATCCTATAATTGCCACTTTTGGACAGTGGCTGTGTTTTTGTTTACATAGTCTTGCTTTAACGGTCATTAATATACGATATAAGAAGTTTACTGTAAAGCTATTCTATTGCTGTTATATATTTATTGTCCAACATTTACATTTTAGTACAATTACATTTATTTGCTGAATTCATTTATTTAATTGATAACTTATTTTTGTATGTAACGTTATGTGTACCTCCTGGGAAACGGTCTAACGTTATAATGTTATGAACTCATATCACTTTATTTTCACACTTAATGTAGAGAGTAATATAATTAATTAAATCCTTGAACTTCACTGTCTCAAGTTATGTGGGGAAAAAGCCTGGTTAGCAACTTCTTTTTAACTGTTATAACGTTAACTGTTGTGTGTTAAAATAATCACCTAATTATTTCAACCTAAAAATGACCTCTGCACTGGACTAAATATATGTATAATATATGACTGCCGAGTTGCTTTCACCCCAAAATGGCGGAAGCGTAGCGCTGCTGGTGGCGCTGGTGTTGCAGTGGAACGTTCTATTGGCTTTCACTTCTTGTCAATATACGTTCTTTGGTAGAACTCAGAGAAACGGAGAAACAAAGCATTTGTAACTTTAAATTAATTGAACCAAAACGAAATGCTGGCGACCCCGGCTGGTCAGAACAGTGGAAATGCAGGAAATAACTCAAAACATGCATAAAAACCACGTTTCCATTTGCATTATCTAATGGTCTAAAACCTCATTGATTAAAAGAATGTTTATTTGACATAAGTTTGGCCACATACTGTAGGATCGGGGTAGATCTCGGGGTCCATGTGTATGAGCTGTGGGTAAAGAGCAACGTGATCTCCTCTCCTTATATCAGCCGTCTGACCCGAATCCAGCATCAGTTTAAAGTCTTCATTAGCGACGCGGATCATCATGGAGGCGCTGGACAGGCGAAGAGCTTCCTCGATAATACTTTCTGAAAAAAACAAACATTTATTTCACTTAGATATCACATTTAATTAAAATAAGTGCTAATTATACAAATATTAGGCTACACCAACTCCCGAGACAGCGGGTAGAGTGATCAGTAATCAGACTAACAGTTTCATTTTGAGCGTGATATCGCTTTTATTTAACAAGAAGGACATTTACTTTTCCAGACAAAATATTGCCAGTGACTTTCTCTATTTTTGCACGGAAATGAAAATTAAAGCCACAGCAGAATCAACAGTCGTGCATCTCATTGATTTCCGAATTAATCGCTGTTGATGAATGAAATGATTGAGTGAATGATTCAGTGACTCAATTATTAAGACATAATAGCACAACAATGCAACTTATAGAAATGTCTAGTTTCCTGTTCCTGTTTGTAGTCATTTAGTTGATTGTCTTCTCCAGGAATGTCTCGTAATCGCGTTACCTTGCTCTGCTTCTTTCCTCTTCTGTATATAAAGCCCTGTGTTTCTTATTGCTTTGTCAGTCGATGTTTGCTGTGGATTTTTTTCTGTGTTCACTGGTTTCCTATTCTTGTGTTTATGTTCACTTTATGTTGTTTGTTTGATTATTTTAATAAATCCCCTGCATCTCCAGTTGCCATTCATTCTTTAAAATTGGTGTAAGAAAAATAATCTTGTTTCCGTTTGAATTCAGATTATTTTTCTGACCCCATTGGCAGATAATTTTGCTTGTTTTAATCAAAAACTCACTTCATTTAGATTTTTCCCCCCAGAAAACAAGACATAATATCTAATGGTATTTTACTATTTTAGTAAATCCATCTTGATTTCAGAATTTTTAGTTATTTGGACTGGAACCAAGACAAAAATACTGAGTAAAGCCCAATTTATACTTACAAGCTACTTATACAAGCGCGGATTGACTTGTCTGCTAGAACCGCTCCCTCTGCATGTGTAATTAAAGAAATCATAGCAGAAGTATAAATCATAAATCAAAAAAGCATTTTTGCAGTGTTATGCTGGTCAGTGAGGGTCTAAAACATCCGTTCTGAACCGGTGCCAACTAGGAGGAACCTAATAAATCTTAATGTCTATAGTTTCCCGAAGGCCCCCTAGAGGTCAACGACCTCCTTGTTCAAAACCATATTTATATATTAATTTTTTCTCTATCAGAGAGCAAGAGCCGAAAAAAAGAGAGAAACTTCACTAGCCGAACTTCTACATGTCAAAGTGTTCAAACCTGTAACAGTGCAAGATTACATTACGAAATTATTAGACAAAGAAAGTTACCAAAATTCCAAGACCTTCTTAATCACGATACAAAGTAATCCTGACAATTAGACTTGAACATTTCTTAGATATCTGAGTTAGAGAAAGAAATCACGGACCTAATACAGTCATAGAGTCCAGCTGCTCTCGAGAAAGCTCGATTCTTTGGTCCTGGTTGTTTAATATCTGGCCGGACAGAACACTGTTGATCTCTGTGCGAGCAGCGGTGAGAGCGTCCGCAGATCTGAGGATCAGAACACACACACACACACACACACACACACACACACACACACACACACACACACACACACACACACACACACACACACACACACACACACACACACACACACACACACACACACACACACACACACACACACACACACACACACACACACACACACACACACACACAATGGCGTACGCTCCATTTATGTTCAATATCATCAAACGGTAGCCTGGCATGCCAGACCTACATCAAGATGTTAGGTCTGGGAACTCTCCATTGACATGCCTCAATCCGAGGGGCGGATAAACGGTTGTCTTTCAAAATCCCTCTGCACGCAATAGGATAGCGCTACAACCAACCAGAGCAACGAACGGTTGTGGCTGAGTGAGTCCCATGCGTTTTTTCCACCAGCGGAGCTATAGTTGATATATTCACTTCGCTTTGCTACCTGCTGTGAGCTGTGCATTTGTTTGCGTCGTGGCTGTCTAAGCCTCGTATTAGCTTCATATTTTTCCGTATTTCTCTCTTTTATTCTGTTCTGCAACATCATTTAACTCATAATTACAACTCGGACTGTTGGTCGCAGAGCGAGACACCGCTTCACTGCTGCTCGCCCTGCGATCGACTGATTTTGTCAGCCTCGTTGCCTGCTGTGCGCTTGTCTGCGTTGTGGCTGTCTAGCCTCGTATTAGACGCGTCTCAAGCCATTATACGGCTGGAACCGCAAATACGGTAAGAACATCGGTTGTTGGTCGTAGAGCGAGACACTGCTTCACTGCTCGCCCTGCGATCGACTGATTTATCCGCCTCGCTGTCTGCCGTGAGTTTGTTTGTCTGCGTCGTGTCTAAGCCTCGTATTAGGTTCGTATTTCCTTGTGTTTTTCCGTATTTCCTCCTTTTATTCTGTTTTGAACCATCATTTAACACATAATTATAACTAGGACTGTTGAACAGACGCGTCTCAAGCCGTTACCCCACACCACTAACCACTAAGTTGCTAACTTACTGTCCATCTGTTAAAATGGCGAATATATCAGGTGTATGTTATCTACCTTTTTGTGCAGATGAGAACAAATCTGAGTTGCTCGCGGTGCAGTCTGAATTAGAAGCTGTAGAAAAGCAGATCCGTGACCTTCTAGAGAGACAAACTGAGCTGAGAGACCGGCGTTTAGCTCTTGAAACATCACGCGCTGATGCACACGGATCAGTGATTAACGTTAGTAACCCGCTGACGCCGACCTCGTCTACTCCGTCCATTTCTCAGCACTGGTCCCGAACGTCCAGGTCACGATCAGCCATGGTTTCATTCACTCCGGCTTCAACACACCACCACGAAGCCTGGGTGGTTCCGCGTAAGCCGCGAGCCAGGACAAGAATCTTTTCGCCCCTCCCGGTTTTCGAGATCTCCACTCAGAACCGCTTCTCCCCTCTTCGTGAAACGGAACGCGATGCTGTGATCATCAGCGATTCCACCGTCCGACACGTCCATGCTACGTTAGGTAAAAGTAAGGTGCACAGTCACTGCTTTCCTGGTGCTCGTGTTCTCGATATCACTGCGCGGGTAACTGAGATCTTGAACGGTGACGAGCGCGTCGGAGCTGTTGTGCTGCACGCGGGATCTAACGACACTAGGCTGCGACAGACGGAGGTTCTGAAGAAAGACTTCAGGAGCCTTATCGATACGGTACGCAGCACATCGCCTGAAATAGCGATTATTGTGTCTGGACCGCTTCCTACGTACCGACGAGGGCATGAAAAGTTCAGTAGATTATTCGCGCTTAATGAATGGTTATTGTCATGGTGCAATGAGCAGAAACTGCTCTTTGTAAATAATTGGAATCTGTTTTGGGAGCGACCGAGGCTCTTCCGCGCTGATGGCTTACACCCAAGTAGAATAGGGGCAGATCTTCTGTCAGATAACATCTCCAAGATGTTAAATACCGTTTGACTAGTAACCAAAAATCCAAATCACAGTCTCTACTGCACCAATTTAATTGAAATTAATACTAGTGTAGAACATTGCATAGAAACTGTGTCTATTCCTCGTTTACTAAGATCAAATAATAAATCTACAGCGGGATCTAGAAAAAATCTAATTGTTATTAAAACAAAAACTCTCGCTATTAGTGAACAAAAACAATTTCTAAAGCTAGGTCTTCTAAACATTAGATCACTCACACCTAAGGCGGTTATTGTAAATGAAATGGTCACAGATAATAATTTCGATGTTCTGTGCCTTACTGAAACCTGGCTTAAACCAAATGATTATTTCGGTCTAAATGAGTCTACTCCGCCAGGATACTGTTATAAGCATGAGCCCCGTCTGATCGGTCGTGGCGGCGGTGTTGCAACAATCTATAGAGATATTCTCAATGTTACTCAGAAAACTTGTCATAGGTTTAATTCGTTTGAAGTACTTGTGCTAAATGTTACGCTGTTAGATGTAAGAAAAAAATCCCTATTATCTCTAGCATTGGCTACCGTATATAGACCTCCAGGGCCTTACGCCGATTTTCTAAAAGAGTTTGCTGACTTTCTATCAGATCTTTTGGTCAACGTCGATAAAGCATTAATTGTTGGAGATTTTAACATACACGTAGATAATTTAAATGATGCGTTAGGGGCTGCGTTTACAGATTTATTAAACTCCTTCGGGGTCAAGCAAAACGTCACCGGACCAACTCATCGTCTTAATCATACACTCGATTTAATTATATCATATGGAACCGATCCAACCGATATAGATATCATTCCACTAACTGATGATGTCACTGACCATTACATGGTAACTTGCATACTACGTACTGCTGTATTATGTCATGCTGCGCCACGTTATCGACCAGGTAGAACAATTCTTCCATCCACCATAGATAATTTCTCAAATAGCTTATCTGATCTGTCTCAGCTGCTGCCTGAACCCAAACAAACAGATGAACTAGACGAATTAACTAGCACTATGAGCACCATTCTCTCTAGAACATTGGATATTGTTGCACCCATTCGATTAAAAAAGGTCAGAGAAAAAAGTATAGCACCATGGTACAATAATACTACGTATGTTTTAAAGAGAGAAACCCGTAATTTAGAGCGTAAATGGAAAAAAACTAATTTAGAGGTCTTTAGAATCGCGTGGAAAGACAGTATGTCACGTTATAAAAAGGCCCTTAAAACAGCCAGGGCTGAGCACCTCAGCAAATTAATAGAAAACAACCAAAATAATCCAAGGTTTTTATTTAATACCGTGGCTAGACTAACAAATAAACAGAAGTCGTCTGAACAAAATACCTCGTTACAGTTCAGTAGTAATGATTTCATGAACTTTTTCACCGAGAAAATTGAAAGCATCAGAATCAAAATCGTAAACGTTCAATCTTTGCTCGCGCCTTATAATTCAGCCGCAATTATCACCCCGCAAGAACAATTACAATGCTTTACAGCCATAGAACAAAAAGAGTTAAATAAACTTATCACTTCATCTAAAACAACAACATGTTTATTAGATCCTATACCAACTAAACTACTGAAAGAAGTGTTACCTATAGTGGAAGAGCCTCTTCTCAATATTATTAATTCGTCTTTATCTTTAGGTCATGTTCCAAGAACATTCAAGCTGGCAGTAATAAAACCTCTTATTAAGAAACCACAATTAGATCCAAATAACCTAGCAAATTACAGACCCATTTCGAATCTTCCATTTATGTCAAAAATATTAGAAAAAGTTGTGTCCGCTCAACTCGGCTCTTTCTTGCAAGAAAACGACATCTATGAAAAGTTTCAGTCTGGATTCAGGCCACATCATAGCACTGAAACTGCGCTTGTTAGAATCATAAATGATCTACTTTTAGCTTCGGACCAAGGCTGTATCTCAGTACTAGTTTTACTTGATCTTAGTGCTGCGTTCGATACTATAGATCACACAATACTCTTAGATCGACTACAAAATTACACTGGTGTTCAAGGACAAGCATTAAGCTGGTTCAGGTCATACTTATCTGACCGCTACCATTTTGTCTACTTAAATGGAGAAAAATCGATCATGACTTCGGCAAACCATGGAGTGCCGCAGGGATCTGTGTTAGGCCCTTTATTATTCTCAATATATATGCTGCCACTTGGTAATATTCTAAGGAAACATGGAATTAGTTTCCATTGCTATGCTGATGACACTCAAATATATATTTCATCACGGCCAGATGAATACGCTAAATTATCCAAATTGACAGATTGTGTTAAAGATATAAAAGATTGGATGACGCGTAACTTTCTTTTATTAAATCCAGATAAGACAGAGGTAATACTTATCGGTTCTAAAAAACCGTCTACAAAACCTCTCACAACACAACTTTAACATAGTAGGATGCCCTGTTACTTTATCCGCTACAGTAAAAGACCTGGGTGTTATATTAGACTGCAACCTGTCTTTTGAAAAGCATATTTCATATGTTACAAAAACTGCCTTTTTCCACCTTAGAAACATTGCTAAGCTACGTAATATGCTATCTGTTTCTGATGCAGAAAAGTTAGTTCATGCATTCATGACCTCGAGACTAGATTACTGTAATGCTTTATTAGCTGGTTGTCCCGCATCCTCAATAAACAAGCTACAGTTAGTCCAAAATGCAGCCGCTAGAGTTCTTACTAGATCAAGAAAATATGATCATATAACACCAATTTTATCATCTCTACACTGGTTACCTATTAAGTTCCGTATTAATTACAAGGTATTGCTTTTGACCTATAAAGCTCTAAATGGTTTAGCTCCAGTCTATTTAACGGATCTTCTATCGCCTTACAATCCATCGCGCTCTTTAAGATCACTAAATTCGAGGCTTCTGGTCATTCCTAGGATATCCAGATCCACCAAAGGAGGGAGAGCATTTTCACATCTAGCTCCGAAGCTCTGGAATAGCCTTCCTGATATTGTTCGTTGCTCAGACTCGCTCTCCCAGTTTAAAACTAGACTAAAGACGCATCTATTTAGCCAGGCATTCATATAAATTTTTATCTTACAGTTACTGTAAATTCTGCCTCTAGTTCATAAACACCAGAGGAGAACTGGCCCCGACTGAGCCTGGGTTCTCCCAAGGTTTTTTTTCTCCATTGGGTGATCTGATGGAGTTTTAGGACACCATTGGGTCACTTGATGGAGTTTTTCGGTTCCTTGCCACTGTTGCCTTTGGCTTGCTCAGTTAGGGATATTCAAATTAATTAAACAATCATACCATTGATCAGCTCTACCAAACTTGGATGTCCTTTTTGGATGTCCAGTAATAAACAAACATTGTTGAGTTGTTTTGATTGATACTGTAAAGCAGCTTTGATACAATCTGTATTGTGAAAAGCGCTATATAAATATATTTGACTTGACTTGACTTGACATATTAAACTTTTGCCGTATCAGGTCGGCAAAACTCCGAACACATCTTCCTTTTTTAAGAATGACTTAAGTGACGTTCTCTTAACTCCAAGTCCTCCAGAGTCGCGGCCAAAGCCGATTCGAAAGACCGCTGCATCTTCATTGTTTTCAAGTAGCAGGGAAATCACCTATGGAAATCACGCGGAACGTCATGAACTGTGCCGTCATTGTGTTAAGCCATGGTGTTAAGCCCGCCCGCCGACTCTATACACGATGTGATTGGCCTGACCAGTTTTTGTTTTTTCCAGCTCAAAAGCCTATGGAGAGTTGCTAGACCACACTGGCTGTGAAATAATTTTCGCTGCCGTTAGGGTGCGTCTAGATTTCTAGGCTAATCAAATGGGCCAATAGTGAGATCTAGCATACTGATTTAAAGTGGTGAAAATCCAGTTTTTAATGTTGTTTATATGTCTATCTGGTGTTTTTAATACGCTTTAAGACAAACCGTGTGTGTGGCGAGCAGGACGAGGTGGCGTGACTGATAATAAGCGACTCCTGCGCGACGCACCGGTCTCGTATCTCCCACGGAGGAGCGACGACAGTGAAGAGAGAGAGAGGAACAGGCCTGGATGTTATTTGATGTGTTTCTGTTTTATGTGACAGCAGTCGTCCGTGAGGGGCGGCTGTCTTTACTTTCATTTTGCATTTCTTTATTTTACGTTTATTAAAGTTTTTAAATGTTTTTCTCTTTCTTCCCATAACATCTAACCTTGCTACAATGTGTAAATTCATAAGTCGACAGCATGGCTGAGTATTTTTGAAATACGGCGGTTTGAAATCGCTGGTGTTTCTGACGTCACGAACTACCTTGTAACCAATCAGATCAACGTGTGATCGTCAACCAGTGAATCTCTGAGTGAGTGAGTGAGTGAGTGGAGACGGGGCTCATTTGCATATTCATAGACCCGCGAATACTAAATGAGGCAAGGGTGTCGAGTTACATTCAAGCTATTAAGGCATGAAGACATTTTTTTCAAGGAAAAAAATTCTTAAAGGTCATTTTGGTGATCAAAGATGAGTTTTAAGGAATAAAAGTATTGACTACAGGGGGACTTTAATAAATGTTTCATTACACAAATAATTTGAACTCGCACATTTGTGCGAAACCTGATGAACCTTGTTATACTGTGAGATTTGAGAAGGTTTGTGTAAAATCAGTGTCACCAATTTTCATATTTGATTAGTGTTTATTATATTTCAAAACTGTTCTCCAACTGTTCGACCCCTCAGTATGAAAATATCACATAATGCTCTTTAAAGTCCCCCTGTAGTCAATAATTGTATCCTTTAAAACTCATCTTTGATCACCAAAATGAAATGTTTAAGAATTAATTTTTTCCTTGAAATAAAATGTATTCTTAAAATATCTTGAATGTAACTCTACACCCTTCCCTCATTTAGTATGCGCGGTTCTATGAATATGCAAATGAGCCCCGCCTCCACTCACTCACTCACTCACTCAGAGATCCACTGGTTGACGATCACACGTTGATCTGATTGGTTACAAGGTAGTTTGTGACGTCAGAAACACCAGCGATTTCAAAGCGTGTTTTTGAGACTGTCTTTGGTTCACTGCAGTTTTAAGCAGAAAATACGCAGCAATGCTGTCGACTTATGAATTTACTCATGATTTGTGTTATTAAAGCATATTAAAAACACCACATACACATATAAACAACATTAAAATCTGGATTTTCACCACAGGGGTGAATACATTTTTAACTTATTTGTTAACATGCATTGATTTGATCATAACACATGTGATTACCTGAGTGTGTAATACAGACTCCAGAAAGCTGCAGGAAGAGTATTAGCCTGTGACGCCCATAACATACACACGTGTGTTCGTGCTTTTCCAGTTTCATCTAAATGCATGCGGTCAAAAGCCTCCATTCTGCGGTGGATCAGATCCGAGATGCATTTTCGCTGGTGAAGCTCCTCATGTACGAGTTCCTCGGCTAAAGCTTCTCTCGCTCTCCACACTCGCGGCATCAATCCGATGGGAACGCCAGCCGCCAGGAATGGGAACGCGTGATCGAACGCCAGAAACTCTCGCATGCGTGTTCTGCTGGCCTGGAGGAACCCTGGGTCTCTGCCAAAGAGCGTGAGGAACCCGGCCTCGAACATGATGCGGTTCGTGAAGCTCTGAAGACCTTCTTCCAGCCACTGGTGTTCAGATCCGTTCTCTCGGTCCAGAACCGTCTGGGGATTACACAGCATGGACTTGTTCTCTCGGTCCAGAACCTTCTGTGGATTACACGTCTGTGGATTACACAACATGGACTCATTCTCTCGATCCAAAACCTTTCGATCCAGAACCTTCAGTGGATTACACACCATGGACTCGTTCTCTCGATCCAGAACCTTCAGTGGATTACACAGCATGGACTCGTTCCTTTGGTCCAGAACTGTCTGTGGATTACACAACATGGACTCGCTCTCTCGATCCAGAACCGTCTGTAGATTGGACATCATGGACTCGCCGAGCTCCTGTAGAGACGGGCCTTGAAGCGTCTGTCGAAACAGGCCGTGAACTTCCCTGTAACTCTCACTGAACTGCGGATCGTTGAAGTCGGCATGACCGAAGACCTTGTGAGAGAGAGGGGAGAGAGGAGAGAGGAGAGGAGAGAGAGAGAGAGAGAGAGAGAGAGAGAGAGAGAGAGAGAGAGAGAGAGAGAGAGAGAGAGAGAGAGAGAGGAGAGAGAAACAAACAAACAAGAGAATCAGGATCAAACTTATAGGTTTACATTGCATTTATCCATTTTATTCAAAGCGACTGAAGTGAGGAACATCACAAGAAATGTGTCGGGTGATTCTAGGATTTCAATATTAGGGGGGCTCAGCTTTCAGTGAGGGTGTTACGTGACAGAACGTAAATACTGTTTTATTTATCTTGTTCAGAGCAAGAGTGTGTGCGCATGTGTTTTCTCTCTCTCCCTGTCGTTTCACGCTCATTTGAGTGTAACAGGTGCAGCTGATTTAGTTGGCGGGGCCTGATACAACTCAACACGTGCATAAACTGTGTGGAAGGCTTGTTCGTCGAGTTCCCCCTCCTGCTTACTCGTGTGAGTGTACAAGCTTTACCTCAACAGTAATGTGTTAATGCCAGTTGGCTGAGTTGTGCTTCTTATTCAGTGTAAGTTGCTTGTGAGCGCTATGAATTATTAGCGGCATAGGCGGGTAACTGTATTAGTTTAATCTGAAACTTTTTCTAAAGAGGAAGAGGAGCAGGTGGAGGGCAACAGGAGAGGAGAGCTGAAGAAGGCAGGCAGATTTCCAGGAGAAGAAGAGCTTGGCAGAGGGTGATAGGTCCAGAGGGAAGGATGATGAACCATGGTGGAGCCGATGGAGGGAGGAGCCATGGAGGCTGAAGCGCAGGAGGTTTTAGGGTGATGACGGACAGAGGCGGAACCAATGAGGGAGGATGACAGGGAGAAGATGGAAGTATACCGGAAGCCAGTGGAGTGCAGTCTAGAGGTGAGGGTGGGTCGACGAGCGACATAAGCGGATCCGGGGGGACGAGGCGAAGCCAGAAGAGTGCAGTCTAGAGGTGAGGGTGGGTCGACGAGCGACCTAAGCGGATCCGGGGGGTCGAGGCGAAGCCAGAGGAGTGCAGTCTAGAGGTGAGGGTGGGTCGACGAGCGATCTAAGCGGATCCGGGGGGGTCGAGGCGAAGCCAGAGGAGTGCAGTCTAGAGGTGAGGTTGGGTCGACGAGCGACCTAAGCGGATCGGGGGGACGAAGGGACGCGGCGAAGCCAGAGGAGTGCAGTCTAGAGGTGAGGGTGGGTCGACGAGCGACCTAAGCGGATCCGGGGGGACGAGGCGAAGCCAGAGGAGTGCAGTCTAGAGGTGAGGGTGGGTCGACGAGCGACCTAAGCGGATCCGGGGGGACGAGGCAAAGCCAGAGGAGTGCAGTCTAGAGGTAAGTGTGGGTCCACGAGCGACATAAGCGGATCCGGGGGGACGAGGCAAAGCCAGAGGAGTGCAGTCTAGAGGTGAGGGTGGGTCGACGAGCGACCTAAGTGGATCAGGGGGGACGAGGCGAAGCCAGAGGAGTGCAGTCTAGAGGTAAGGGTGGGTCGATGAGCGACCTAAGCGGATCGGGGTGACGAAGGGACGAGGCGAAGCCAGAGGAGTGCAGTCTACAGGTGAGGGTGGGTCGACGAGCGGCCTAAGCGGATCCGGGAGGACGAGGGAGCCTGGTGGTAGAGCCCTGCGTGGGACTGTTTTCTTCATCCCGCTCCCACCCGCGCCCGCCGAATTACCGGCCGCTCCCGCAGCATATGTGTTACACTCCCGCCCGCTCCAGCAATATGTATGTCAACTCCCGCCAGAGAATTTATTCCCGCACAAGAATAGAGATGCATTGATTTTGTGTCTTCTCCCGTCCCGCAGGAAAAAACATGTATTTGAATTGCTATTATTAAAGAGATTCATGGGGTTGTTTGTTTCATTTCCCTGGCCTGCATGTATTCTGACGCACTGATCAGGAAGATGAATAGTAGCCTGGCTAGGCTATCGGGGACATCTAAAACGCTTAGGCTACCGCCTAAAGAGAACTAAGAGAACACACGCCTAAAGAGAACACTTCTCCAAATGTCAGACTTTTTGTGCAGTAAATAACTCGTTTGAGGTTCTTTTCCACATCATTTATTGACATCTCCATCATGTCGCTAGGCTACCTCCCGATCCCGCAGTTTTTTTTTTAGCCGCCCATTCCCGCCCGCAGCAAGGTTCAATCCGCCCGCTCCCACGAGATTTGCGTTGGGTCCTGCGGGACCCGGCAGGACTCCATCCCAATGCAGCCCTCTGGAACTGGTGAACTGATGGTCCATGGCGGAGAAGTAGGAGGTAGGAGCCTAGGGTGAGCCAGTGGACTGATGGGGCGATGTAGAATCCTGGACGCTGTGGTTGGAGTCGGATCCAGGGCATCCACTGTCCATGATGGCGCTGAGGGGCTTCCCACCATTCCACTGGTATAATGGCAATCTTTGTCTTGCTGTACCTTTAGCCCAATGTTCAATTATATTTCTTTGCCATCATGCACAGGTAAGAGTGAAGTTTCTACGCAGACACACAAGATTTTCCAGCCGTTATTGCAGTTGAGATTTGTGGTTTATTGAAGTAAAGAGTACATCAAAGATGAACATACCGGTTGTTTTCTTGTCTTGTTTCCAGTTGTGAGTCGTGTGTTCTAATCCGTGGTCTGGTGAGAACTGTGTGCTCCCCCTACCTGTGCCTACCCCTTCCTGTCACCTATGCCCCCTTATATACAACCATGTGCATCTAATCACTGCCACCTAGTGTCCAAAATAATAATATAAATATATCCAAACAAAATAAACTATCATGCCAACAATAAACATAAATGGCTCCTACAACTGGTGTGTTGAGGGAGAGTGACGGGGCTGACAGGAGGCAGAGGAGATGAGGATGATGGCTGGATGGATGATGAGAGGTAGCGGGAGAGGGAGGTTGGGTGGGAATTCAAGAATAAACTCAGGAGTAGTGGCGGCCATCTCCGCTGAGGGCTCGGGTGGCGAGGCGGCGATCTGGGGATGAGGCTCTGGAAGGGTGGTCTCGGCGGGACGACATTCTGGTGGCCATCTTAGCCGGAGACAAGGGCTCAGGCATGGCGTGAAGAAGCTGAGGCTTGACAGGCATGACGTGAAGAAGCTCAGGTGGTGCGGTGATTTCGAAGGCTGCTGCTGATGGTGGTTGTTTTCTAGATCGGGACGCAACGCTCACCAAACACCTGCCGATGGCTTCCCTCCAGTTCAGTCCATCGGTGTTTGGGAGGTCGGTGGCCTGGTGGAAATTGGCTCTGATCCAGAAAAGCAGCTTAAAGGTTTCGTCATCAAGGGGGCTAGTGACGGCTCGACTAATAAAGTTCTCCGTGAAGGAAAACAATTCCCCCTGTCGTCCATATGGGCTGGTCCGATCTTCTGTCACGGGTGGTTGCAGGAAGACAGAAGAAGATGAAGGTTCCTACTCAATACGAAGGTTTAATGATAATCAAAATACAGGAAAGCAGAACAGGCAGCAACACACTAATAACAACCGAGATCGGACAAAGACTGACTGAACAAACGAAACTTAAATGCAAACACAGATAACGATGATTGACTAAACACAGGTGATACGGCTGAACTGATAATGACAGTAAAGATGACGTCATTTCCAAATCAAAACAAACTAAACCAAACACCACTGTGACAGTGCCATGATTAAGTGGATGATTTCTGTCACCTGGTGGAAAACAAACACACTTTTACCATGAAAATGACATGAAACTACCACTATAACCAGTAGATGGCTGCAGAGGACCACTCATTAGCTCATCTGCCATTTTCACTCACTTTTATAGTTCTTTTCATATGTTTTGCTTTTGGGTTTATTAATGAATACCGGTATTAAACAAATTTTAGCAATTTTATTGCACTGAAGTATGAAGTATAGCAAGAGTAGGAAAATATACAAAGTCTCATGCCATTTAGATGGAAGGAATTAAAAAAAAAAAAAAAAAAAACAAGCAAGCCCATTTTACAGTGGATGGAAAACCGTTTTGAATTGCACTTGCATTGCATTATATTATTATATTATCCCATACAAGTTTTCTTTCAGAATATCTCTCGGTATCTACGGGAAATGCTACAGAAGCATCATTTATATCAGAACAACTGATAACTTCTACAGACAGTTATTTCCTTACTCGTACGAGTTGACAGTCATTTTTTATTCCTTTTAGCGCAGCTTTTTGGCGACGAGAGGCAATAACACAGTCAGCTTTCATCTTTGACGTCGGCTTGGTGTGTCCCAGTCTTCATATGATATAAAGTGTGTGTGTTTGAGCTCTCGGCCCCCTCAGGACCGATAGAGCAGGGGTCGGCAACCTTTTTCACATAAAATGCCATTTTTTTAGTTTCCTAGTTAATCACTGTGCCATAACCCATGCCAACCCCCATATAAAAACACATAACCATATTTTAAAAGTTATTATTACACAGCTCTGTGGAATACTTGATTCTGATTGGTCAATCACGGCGTATGTTATTCCCAGCTCATCCGGGTCACTGAAGTCAGCAGCGCTATTCACTCGCCGGGAATGTTTTTTCTACGTGGAAGTTTTGCTTTTGGTGAGCTAATAAAATATTACAACTCAGTCGAATCAATATTTTGTGTACAGTTATTTAATTATGCCATCCAGTATCGTGGACTCACTCTCTCTTGTTTCATATGAACGCAGCGGCGGCCATTTTGTGACTATTGTTTTGTTCACTGTTGGATTATAAGATACAAACAGGAACGATTTTAAAACAGTTTAATCTGATCAATATCTCTTTTCCCCATAATTATTTATGTGGCAAAATGCTGTGTAATAAGTGTTATGACTGTAAACCGTATCTCTTAAATGCTCTCTCTGCAGAAGCTTTGCATTTAAAGACCTAATAAAATATTTTGACTCAGGTCAATATTTCATGGCTTATTGTTTTACTTATGTGGCAAGTATCTGTGTAATAAGTGGAATAATGTACATCCAGACGGTTGTTATCTCAGGATAAACCCCCATCAGGTTTGTGTGCGTGTGCGTGTGTGTGTGTGTGTGTGTGTGTGTGTGTGTGTGTGTGTGTGTGTGTGTGTGTGTGTGTGTGTGTGTGTGTGTGTGTGTGTGTGTGTGTGTGTGTGCGTGCGTGTGTGGTTTCTCAATAGAATTCATAAAAGTATAGAATAGAATAGAGGCTCATTGTAACGCAGTGTGACAACATGCCCCGCCTGGGCAACTGGGCTTTAAACCCGGCGAGTGTTTTCTGCTGTTAGATCAACATTAAAGAACAATCTCAACTGTTAAATAACAGATATAAAGATTAAAATCATATCAGATTTGTCTAATTTCAAATAAACACAAAAACAGAGATAAATTTACATAAGTAAAAAATGTACTTTAGCTATGGGTAAATAAACGTTCAGTGATATTTTCTAAAGAATTTTTAATTTTGGCGCATTTTTTTCTCAATATAGTGTTGATATGACAACTAGTAAATACATACACTAAGTTTCGTCATGCATGTGTGGAAATATTAAAACATGAGTGTTACAACGAGCCTCGCTCACCCCTACTTTATTTAAATAAAATACATACTGTTCTCTCGCTTTTGCTCACGAGCCGGCGATTACTCCTTCAGAGGTCAGAGGTCACCCGCCACAGTTTGCCAGTGTTCATATAAAGCTCTTACTGCTCATTATAGTATGAGCTCAGCGTTACATGACTAGTTTAGACATGCAATCTGCACAAGCTTGTCTAAACAGCAGCTTAGACAGAAGGAATGTAATCTTATTGTTTTATACCTGCACGAATGAGAAGATAAAATTATGTGTGTGTGGTGTGTGTGTGTGTGTGTGTGTGTGTGTGTGTGTGTGTGTGTGTGTGTGTGTGTGTGTGTGTGTGTGTGTGTGTGTGTGTGTGTGTGTCCAGTTCAAGCTTCCTGAGAAAAAGCATACTAGCATACTAGCGTGGACATCTTATGTTTAGCTCTGATTAGCCTTCAGATAAACGTGGTGTAACAGATCTCACGCCTGAAGCGTTTCCCATAGTGCAATGCTTCGCTCTGTTTACAGAGAGCCTGGGTTATGCCAGTAACCCAATGCTTTCTTATCAGGAGAACAGTAATCAGTAACTTGATGCTTTTTTATCCCATTTAAAAAGAGAATTTCCTGGTGTGTTTTCCAACTTTTCATGGGTTGAATGACTTGTGTTAAAAGCATGTTAAAATACGAATGTAAATTAAGTTAACCCATAGACGTCTACATGCTAAAATACATATTTGGGTTAAAGTGTTACCTGTTAGTAAGCAAAATCACAAATCAGATTTCTTTGTGGTGAAAATCCAGCATTTAATGTTGTTTATGTGTCTATGTGGTGTTTTTAAAGGTGCTCTAAGCGATGTCACGCATTTTTAAGGCCAAAACATTTTTTGCAAACATCTCCTCACTATCCGCTAGCTGCCTGTCCACTGAACACACTGTAAAAAAAACGCGGTCTCTGCGGACACCCCAGGCTCCACAAACGGCTACAAAAACAAACTCTAGTGACCCGCTCTACGAAACATAACAAACTGTTCCAGCCAATAACCGACAAGAAGGGTTTGGGGGGTTAGTGCGCGGATGAGGAGGAGGGAGGGTCTAGCTAGCCTCCGTTTTGTTTGACAATAGTTCGAACGTCAACAAGAAGTGATGTCCCCCAGGATTGCTTAGAGAACCTTTAATATGCTTTAAACACAAATCATGAGTAAATTCATAAGTCGACAGCATTGCTGAGTATTTTCTGCTTAAAACTGCAGTGAACCAAAGACAGTCTCAAAAACACGCTTTGAAATCGCTGGTGTTTCTGATGTCACAAACTACCCAATCAGATCAACGTGTGATCATCAACCAGTGGATCTCTGAGTGAGTGAGTGAGTGGAGGCGGGGCTAATTTATTTATAGATCTACGCATACTAAATGAGCAAAGGGTGTAGAGTTACATACAAGATATTTTGTATGTAAGCATGAAGAATTATTTTCAATGACAAAAACGTTTACAAATATCATTTTGGTGATCAAATATGAGTTTGGATAGAATTATTGACTACAGGGGACTTTAATATTTCAGTTGTTAAGGAGATTTTTTGCTTGGGTCTCCTAAAGCTACTTGGCTTTGAAAGAGAAATCACAAAGAAACTGAAATATGAACATGCAAATGGAGATCATAAAAGTCCTGTTTCATCACTTACCCGGCGCGAAACACCAAGAGAAAACTTCTTAAAGTCCAGATTTCTGCTTTGCCGTACCACAGCAGGAAAGGAAAAAGGGTCTGTGACAAAAGTGAAGTATTTCCCAGCAATGGCACACGTGAAAACATCCCCATATTTCTTTTGCGTCTCTCTTAAGAAGCCTAGCGGGTTTGTGGCGTAATCCAGAGTGACTCCGATGACCGGGATCCAGCCGGAGACGAGCGGAGGCTCCCCGGCGCGCCTGCAATCACACAACATCATCATAACACATCTGGAAGTGTTTTAAAAGAATAGTTCATCACATTTGAATGTTCTCAGATAGGACACGACTAAAGGCCTGTTCACACTGAGGACGATAACGATCAAGATATAGTTTGAAAAATCGTTCTCCATATTAAAGAATAGCAGAGTTCACAACACCGCTGTAACGATAACGATATAGAGAAACGATATCGTTGGGAATCACTTTCGGCTGTTGACCGATAAAACACTGACAGCCAATCAGAATCCATTCTAATTTAAGCGCTGCGCATTTAAAATAGCAGACGACATTGTGGAGTTAATCGCCGAGTCCAGAAAAATTCTCTGTTTGACTAGTCGAGCACCTTTTCAAGAAAAATTAATATGGAAAACAATCGAAGTTTGAACTCAGGTATCCAGCACTCGTTTCGACAACATGTCAGACAACATGTTAGCTAGCTCGTTAGCTATGTTTCCATCCACACGTTTTTATCCGCATTAAGTGATATCGAATGAAAAATGCCTTATGGAAACAGTAAAATTCGATTGAATTTCATGAATATGGACTCAAATGAAATGCGTTCGGTCTCATGGGATTTGATCTTGATGGATATACGGCTTATGCGATAAACGCTGATGGAAACGTTATTATGGCGCGATCCATTTTGTCTAGCAAAACTTTGTTCGCAAATGTTTTGCTTGAATGTTGTACGAAAATGAACGGAAACGCCTTAAAATGACTCAAATCAATTCGATATACCGATTTGATCGCAAAACAGCATGTGACGTCATTACACACAGGTTTTTATTCGCTTTAAAGCCGTTTGATGGAAACACACTTTCACCAGCTTTATTCGCACGAGTTTATTTACCGAATTTCAGATAATTCGATTGACTAGTGGATGGAAACTTGGCCTATTGTTGTTTTAATTCCACTATATTGAGTATGTCAGCTAAATTCCCTTTAAGATTATTATTATTATTAGCTCATTACACTAGCTTTACTCGAAATGCTGAGGACATCTGCTGGTTAAAGCCTGTAAATGCAACAAGAACAGCAAAAACATGGTCAATAACACAAAATTTTATTCGACTGGCTACTTTTCCATTGTTTTTCGATGTAAACACTCGCTAGACGGACGCGTTAGACCGCTGCGCTCGCGACTTCTAAAAACACGGCGCTCAAAGTTAAAAGAAGTTAAACTTTTAAAAACGCTTTAATATAGCCTACCTTTCGCTTCCTGACCCGCATCTCACGCTTTAAACAAGAGAAAGGCTTTCTGTGTAAACAGCCCTACAGTGTTCTTGCTTTCAAAAGTAGCAGAGCCTTAAATAACAATAGCCTATATGTTTCAACGGCTCGGAGACAGAAGGGATTACAGCACATGACACATATCATATTTGATATGTCGCTTTATAAGCCCTCTATATCATTAAAATGGTCAATAATGTCTTTGGTACCCATGCATGTCCTTCAATAAGTAGGATTTTTGAAATAATTCCCGAATGTCTACTTCCATGTTTTTGCTTGGCTGATTTTAATATGGCAAGAACAACAGCAACCTAATTAATATTTCACATTATTTATTGAAAAACGTGTTAAAAATGTTTTTAAATATGAGACAGCAGGCTTTAAGTTAGGCATTTGTTTATTTCAATCAGACCTACTATAATGCATTTCATGATTTACTATCCATCACTATAAAAACAATCATCAAATTATTTAATTATTAGTTAAAATTAAGAAAATAAAGATATTTAGAGCGGGATCTGATATTTTCATTATATAATACATTGTGATCAGTCTGTTGTTGTGAAAGCACGTTTTAACATAGTCTAATTAACGACTGTTAACCATATATTTTTTATTAATATTCTATAGCCTATTTTTTTTTATATAATAAATCGAGTCTGTTAATTGAGTGACGTCTGACATAAAGCTGCAGTGACATTACGAGCATATGTAACACACGTGTAGTCTGTCCTTAAGTTATGAAAAGCTGTAATAACTCTAGAAAGAGTGAAGTGAATGATCCGGAGCTGGTCTCACCTTCTCCGCGAGTGGCCGCAGATCCACGCGATCAGAAGCGCCAGGAGAAGCGCGGGAACGAGCACTACACACACGGACATCTCAGGTTAACTCTCTAGATTTGATCTTTCTCTGAACTACATTTTAGTAGCGCGTGCCCGGACCTCGCCTTTGGGCGCGCCCCCGCAGCGCGCTTGACGCAACACACGCACGCACGCGCGCACGCGCACACACACAACACACACACACACACACACACACACACACACACACACACACACACACACACACACACACACACACACACACACACACACACACACACACACACACACACACACACACACACACACACACACACACACACACACACACACACACACACACACACACGTGCTTTCCATTATCCAAAGGGAATTCTTCCTGAGTTTGATTCTTCTTCACTGATGCATATACAGTGTTTCTATACGGATTCAAGTCAAGTCACCTTTATATTTATAGCGCTTTATAGGCCTACAATACAGATTGTTTTTGGTGATTTGGTTTGTAATAATAAAACAATAGAGATAGGCCTAATGTTCAAAATAAAAATAAAGACACTTGAAACACCTGTGTGAACTTGAGTGGTTCTGACTTCTATAAGATCCCAAAATAGATGACTTCTTTATCGGTCTTGATAGTTTCATACATTTTTAAATGTTGCTTAATTTTCCAAATACTTTTCAGGGCCACTGCATAAAGAAATGCCTGATTGTAAAATAAAGAATAACTCCATATTTGAGATTGCAGGACTCGATATGTGTAAATGTCAGTGAGTAAGAGGCAGTTAGTGGTCAGGCTTTACACATTTCCTATGAACTAATCAACACTCTTAACTAACTCATGCAGAGTTATTGACTAATGCGCTGAAACATGATAATTAAACACAGAATACACAACTTTTCATTACAGCCGTGTTCATAATAATAGCCGAGATGACAGATGATGCACTTTACTGTATTCTCCTTTTTTGTAGTGATTTCAATCATATTTCAATAAATTCAAAAGCATCATGTTGAACAGCATCTGAAGAGTCTCAGCTAAAGGAAATAATACATTATTTATCAGCTTTAATAAATCAAACACATTTTCTTATTGGACCGATAACATTAAAAACGAACATATATCGGCTGATACCCATATGGTGTATTTTTTTATATCTTTATAAAGCTGGAAAATAATGATATAAATCATGCAAACAGAACTAAATTCTAATGGCAAAATTAATTCATAGTAGCTCAGGTAGCATAGTAGCTTATGACATTATATAAATGTCAGCTATATTAATAAGATCTATGACATCTGGAAGCATTTCTTTCAATATCTATAGGGCCGTTTCACTACCAAAATTATGACTTGGATACCTGACAAAAATTTTGCAATAATAGTAAATCGATATCACAGTAAAAAAACTAAAACAACAGTAAAAATAATTGAATAATATGACAAAACTTAAAAACTTTAATAAATTGATAAAAAAAAACATTTATCAATCACATTCACAATTCTGAATGGGATATGACCAAAATTAGTTTCATGATATAGCAGTAATTTAATATTTTTTATGTTATTTTTTTATTCTATTTAAAATATATTTAAAATCTTTTTATCTTTAAAATGCAAATTACAATCAATATGACAATATAAATGTCAGTTTAGTTTTCATGGACTTTAATTTTTCTTGTCATTATTTCCTGTTGCCTTTTCCCGCCACTGGTTTGTTACCATGGATATTAATTTAATCATCACAACTGTTTGAGTTGGTTATCATTGTATATTTAAGTTCCAGTGTTTCCTCATTGTCGGATATTGTTTGTGTAGACATGCATTGTGAATTATCTGAGTTTATTTCTTTATTAAATACATTCGATTTGGAACCTTTATAACTTTGAGGATAAGAAACACACACATGAAATAAACAATATTCAGGCATTAAACATTTATGATTATTATCAGTGTTGGAAACAATAATTAACAGTATTTAAAGTCCCCCTGTGGTGAAAATCCAGCATTCAATGTTGTTTATGTGTCTCTGTGGTGTTTTTAATAAACTTTAATAACACAAATCATGTGTAAATTCATAAGTCGACAGCATTGCTGAGTATTTTCTGCTTAAAACTGCAGTGAACCAAAGACAGTCTCAAAAACACTGAAATCGCTGGTGTTTCTGACGTCACAAACTACAGTAACCAATCAGATCAACGTGTGATCGTCAACCAGTGGATCTCTGAGTGAGTGAGTGAGTGAGTGGAGGCGGGGCTCATTTGCATATTCATAGAACCACCGTGAATACTAAATGAGGCAAGGGTGTCGAGTTACATTCAAGATATTTTAAGACATAAATACATTTTTTTTTAAAGAAAAAACGTTTAAATATTCTTAACTGTTAATAAAATGTGGAACCATATCATTTGTAATAGCAGGCTATCTTTCTATCTTAGTACCGGTATATTGTGCAACACTAGTATAGAGTAAAGGAGTTGATTTTTAGATAATTAAACATGTTTAGACACTCCTCTCTCTCCTGTTATATCTGTGTTCGAGTCTCCGGTTGTGGAGTTGCAATCCTTCTCTCTCTCTCTGAGTCTCAGGAGAGGAAAAGTCCCGTCATTAATGATTTATGATTCTCATATTCATTACTACACGCGTGAACACGTGATCGGAAACTACAGGGTTAATCACTGATGAAAACATTCGCCACTTTATAAGACATAAGTCCAAAATACTGTTTTTTAGGGACAATGCATAAAGAATACTATACGTGGATACTAAAAAAAAAAAAATCAGTTATTACACACACACACACACACACACACACACACACACACACACACACACACACACTAGAGTAAGTTGAGAGGCAGTTAGTGGTCAGGATTTACACATTTCCTGAGAACTATTACAGTCAGTCTAGCGGGGACATCCCATAATATATATTAAATATATATATATGCAACCCTCATATGAAAACATATTATTGCATATGTGACATTATTCAGTCATACTCACTGAAATCTGGCTAAACACCTCAAACGACCTTTATTTTTTACTTTCAATTAAATGATTGCGGTAACACTTTACAATAAAGTTCATCAGTTAATATAATGTATTAACTACGAAGTAACAAGAGCAATGCATTTGTTACAGTATTTATTTATTCATCTTTGTTAATGTTAACAAGATTTTAGTAAAGTATTAGTTCTTGAACTCATGCGTGAACACGTGATCGGCAACTACAGGGTTAATCACTGCTGAAACCATTCGCCACTTCATAACTAATAAGTCCAAAATACTGTTTTTTTACGTGGATACTGTATGATTCAGAAAAAAGTCAGTTATTACACACACACACACACACACAGACACCACTACTAAACATACATGCGTATCATATGCACGTAAAACTAAACTACACGATAAACACAACGCGTGCTATAGATACACTATATTTAGTGTGAGAGTGTGTCAGTTCTGCAGGATTATGAAGCTTCAGTCCCGCATTCTCAGACCCTCGTTTTCCGAGACAGCGCCTCCTGCTGTTCTGAAGATCATATATCACCCTTATCCAAATGCCATTGAATACAATAGGATGCAATATTACGGTCTCGTTTTATTTAAAGTTATCCAAATAAATATTTGCGTTCCCTGCTTAATGCATGTGCCAAAAAAATCATTGTGTTCTCTGACTAACACATTACCCAGTAGTTATTTTTTGAGCGTGGGTGTAATTGAAAGAAAATGACCGATGGAAGGGATACAATTACAGATTGAACTATCTTCTGAAAAATATTATGTGATATTATATTGCTACAATGATTTTTTAAATTCAAATTCAAATTTTTCTTTCAGTTTAACCTATAATGGTCTAATTAATTAACATTATACCATGCTAACATTACAAAACCTGTTTATTTTAATATTTTGAATGCGAAGCAAAACTCAAATAAGAATAGACAAAACACCAATAATAAACAATTCTGTACTTTATTTAACGATCACCTAAACATCATCTTGCTGTAAACAGGACAAAGCAAAGAAAAAAGGAAGAAAGAATTGTGTTAGTGACTTTTCGTCTTCAATTGCATAAAAAAACTCCTCATTTATAAATCGCTTTGGATAAAAGCGTCTGCTAAATGTAAAATGTATAATGTAAATGCATAAGGTAAAATAATTTCTTTCTGGTATAGTTGAATGCTCCTTTTTTCATTATTTTTGCATTCGCTCTGTCAAATTCCTCGACTTCACTAAAATTAAAGATGAATGCCATTGTCAAACATATTGTGTAATAATAAATAATATTTTTTTGGGCAAATGCAAATTACAAGCTAGGGTGATAAGGGCCACTGAGGAACACCTCCTCAGCCTCTTGCCTGCATCTCACAATGGCCATGAATCATGGCCTGTCCATATAGATAAATTAATTCAATAATTAATATATAAAACATTGCAAAACATATGGCAATAATAGAAAAAAGGCGAAAAAACATACATTAACGACTCAAATTTTGTTACAAACTATCTTTACAAATGTTACATGGACTATTCATATGTTGGTGTATCGATGAGCTATAAAGTTGTTAAATTAAAAAAGAAATCGAATGAGTATGATTCGCTAAATAAAATTGACGATACTCACGTTTATCCGATCAAATGTGATAGGAGGCGCTATCTCGAAAACGAGGGGTCTGAGAGTGCGGGACTGAAGCTGCAGGCTCCGAGTCTCTGATGATCATGAGTTCCTCAAACTAAACATGTTTGCTCAGAAGCACTTCTTCTTAGTGTAGGCCTAAAGTTTTGAGAAATTTGCACAAGATATCGTAATAATCATAATGGGCCATTCCAGACAAATACAACAAAATAATGTCTAAATGTCTTAATAAATCAAACTTGATCACTTTTCGCCAGCATCTAGAGCTGAAACATCCCGGTGTTGTGAATGTTGTATAGCGCTCCTGCTATTCTCGGAGATTTAGACGGAAAGGAAAATTGAGAAAATTTATTAGGCCTACGTTATGCACAGTTATAAAATGCTGAGTTGCTACATATGGACTCAGAATTGTGAGATATAAACTTGGAACTGCAGCCAGGGGAAAGTCAGACTTGTGAAGAAATTAGCCTTTCTTTATTTGTTTGTTTCTTTATTTTTTATTTATTTTATTCCGTGGCGGAAACAAGCTTCATTATAGGCTACATGTTTACACACACACACACACACACACACACACACACACACACACACACACACACACACACACACACACACACACACACACACACACACACACACACACACACACACACACAGAAGAGATTTAAATACAAGAGTGTGTGTACGTCACAGTGGGCGGAGTCACGTCGGCTCTATGTTTGGGTCAAACTCATTTATACCTCATTTAAAATATGAAAATAAAAATGGGGCATATGTAAAAAATTATACAAAAACGAAACGAGACAACAGAGCTGGAAAACTGCACAATATCTCCTATAGATCTAAAACTATATTCATTCCTATATTAATAACAAATGACAATCTGTCCAACATGAACAAACTCATAAATTATTCCTCAGTGATGAGAAGTTTATTAAACTATGAAATTGTTCTCTCGAATATCACACGCAAGTTTCAATATTCGAAGATCCAGCAAGTCAAATCCCTTTATGTTTTAGATAATATTGTGAGGTTTTAATCCTGTGAGAAAATACTTTTATTCAGTTAATTATTTGGAAACGTTTTAAAATTAAAATAAAATAAAAGTTTTGGATCGGTAAGATTTTTTTAATGTTTTTAAAATAAGTCTCTTCTGCTCGCCAATGCTATATTTACTTGATTAAAAATACAACAACAACAAAACAGTAATATTGTTAAATATTATGAACATTTTAAATGAATGTTTCTATTTTAATATATTTTAAAATGTAATTTATTCCTGTGATCGAAGATTAATTTTTTTGAAATACTCAGTCTTCATTTTTTTCAGGATTCTTTGATGAATAGAAAGTTATATTTATTTATTTGAAATAGAATCTTTAATAAATGTAACCTTTGATCTTGCTGAATGATATCTTTTATTCCCCCATTAAACTAATTCTTACTGACCCAGATAAATAATGCTGTTCTTTTAAACTTTATATTCATCAAAGAATCCTGAAATAATAATGTAAATGTTTTCAACACTGATAATATTAATAAATGTTTCTTGATCATCAGATCATCATATTATAGTGATTTCTGAAGGATCATGTGAGTAATGATGCTGGAGATTCAGGAATAAATACACATATTCACATAGAAAACAGCTGATTTACATTAATAATATTCCACAATATTATTGTCCATAAGTTATGAAAACGTTGAACTGCATTGATTTTTCAGACTCAGATCTTCGTTCTTGTTTTAATCATAAACTCGCTTAATAAAGTTACACAAACACTATAAAGTTATTTCCTTAACAATGAACTTGATGTTTTGCTGGCGCTTTATAGATAAAAATTATTTTAATAACCTAAAATATAATTCAAAGAACTTTAATCCTCAAATAATAAGACTAAATGAACCCTTTATCCATTTTAAGATTTTTTAATTTTTCAGTTGATTTGCTAGTTTTAGTTCATCCTGCAAACACTGGCATTATAAATCTGAGCAATTCTGGAATATTATCCAGTCAAATAATAATAAAAACTCCTTCTAGCGTTTATTTCAAAATAAGCTAAATATGACAACTCAGATTTTCTTTTTTACTCTGATGTCTCTGAGAATAAAGAGATATGAAACATTAAACTTTATTTGATGCTAAATACTGTATTCACAAAGCAAGACCTTCAATTCAAATTTAACTGCAAAGTATTTGCTTAACATTTACAGTTATTATTGTCATAATTTCAAAAATTAACGTCCAGTTCAAAGCTTTGAAAACAAAATTATGTACATTTTTTATTATATATTTTTTCCGTTTCTCTGTATCCACACATGTTTGTGTTCATTTTTCTGTATTATTTATTTTTGTACTGAATTACAATTTTAAAATATTTTAAAAATGTAATCATTAAAAAAATTGCAATAAAAAAAGTCTATATATAGTCTATATTATATTAGTCTATATTATATGAGGATGATATGAATAACTTTTAATAACCAAAATAAGTTTTGCTTTCTAAGAACTGTAACTCATCATTTTAGGCAATAATTAATCTTTGTTACGTTTTATTTAGTTTAATATTTGTATTTATTATTTTAGTTTTATTTAGCTTTATTTTACATGTTTTTACTGTAACTTTTGATGAATTTAATGCATCTTTGCTGAATAAAAGTATTGATTTATTTTATTATTTCCCCCATAAATAAAGAGATCTTGTAAAGTGTTGTGTGTGTGTGTGTGTGTGTGTGTGTGTGTGTGTGTGTGTGTGTGTGTGTGTGTGTGTGTGTGTGTGTGTGGTGTGTGTGTGTGTGTGTGTGTGTGTGTGTGTGTGTGTGTGTGTGTGTGTGTGTGTGTGTGTGTGTGTTGAATACAGTGCTGTGATATACAGTAGTGAAGTGAACAATAGAGCGACTGATAACATCTTATCTCTGAATAACAGCGACACACACACACGAGCTAAAGCTGTTCTGGGAATAAAGTACAGTAATACTGGAGCACATCAGAAACCAGTTCATAACCATAACCATAACCGTGAGATCTCAGTGTTTATAACCGGTGTTTAAGAGTTTAGGGGTTTAAGAGGAGTGTGTTCTCCTAATGAGGCCCTCAGGGGTCCCGTAATCCACTGTGTGTTTGAGGAGGAGGCGTGTGTGTGTGTGTGTGTGTGTGTGTGTGTGTGTGTGCGTGTGTGTGTGTGTGTGTGTGTGTGTGTGTGTGTGTGTGTTATCTGACTCACTCCTGCTGGGCCCATACAATACCAGCACACACACACACACACACACACACACACACACACACACACACACACACACTGCTCACGCTCCATCAGACGCACTGTATTCACGATTAATCTCAGACTGGATGTTTTACTCTCTCGCTTCAGATCTCAGATCCTCCTCTTAAAGGGATAGTTCACCCCAAACTCTGTCAGTAATTACTCTCCCTCGTGTTGTTCAACCCCGTAAGACTTTCGTTCATCTTCGGAACACAAATTAAGATATTTGTGATTAAATCTGAGAGCTGGGTCACTCCTCCATAGGCTTCTAAGGGATTGAAACTTGCCGGCCCAGAAAACTTATTAAAGAAAACGTTAAAATAGTCCAAGTGACGACAGTGGCTCAATCTTAAGTTTACCAAGCGACGAGAATACTTTTTGAGCGCAAAAAAACAAACAAAAACAACGACTTTACACACACACACACACAACACACACACAACACTGACCACGTCGGCCAATAGTGAGCCTGCGTGTGACACACAGAAGCGGTGCGCTGTTACACTACGAGAATACTTGAATAAAGTCGTTATTTTTGTTTTTTTGCGCTCAAAAGTATTCTCGTCGCTTGATAAACGTAAAGATTGAGTCACTGTCGTCACTTGGACTATTTTAACGATTTCTTTAATAACTTTTCTGGGCTGTCAAGTTCCTCTGAGAGTAATTACTGAAAGAGTTTTCATTTTGGGTGAACTATCCCTTTAAAATAGTTAGATAAAACTATCACTTTAATATCGGAGATTAATCCATCAGATCTGCTAATGTTCATATATTAGCACGTTTGGCTAACATTTTTCAAAATGTCAATCATGTGTTAACAAACAAGTGTTCGTTACTTCAGTGAGCTCATCGTTTCTGCATTCAATTATTACATTGTTTAAATTTTACATATTTAGCTAACTGTGATTTTGTATATGCACTTTCTGAAATACATACACTACCGGTCAAAAGTTTGGGTCAGTACGAATTTTTTTTTTTTTAAGAAATGAATACTTTTCTTCAGAAAGGACGCATTAAATTGATCAAAAGTGACAGTAAAGACATTTATAATAATGCAAAATATGTATTTTTAATTAAATGCTTTTCTCTTGAACTTTCAAAGAATCCTGAAAAAATGAATCACGTTTGCACAAAAATATGAAGCAGCAAAACTGTTTTCAACTGTGATAATAATCATAAATGTTTCTTGAGCATCAATCATCATATTATAGTGATTTCTGAAGGATCATGTGACACTGAAGACTGGAGTAATGATGATAAATTCAGCTTTGATCACAGGAATAAATTACACTTACTATATATTCACATAGAAAACAGATGATTTACATTTAAATAATATTTCACAATATTACTGGGTTTGTTTTGTTTTAATCAAATTAATGCAGCCTTGGTGAGCAGAAGAGACTTCTTTTAAATACATAAAAAATCTTACCGACCCCAAACTTTTGAACGGTAGTGTAACTTATAGAGTTTCCTCTGATAACAGATCACTGTAATATGAACTCATGCATTTTATGAAAAGCTGCATTGAAATGATGTGTATTGTGAAAAGCGCTTTACAAATAAATACACTCTAAAAAATGCTGGGTTGTTTCAACCCAACTTTGGGTCAAATATGGACAAAAACTAACCGTTGGGTTACATTTTTTAAATTAAAATTTTAACCCAACATTTGAGTTTGTCCATATTTGACCCAAGTTGGGTTGAAACAACCCAGCATTTTTTAGAGTGATGAATTGAATATGAAAACATTATTTCTAAACATTCAAAACGGGTTCTAAAAGGAACATTGCATTTTATAATTCTCCAAACATCATTGAATCAAACCCGTAAACTTCTGCTAGAAAGAGTTTGATCCAGCAAATCTCAGTTTCTCCAGAAGTTTAAGTTCTAATCTAATCTCACAAACACTCGGTCTTCAACACACACTCCTGAGCAGAAACAGCAAATATCCAGAGGTGTTTTATAGCCATAACTATTTAAAACACAATCACTGCTCAGGAAACTAGCAGGAATCCCCAGATAAAGTGAATTAGCACAGAATGAGGAGTAAGTGTTGCTGCACTCCATGTAAATGAGGAGAATCTCAGTTTAATGTGAGGCCGAATATTCAATCCGGACTTTTCTTCTTTTTCTTAAACCAAGCCAGTTTCAAAGTGTGTGTTCTCGACACCAGAACACATTACAAGTTTCTGTTTTCTGCTAGAACGGTTAATAACTAATGATCTTTGCAACGGAAGTTAATCAGTCAATACTAACTTTATCTGGACAATAACTTTATTCTACACTCTAAAAAAAGCTGGGTTGTTTCAACCCAAATTTGGGTCAAATATGGACAAACCCAACCGTTGGGTTAAAAATATAAATATAAAACTTAATGCAAGGTTGGGTTTGTCCATATTTTACCCAAATTTGGGTTGAAACAACCCTGCATTTTTTAGAGTGTAGATCTGCTGTAAAGCCTAAACAATCTCTGTTACTGTAATCTCATTATCACTTTGAAACTCTATATTGTTAAAGCGCTGTATAACTGAAGGAGACTCGACTAGTTCTCAAGCCACTTCTTGCTCTTCCCAGATTGGGCATAAAATAACATTGGGTCATCCCTCTTTGGGAAACAAGACATTCTGCAATATTCTGCTGAAACCTGAATTGTTTAAATTACTTGTCACAGTGAAATCCCCACAGAAACATGTATTATTATTATTATATTTCTCATCAGATATTCTGCACTGTTTCAACCCAACGTTGGGTCAAATATGGACAAAAATGGTCCAAATCGGACACAACCCCCCCCCCCCCCCCCCCCCCCCTAAAAAAAAACCATTGGGTTTGATTATTACTTTGCATTTTTACACCAACGTTTGGGTTTATCCATATTTGCCCCAAAGTTGGTTTAAAACAACCCAGCAGTTTTTTGCTCATCACATATTCTGCTAAAACTTCATTCGGTCGGATGTTTTTCTGAATGGCTTTTTAAGAAGTAGTTTTGTGGTCGACACTAATCCATTTTGTGTTTGGCCCATTTCTTTCTGAATGAAACAACATTGTGCTCAGATTAAGACAAACTCACATTATTATAGATATAGGCTACACACTATCTGGGTCATATGCTACCCATCACACACCTGCATATCAATAACAATCACAAACACATTAATAAAAGGTTTGCCAGATACTCAGGAATAGATGTGAGTCTGAAGTTATTGCATGCAAACTTTAAACAAAAACTCTCATGATTTTTCCTATTATTATTTTTATTTCAAAAACAACCGAAACTAACATTATTGTATTCACGCTGAGTCGCGTGAACTAATTAACAAACCCCATTATCGCTGTTAATAGCGACGCGAGCGATCTGACGCGCGATGTGGATTCCGCCGCTAATCTAACAGTGTGAACAACCTTCAGTTTTCAGGAGAACGGAATCATTTATTAGTGTAAGCATTAAGACACAAAAGACACATGTTTATTGGTAGCCTATAATGTTATTTCGCGCTTTTCTGATTGAAATACTTAATCTATAAAGTGCATTCCCGTTTTTTTTTTTTTTTGGCATCTTAAAACTGTTTTTTATTTTATTTAATTAAATATCGGTTCGTAGTTTAATTGCACGCTGAAAATAGGCTACACTCTAAAAAAAGCAGGGTTGTTTTAACCCAAATATGGGTCAAATATGGATGAACCCAACCGTTGGGTTAAAAAATGTAATTGTAATTTAATTAAAAACATTATTCCAAACGGCTGGTTTTGTTTATTTTTCACCCAAATGTGGGTTGAAACAACCCAGCATTTTTTAGTGTACAGTGAACATGCACTGCATTTAATACAATTATTAGCCTAATATAGCGATTATTAAGATCGTCTTTTGATTGATTAAATTAAATCAAAACGTGCGTTCGTTCGTTCATCTCATTCTCGTCGAGTTTAATGTTATCACGGCTCATCATCCTCGGTTAATTTCACTTCAACAGCTTTTCATCATAATAATCAGGAGATCGAATTAGTCTCCAATTCACATAAACTCAATCATGTGGGTCAAATAATAGAAGAAGACGCTCTAGTTGAATTCGATTATCCTCAGTATCATTAGACTGTCTAACATGCATTATTCCGAGATCGTATCGTCGCTTTGTAAAGACAGGTTTCGTCAGATAAAATCTAAAGCTTGATCATTGCCTTCATTGAATTAACCGAGCGGCTATTTCTGATCAGACGAGTCTGTGTTTAATCGAGGTGTCAAAGCTTTTCATGATTCTATTATGGCGGAATCACAAACACAAGAGTCTGAGACAACAGGTGCATCAGACAGACGAGTGTGTGTGTGTGTGTGTGTGTGTGTGTGTGTGTGTGTGTGTGTGTGTGTGTGTGTGTGTGTGTGTGTGTGTGTGTGTGTGTGTGTGTGTGTGTGTGTGTGTGTGTGTGTGGACAATATCCATTTTTTGGTCTCCATGAAGAAACCCGCTTATAAATCACAATAAGTGTTTTTTGAAAATGTAAAATTGCATTAAGTTTTGTGTGATGGGTGTGTGTGTGTGTGTGTGTGTGTGTGTGTGTGTGTGTGTGTGTGTGTGTGTGTGTGTGTGTGTGTGTGTGTGTGTGTGTGTGTGTGTGTGTGTGTGTGTGTGGTGTGTGTGTGTGTGTGTGTTTTAGGTGTCATGTGGTCACATCTGTAGTTGAAGCTTGAAGGACAGACATAATATGCAATGTAATATGCAAGAGTTCTCCTTCTCCTTTTTTTTTTTTCTTTTTTTTTTTTTTACATTTAGAGAATTAATTGTCTAAAAATCCGGGGAATATAATTCCAATCCCAATTTTTAATCCAAAGAGGGATACAAGAAACAATCTGATTTATTGCATTTTCAGTTTATCCAGCAAAAACGTTATGGTTTCCTAGCCCACTCTCAGAAAAAAAGGTACAAAAGCTGTCACTGGGACAGAACCCTTCAAAAGGGTTGTGATGTGTATCATTTAGGTAGGCTACTAATATGTTCCATTGAGGGACTAATATGCACTCTTAGGTACAAAGATGTAGCCTACCTTTTGAAAAGGTTCCGCCACAGTGACAGCTTTTGTAGCCTACCTTTTTTTCTGAGAGTGATCATGTTACTTTAGCCTAAATTATGGATTCTACTGACTATTAGTAGCCTATTTCTATCAGTCCACAAACAATGGATATGTCCACTAATTTATAAAACAATGTTAATATTTTTGATACACATTTCGTTAGCGCGCGCGTGCACATCGGCGTTATCGCTGAGGTGAAACATCCCGCGCTTCACACCTTTAATCCACTCCTCCGCCGCTGATTGGCCCGCGCTCCCGTTAAATCCCACTGGATGCCAGAGATGGACCAGCACGAACTCCAGCATGTTCCTCGACCGGATCCTCCCAGAACTTCAAATCGACTCCGCCAGAATGATGCTCGAGAGTCAGCAGCAGTGCCGCGTCGCGTCGCGTCGCCCGGTGTCGCGTTGCCCGGTGTCGGGTCCGGCGAGCCCGGTGTCGGTGGGTTCCGAGTCCTGTTGCTCGAGCCCTGAAGCGAAGACGCTCGCGGAGGCTCGAGTGCGACGCCCTCTGAACGCGTTCATCATCTGGACCAAAGAGGAGCGTCGTCGCCTCGCGCAGCTCAACCCGGACCTGGAGAACACGGACCTCAGCAAAATACTCGGTGAGTGTTTCATTACACCGGAATATGCGTTTCATATCGTTCACTGTTAAAAAAAAATTAAACGGAAAAATGTAGGCTAGGCTACTGTGTTTTAGGATATTATAGCTACAGTAACTTTACGGAAAATTCTGTTAAATCTTAAAACACAACATAATGCAATGCATAATTCAAAATACAGGTAAAACACCTGTAAAAGAAAAATTCCTACCCGATCTCACTTCAATTCCTACGTATTTTATGAGGTGGCTTATTCGTACGAATTCACACGCGACCTCACTCGTACGAATTTGTACGAATTTTGCAAATTATTTTTAAAAGTTGCCCAATTCGTATGAATTCGTATGAATGACCCGCTCTTGGCCCCCTAAACCTACCCATCACTGGGTTTAGACAACAAAAAAAATAATTTTTTTAGACAAAAGTTTTTTTATTGGGGAGGGGGGTTAGGTTAGGTTTTGGGTCAAATATGGACAACCCAACAATTGCCGGGTTTGTCCATATTTGACCCAAATTTGGGTTAAACCACCCTGCATTTTTTTAGAGTGTACAAACAATGTAAAAAATAAATAAAAAAGTCAGTAAAAACGTTATCTCACGACCTCACTCGAATTCGTACATTAGTCTACTCTAAACCCAACCCATAAGCTTATATGCACATTGAAATAATGTGAGCAGTGTGATAGCCTATTACCTTTTAAACTAAAACTTTGTGTGTGTGGTGTGTGTGTGTGTTATGTTTACAGGAAAAACATGGAAGGCCATGTCTCTGGCAGAGAAGCGTCCTTACATGCAAGAAGCAGAACGCCTGCGAGTCCAACACACCATCGACTATCCCAACTACAAATACCGGCCGCGGCGACGAAAGTGCAACAAGCGTGGCATTAAACTACCTTCAACTGAGAACATCAACTCTCCAAGCGCTAGTTTCCACCTCAGCGAGAACATCAATTCTCCAAGCGCTAGCTTCCACCTGAGCGAGAACATCAACTCTCCAAGCGCTAGCTTCCACCTCAGTGAGAACATCAACTCTCACAACGCTAGTTTCCACCTCGAGAACATGAACTCTCCAAGCGCTAGCTTCCACCTGAGTTATATTCTTCAAGCTCAAGCCTCACACTGGCCCTGCACGCTTCCACACACTGGGTTTTCTCTGGAGAACCACTGCGAGACGACGACATCGTACCAGAGCTCGTGTTTCCCGCAGCCGAGCGGGCCGGAGCTCTGGGGAACACAGGTGTGTGTCGCAGGACCTTCTCTGGAGTTTTACCTGGAGCAGGTGAGGTCCGACATGCTGGACCAGCTCGACCGCAGCGAGTTCGACCAGTACCTCAATCCCGGAGCACAACACACTCCCAACACAGACTCCGATGCTGAGCGCTTCCACTGAACCCGTGCATGACTGATACAGTGTTTATTATATGGGGGACACTTTACAATAAGGTTCATTCGTTAACATTAGTAAGTGTATTAACTAACAATGAGCAATGCATTTGTTGCTGTGTTTATTAATGTTTGCTAATGTCAGTTAATAAAAATAAAGCTGTTCATGTTAGTTCACTGTGACTAATGTTAACAAATACAACCTTTGATTTTAATAATGTATTAGTAAATGTTGAAATTAATATTAACTAAGATTAGTAAATGCTGTAGAAGTATTGTTCATCATTCTTATGTTAACTAATGAACTTTATTGTAAAGTGTTACCGTTATATGTCATGCAAAGTTGTGTGCATTGAAGTCATGTTGTGGTTCATTTATAGATTTTTTTATTTTACTTTTGTAAAGTTTAGCTTTTTTATGATGTCCTAATAAAATATCTGATCAATCACTTTCATGTTTTCGATTAACTGATTTAATATCTGAATGACATGCAAGTTTGCAGACAACTTATTGATATATTAAAAAAGGAAGATTTGTTTTTTTCTGCATTAAACTGAATTTGTTGGCTTTGCGAGGAGGAACTGCTGTTTGCTGTTTTGCTCACGCCTTTCTGTCAACAAACCCTCCCCTAAAATCCCCAAACACATATGAGTCCACTGAACAGTTTCTCAGACTGATGAAGAAACCTAATACTTCATGTTCCTAATGCTCTAGAGAATTACTGATGTGTTAGTAATCAGTCGTAAAGCATCAATAAAACAAAAGGATTGTCTCGAGGCACCAAAGAGTCGGACAGTCATCCCTGATATTCAGTGCCTTTTGGCCATCATTAAATGTAGAAAATCTAGTTTTTAAAATACATTTATGATAGGGTGATGTAAAACATTTGAAAAAATACTCTGGTCAAGCTTGGGTAAATAAATGTAACCATTATTAAACAAAATTAATTAAATGGAAGACAAAAGAACGAAATTTTGATCATTTTTGATTTCGATTTTACGAAAGTAAAAAAACTGGTACATTTCATTGTCACTGAATAATTAGCGTGTTTTTTTGCTGGTTTTATCAAATGATTGGAAAAAAATAATAACAGGGTGCAGAAAATAACAGGGTGGACAAAATAATAACAGTTGTGGACAAAATAATAACAGGCTGGACAAAATAATAACAGGGCGGACAATATAATACAGGCTAGACAAAATAATAACAGGGCGGACAAAATAATAACAGGGTGGACAAAAAAATAACAGGCTGGACAAAATAATAACAGGCTAGACAAAATAATAACGGCTGACAAAATAATAACAGTGTGGAGAAAATAATAACAGTGCAGGAGAAAATAATACAGGCTAGACAAAATAATAACAGGGCAGACAAAATAATAACAGTGTGTAGAAAATAATAACAGGGTTGACAAAATAATAACAGGGTTGACAAAATAATAACAGGTGGGAAAATAATAACAGGCGGAAAAATAATAACAGGGCGGACAAATAATAACAGGGTTGACAAAATAATAACAGGTTGAAAAATAATAACAGTTGGAGAAAATAATAACAGGCTGGACAAAATAATAACAGGTGGAACAAAATAATAACAGTATGGAGAAAATAATAACAGGTTGGAGAAATAATAACAGGCTGAAAAGATAATAACAGGGTGGACAAAATAATAACAGTGTGGAGAAAATAATAACAGGACGGACAAAATAATAACAGGGCGACAAAATAATAACAGTGTGAGAAAATAATAACAGGGTTGACAAATAATAACAGGCTGGACAAAATAATAACAGGGGGACAAAATAATAACAGTGTGTAGACAAATAATAACAGGTCGGAGAAATAATAACAGGCTGGACAAGATAATAACAGGGTGACAAAATAATAACAGGGTGGACAAAATAATAACAGTGTGTACAAAATAATAACAGGGCGGACAAAATAATAACAGGGCTGACAAAATAATAACAGGGCTGACAAAATAATAACAGGGCGGACAAAATAATAACAGGGCTGACAAAATAATAACAGGGCGGACAAAATAATAACAGGGCTGACAAAATAATAACAGGCGGACAAAATAATAACAGTGTGGAGAGAAAATAATAACAGGCGGGACAAAGTAATAACAGGCGGACAAAATAATAACAGTGTGAGAAAATAATAACAGGGCGGAGAAATAATAAAAGGCTGACAAAAATAACAGGCTGGACAAAATAATAACAGTATGGAGAAAATAATAAAAGGCTGGACAAAATAATAACAGTGTGTAGAAAATAATAACAGGTCGGAGTAAATAATAACAGTGTGTAGAAAATAATAACAGGTCAGAGTAAATAATTACAGGCTGGACAAGATAATAACAGGGTGGACAAAATAATAACATGGCGGACAAAATAATAACAGGGCTGACAAAATAATAACAGGGCTGACAAAATAATAACAGGCTGGACAAAATAATAACAGTGTGGAGAAAATAATAACAGGGCGGAGAAAATAATAACAGGGTGGAGAAAATAATAACAGTGCGGACAAAATAATAACAGGGCGGACAAAATAATAACAGGATGGACAAAATAATAACAGGGTGGACAAAATTATAACAGGGTGGACAAAAATAAAACAGGACGGACAAAATAGTAACAGGGCGGACAAAATAATAACAGGGCGGACAAAATAATAACAGGGGGACAACAGGGCTGGACAAAATAAAAACAGGGCTGAAAAAATAATAACAGGGCGGACAAAATTATAACAGGGTGGACAAACTTATAACAGGGCGGACAAAATAATAACAGGCTGGACAAAATAATAACAGGGCGGACAAAATAATAACAGGCTGGACAAAATAATAACAGGGCGGACAAAATAATAACAGGCTGGACAAAATTATAACAGGGTGGACAAAATAATAACAGGGCGGACAAAATAATAACAGGCTGGACAAAATAATAATACTGTGTAGAAAATAATAACAGGGCTGACAAAATAATAACAGGGCTGACAAAATAATAACAGGCTGGACAAAATAATAACAGTGTGGAGAAAATAATAACAGGGCGGAGAAAATAATAAAAGGCTGGACAAAATAATAACAGGCTGGACAAAATAATAACAGTGTGGAGAAAATAATAAAAGGGCGGAGAAAATAATAAAAGGCTGGACAAAATATTAACAGGGCAGACAAAATAATAACAGGCTGGACAAAATAATAACAGGGCAGACAAAATAATAACAGGGTGGAGAAAATAATAACAGGGCGGACAAAATAATAACAGGCTGGACAAAATAATAACAGGCTGGACAAAATAATTACAGAGTAGACAAAATAATAACAGGGCGGACAAAATAATAACAGGCTGGACAAAATAATAACAGGCTGGACAAAATAATAACAGGCTGGACAAAATAATAACAGGGCGGACAAAATAATAACAGGGCGGACAAAATTATAACAGGGTGGACAAAATAATAACAGGCCGGACAAAATAATAACAGGCTGGACAAAACAATAACAGGACGGAGAAAATAATAACAGGGTGGACAAAATAATAACAGAGTGGACAAAATAATAACAGAGTGGACAAAATAATAACAAGGCGGACAAAATAATAACAGGCTGGACAAAATAATAACAGGCTGGACAAAATAATAACAGGGTGGAGAAAATAATAACAATATGTAAAACATTGCAGTGAACATTAAATCCACTACTTCTTGAACTTTAACCATCAATCACTTTTCCAATATAACAGGGTGGACGTTCTGATCTAAAATCATGCACTACTGAGCAAAAAAAAGCTAACAAAGGTTTATCAAATAAAGAATTGAATGATCATTAAAACTGTCATTTTAAAAATATTTAATATTTCCCTTAACTTAATCATCTTAAAGAATCATTACTGGTAAAATGTCTGATAACACATTATGAAAATGAGCTACACAGGCCTATTATTAGAAAATGGAGATGTGTGGTGGTTAAATAAATGTGGTGTTTTTTTTTTAATCAACTTAAATATCTTTAGAGTTTTAATGGTGTTGTTTATGACTAAGACGGGTTTGAAATTGATATTGTTCCAACATGTTAAGGCAGTAAGACTGAATCCCAGGAATGATCTGTGTGTATATAATATTTCTTCCCTGTCTCTGATGGATTTCTTGCTCTAAAACTGAACTCAAACTAACACACTTTCCCCTCATAAATATCTTCACAGATCACGATTAAGAAAGTGACATTATGCTACAGACATGAAGCTGACATTCCATAACTAAAGCAATGATAACAATAACTGATGCTCTTCTATGCCAACTCTGGAATGTGTAATATTGATTATTACCTGAACATGAGGTAATATTTGCTTAAAGCTAACATATTTGTACAAAATATGGAGTTTCTCTTTTTTTTTCAGAAATATGCCTTTTAAGATTACATTCCAGGAATGTTTCAGAAGTCTTAAAACAGAAGGTTAGTGGAACATTCATGAAAGCATCAAAGACTTTTAGAAGAAAAAGGAACCAAAGTCATTCATTTTCTTGACATTCATCCAAATAATTAAATAATTGTCAGTACAAAAGATTAAGTTTGCTATTTATAAGCAATAGGCTAACTATAAGAAAGCTGTTGAAAAACAGTCCATATATTTACTTCTTTATCCCAACCAACTATTGTTGGTTCACAGAGCGTTCTGGGAACATTCCCAAAACATGAAGCATTTGTAACGTTTGTTTTTGATTAGCCAGGAAAGTTTTCGTTACGGAAATATGTTTTGAACTATTGTTTAATCAATATAAATAACCAGAGTACATAAACCGTCATATGTAGGATTAAATAAGATTGATTTTGTACATTAATGTGTAAGATTTCGTATATTGTACAGCCTAGCCTAGATTTTATTAAAGGTCCCATTCTTCGCGATCCCATGTTTCAAACTTAAGTTAGTGTGTAATGTTGTTGTTAGAGTATAAATAATATCTGTAAAATTATAAAGCTCAAAGTTCAATGCCAAGCAAGATATTTTATTTAACAGAAGTCGCCTACAGCGAACGGCCCGTTTGGACTACATCCCTCTACTTCCTTCTTTAATGACGTCAGTAGAACAGTTCTCTGACTAACCTCCGCCCACAGGAATACTCCCTCAACTCGCGCACTTCTTATAACTTACTGTGTTTACTCAGCGGTGATTTTCTGAAGTAAAACTGACGCTTCATCTTTTGTGTGATGTACAATAAACTTTATTAAACTCATCAGTATATTTTTGATCATTATTCGGACCTGGTCCGACACAGCAGACTTGTAGCTAGGCTATTAATAAACAATGCTGGATACATACAAGCAGATGACAAATCAGGCCCGGCGTCAAGGGGGGGCTTGGGGGGGCTTAGCCCCCCCTAAGATGATCTCAAGCCCCCCCTTGCGGTGATCTGAATGATGATTATGTGACTGAGCGTTCGTGCAGGGTTCGCCTACACACTTTATGAATAAGATAACAACGAGAACTGTCTTAACTGTTCGTGACTTTCGGCTATTAAACGTCTCACACACATGTGAAAGGAAAACCCGAAGACTGTGACACCCCAAACACTAAATGCATGACCTTATTGCCTATCTACGGTAAGCCCCGAGGGGAAAATGCATTGCACACACACACATAGAACGAGCGCCAGCACATCCAGAATGAATGCATCATAACACAATCAAACATAAGGTCTGTTACAATTATTATTATGAGGTTACTTTTATTATCAAATCAATATTACAATTAATTAGCCCCGCAATAATTTCATAGCGCATCATATTGCATAACCGACGCGGAGCGATGAAAATATTATATTAGTCCTCATTTAAAAAATGTGTTTCACACATAATAATTCTCTTTTTTTTTCACCATGAGCCACAAGAGAAATATTAAGTAAATAAATTAAGGTTAGACCTATATATACGTTATCAGAACATGCGAGTATTCAGCTCTCATCGGTCAGTTTTTACTTTCACTTTCTATAGCTAGTGAATAATGGAATGGGATTTTCTTCATTACTTTGAAGATTACTTCTTCACCGACATAACTCTTGCTCAAGTGCTTGCCTTCATAGTTTAAAATGCAAATATTTCAAATGTTGCGACGTGACGTTTTTCTTTTTCAACAACTGCGCAGAATGATGGACAACAATCACAATTCGCGCACATCTTATCCCAGCGAAATGTTTCCAAACACATTTCGCGCACGTCCTTACACCCCCCCCCCCCCCCCCCCCCCCCTTCATGCAAGCCCCCCGAAGAATTGTGAAAGCCCCCCCAAGTAGTTTGTCCTGGAGCCGGGACTGTGACAAATACGTTATAATAACCGCAATTAAACTACTAAACTATACCTGTTCCATCTCTATACAGCCCTCTGACTCTGTAAGCATTATTGTCCGACTCGAAATGAACACCGTTACTGAGAGTTTCTGATGTTATCATTATTCCATGAGATGAAATTGTCCTAAGAGTCTGAGTGCGAGCTCTTGAAGCTCCGCCCCCTGTGTCGTGCAGCAGCAGCTCATTTGCATTTAAAGGGCACACACTAAAACAGAGCGTTTTTCTGAGTCCTCAAAAAAGACAATTTAAACATGCTGTAAAAAATGATCTGTTGGGTATTTTGAGCTGAAACTTCACAGACACATTCTGGGGACATCAGAGACTTATTTTACATTTTGTAAAAAGGGGCATAGAACGGGACCTTTAAGCGCCAAATAACGACTTCAAAACATATATATAAAAAAATTATGACTAACTATAGGATAACAATAACAATAAATGAATTTCGTACCACGGAATTGCCCGGTTGTTCAGTACAAACCCATATTTATGATCTTTATGCTTTTCATACTATACGCATAGCTTGTCTTTGGCTCATTATTTTTAACTTTAAAATGAAAGCATTTTAACTGATCTAGCCTAATACAGGTTTTAATACACATCTACAAAGTATAACCTACTTTGTTTATGAAAAATTACACATTTCAGCATAGCATTATGAAAATAACACCTAAAAATGGCCTATTTGTTTCCCAAATAAATTACCAAACGGGAACGTTAGAGGAACATTATGTTCTGTGTTTGCTGGGATATTTCAAACTATTAATTAGTTTCATATTATTTTAATTTATTATAAAAATCATAAACACACTGTTTTGTAGTGCAAATAGATTTAGACTGCACTTTGTTATTCTTCTTATTCACATCGTCGCAAAATTACCTCAGTCAGTGAGCTCCTGTCAATCACACGTCACGTGCACATGCGGACCACGTGATGGCGCCATAACCCAACAAGTGTGTTTGTGTCAATTATGGCAAAAACAGAAAACATAACATAAATGCTGGCGTGCGCTTTGAAAACAGCTGACGTTAAGCAAAACTAAGGCCTATATAAACTTATTGTCTAATTTTAAAGTTTGTTTTTACATTTGACACGCTATGCTCGTTTTTTTATTAAATGCTTTAAGGAAATAAAATAAAAAACAAAACAAAACAAAAAAACATTAATGACAATTATTGTCATACATCATTGTCATCATAACATAATACAACAATACTCCAGAGTCCTTCAGTCTGACACTATGCTCGTTTTTTAGTAGGATATAAAAAATGAACAAAGTAAAATAAAATAAACACTATGTTATGCTTTTGCTATTATGATGAAGTATTCAAGGAGGCTCTGGGTGCGCGCCGAATTCGTTTTATCATGTGGATTTATTAGCTCTATATATAAAATAATAATACAAGTAAAAAGAAAGAGAAAAAAACAGAACATATTATAAACAGAAAAAGGAACAGATAAGAGATCATCATATAAATAATAGCATAAAAGCTTCACATGGAGACCTAGTGCGTTTTCCTTTTCTATATTTTAACCCAAGCAGTAACTCAATATAAGTTTCTATCTAATTTAACAAAAAGTTGTGTTGAATCAAGCACCAGTCTTCCGGTTCTCTCTCTTTTGAATCCGACACTGGCAGTTCCTCCACTGGCCACTAGAGAGTGGCTGCAGAAGAGATTAAACTGCAGTTCCTCCACTGGCCACTAGAGAGCGGCTGCAGAAGAGATTAAACTGCAGTTCCTCCACTGGCCACTAGAGAGTGGCTGCAGAAGAGATTAAACTGCAGTTCCTCCACTGGCCACTAGAGAGCGGCTGCAGAAGAGATTAAACTGCAGTTCCTCCACTGGCCACTAGAGAGCGGCTGCAGAAGGATTAAACTGCAGTTCCCCCTACTGGCCACTAGAGAGCGGCTGCAGAAGAGATTAAACTGCAGTTCCTCCACTGGCCACTAGAGAGCGGCTGCAGAAGTGATTAAACTGCAGTTCCTCCACTGGCACTAGAGAGCGGCTGCAGAAGTGATTAAACTGCAGTTCCTCCACTGGCCACTAGAGAGCGGCTGCAGAAGAGATTAAACTGCAGTTCCTCCACTGGCCACTAGAGAGGGCTGCAGAAGATGATTAAACTGCAGTTCCTCCACTGGCCACTAGAGAGTGGCTGCAGAAGAGATTAAACTGCAGTTCCTCCACTGGCCACTAGAGAGCGGCTGCAGAAGAGATTAAACTGCAGTTCCTCCACTGGCCACTAGAGAGCGGCTGCAGAAGAGATTAAACTGCAGTTCCTCCACTGGCCACTAGAGAGCGGCTGCAGAAGAGATTAAACTGCAGTTCCTCCACTGGCCACTAGAGAGCGGCTGTAGAAGAGATTAAACTGCAGTTCCTCCACTGGCCACTAGAGAGCGGCTGCAGAAGAGATTAAACTGCAGTTCCTCCACTGGCCACTAGAGAGCGGCTGCAGAAGAGATTAAACTGCAGTTCCTCCACTGGCCACTAGAGAGCGGCTGTAGAAGAGATTAAACTGCAGTTCCTCCACTGGCCACTAGAGAGCGGCTGTAGAAGAGATTAAACTGCAGTTCCTCCACTGGCCACTAGAGAGCGGCTGAGAAGAGATTAAACTGCAGTTCCTCCACTGGCCACTAGAGAGCGGCTGTAGAAGAGATATAAACATGCAGTTGCTCCACTGGTCACTGAGAGGGGCTGGTGGAAGAGTATTAACTGCATGTTCCTTCCTGGCCATAGGTGCGGCGTGTGGTAGAAGATTTTGATTTAACTGCAGTTCTCCACTGGCCTAGAGGTGGGGCTGCAGAAGAGATTAAATGCAGTTCCTCCATTTGGCCATAAGAGCGGTGCAAAGAGATTAAACGCATCCTACCACTGGACCACAACAGAGCGCGCAGAAGAGATTAACACTGCAGTCACCCACTGGCCACTAGACGAGCGCTGCAGAAGAGATTAAACTGCAGCTCACTCCACTGGCCACAAGCAGCGGCTGTAGAAGAGATTAACTGCTAGTTCCTCTACTGGCCACTATGAGAGCGGCTGCAGAAGAGATTAAACACATTTCCTCACTGTGTCATTGAGAGAGGCGGCTGTAAGAGATTAAACTGCAGTTCCTCCACTGGCCACTAGAGAGCGGCTGTAGAAGAGATTAAACTGCAGTTCCTCCACTGGCCACTAGAGAGCGGCTGCAGAAGAGATTAAACTGCAGTTCCTCCACTGGCCACTAGAGAGCGGCTGTAGAAGAGATTAAACTGCAGTTCCTCCACTGGCCACTAGAGAGCGGCTGCAGAAGAGATTAAACTGCAGTTCCTCCACTGGCCACTAGAGAGCGGCTGCAGAAGAGATTAAACTGCAGTTCCTCCACTGGCCACTAGAGAGCGTGTGTGTTCAAGTGTTTTTCATAAGTTTGTTTTTAGTTTATTTGGTGAGATTTGAGTTTGAGACTAAACTTAAAGTGTGTCGTGTGTGTGTGTGTGTGTGTGTGTGTGTGTGTGTGTGTGTGTGTGTGTGTGTGTGTGTGTGTGTGTGTGTGTGTGTGTGTGTGTGTGTGTGTGTGTGTGTGTGTGTGGTGTGTTTGTGTGTTGTCTCAGCATTTAGCATTTACATACAATGTCAAAGCCTCCGTCTCTGTTATCTTGGGAATAAAGTAGATTCGTGTACACACACACACACACACACACACACACACACACACACACACACACACACACACACACACACACACACACACACACACACACACACACACACTTGCTGCACACACGTGTGTGAGTGTGCCTGTAATATTAGGAACTACACGTATGCTAATTATAGTTTTTAGTCAGAACCTGACGACTTTATTTAAACACATTTGTATTGTGTTTATTGGAGAGAGTGGGGTAAACTGTGCACTTTACTCAAGTTCTTTAACATTTTGCAGAAATATGGAAATGTTTAACACAAACTTTATCTATTAATATGTAGTGATTAAGTAAAATCTGTATATTTCTCCGTAACACTCCTTTGTGAAACGAAAAAAAGCAAGTTTCTGTTTTTAAACATGGACTTTAATACGAGCAAGCAGAGCAAACTAAAGGCTAAACAAAAAGCTTCAAAATATGGTTAAAGTTTGTTGTTGTTGGACTCATAACTGAGCATTAACCTAACCCACCACACACACAACACACACATACACATACACATACACAACACATACACATACACATACACATACACACATACACACACACACAACACACACACACACACACACAACACACACACATAACTGAGCATTTATTGTTGCTAACGGCCAGATTTAGCTGAGCTCGACTGATAGCGCTCGAGTTATTGTATTAATAATCTGATAAAGGTTATTCCTATGAAGTGTTGACATCAGGACCATTCACACAACACACACACACACACACACACACACACACACACACACACACACACAACACACAACACACCACACAACACACACACACACACACACACACACACACACACACACACACACAACACACACACACACAACACACACACACACACACACACAAACACACACACACACACCACACACACACCACACACACACACACACATTTATATATGAGACCCAGCAGAGGAAAAATACTGTTGATGATGCCTCAAAAACACAAGGCTAATATCACAAGACACTTTGTTCAAAGGAGGGACTTCAGTCAAACCAGGAACAGAAATCAGGGAGACTTAGAATTAGACTTATTGGTCTTGGGCCAGGAAGAAGCCACATAACAACCACCTGGTACACCCTAGCAACCAGCCACATAACAACCACCTAGTACACCCTAGCAACCAGCCACATAACAACCACCTGGTACACCCTAGCAACCAGCCACATAACAACCACCTGGTACACCCTAGCAACCAGCCACATAACAACCACCTGGTACACCCTAGCAACCAGCCACATAACAACCACCTGGTACACCCTAGCAACCAGCCACATAACAACCACCTGGTACACCCTAGCAACCAGCCACATAACAACCACCTGGTACACCCTAACAACCAGCCACATAACAACCACCTGGTACACACCTAGCAACCAGCACACATAACAACCACCTGGTACACCCTAGCAACCAGCCACATAACAACCACCTGGTACACCCTAGCAACCAGCCACATAACAACCACCTAGTACACCCTAGCAACCAGCCACATAACAACCACTGGTACACCTAGCAACCAGCCACATAACAACCACCTAGTACACCCTAGCAACCAGCCACATAACAACCACCTGGTACACCCTAGCAACCAGCCACATAACAAACCACCTGGTACACCCTAGCAACCAGCCACATAACAACCACCTGGTACACCCTAGCAACCAGCCACATAACAACCACCTAGTACACCCTAGCAACCAGCCACATAACAACACACCTGGTACACCCTAGCAACCAGCCACATAACAACCACCTGATACACCCCAGCAACCAGCCACATAACAACCACCTAGAACACCCTAGCAACCAGCCACATAACAACAACCTAGTACACCCTAGCAACCAGCCACATAACAACCACCTAGTACACCCTAGCAACCAGCCACATAATAACCACCTAGTACACCCTAGCAACCAGCCACATAACAACCACCTGGTATACCCTAGCAACCAGCCACATAACAACCACCTAGTACACCCTAGCAACCATCTTAATAACCACCTGGTACACCCTAGAAACAAGCCACATAACGACCACCTGATACACCCTAGAAACAAGCCGCAGAACAATCACCTAGTACACCCTAGCAACCAGCCACATAACAACCACCTGATACACCCTAGCAACCAGCCACATAACAACCACCTGATACACCCTAGCAACCAGCCACATAACAACCACCTGATACACCCTAGAAACAAGCCACATAACAACCACCTGATACACCCTAGCAACCAGCCACATAACAACCACCTGATACACCCTAGCAACCAGCCACATAACAACCACCTAGTACACCCTAGCAACCATCTTAATAACCACCTGGTACACCCTAGAAACAAGCCACATAACAACCACCTGATACACCCTAGCAACCAGCCACATAACGACCACCTGATACACCCTAGCAACCATCCACATAACGACCACCTGATACACCTAGAAACAAGCCGCAGAACAACCACCTAGTACACCCTAGCAACCAGCCACATAACAACCACCTGATACACCCTAGCAACCAGCCACATAACAACCACCTAGTACACCCTAGCAACCAGCCACATAACAACCACCTAGTACACCCTAGCAACCATCTTAATAACCACCTGGTACACCCTAGCAACCATCTTAATAACCACCTGGTACACCCTAGCAACCATCTTAATAACCACCTGGTACACCTAGCAACCATCTTAATAACCACCTGGTACACCCTAGCAACCATTTTAATAAACACCTGGTACACCTAGAAACCATCTTAATAACCACCTGGTACACCCTAGCAACCATTTTAATAAACACCTGGTACACCCTAGCAACCAGCCGCATAACAACCACCTGGTACACCCTAGCAACCAGCCACATAACAACCACCTGATACACCCTAGCAACCAGCCACATAACAACCACCTGATACACCCTAGCAACCAGCCACATAACAACCACCTAGTACACCCTAGCAACCAGACACATAATAACCACCTGGTACACCCTAGCAACCATCTTAATAACCACCTGGTACACCCTAGCAACCAGCCACATAACCACCTGGTACACCCTAGCAACCAGCCACATAACAACCACCTGGTACACCCTAGCAACCATCTTCATAACCACCTGGTACACCCTAGCAACCAACTTAACAATAATTTAGCAATGCATAAAACCTTCAGAACACACGACAGGAGGGGTTGCATGCAAAAGCAAAATAAAACAAACATGTTTCATTATCCTATGGATATTCAGAAAAATCTTACATAAAATAATGTGTGTTGGGGTGTGTGTGTGTGTGTGTGGTGTGTGTGTGTGTGTGTGTGTGTGTGTGTGTGTGTGTGTGTGTGTGTGGTGTGTGTGTGTGTGTGTGTGTTGTGTGTGTGTGTGTGTGTGTGTGTGTGTGTTGTGTGTTGTGTGTGTGTGTGTGTGTGTTGTGTGTGTGTGTGTGTGTGTGTGTGTTGTGTGTGTGTGTGTGTGTGTGTGTGTGTGTGTGTGTGTGTGTTGTGTGTGTGTGTGTGGTGTGTGTGTGTGTGTGTGTGTGTGTGTGTGTGTGTGTGCTGTATAAGTGAAGTGTGTTGTGTGTGTGTGTGTGTGTGTGTGTGTGTGTGTGTGTTGTGTGTGTGTGTGTGTGTTGTAGCTGTATAAGTGAACGTGTGTGTGTGTGTGTGTGTGTGTGTGTGTGCTGTATAAGTGACGTGTGTGTGTGTGTGTGTGTGTGTGTGTGTGTGTGTGTTGTGGTGTGTGTGTGTGTGTGTGTGTGTGTGTGTGTGTGTGTGTGTGTGTGTGGTTGTGTGTGTGTGTGTGGTGTGTGTGAGTCGTGAGTGTTGTGGGTTGTGTGTAGCCACAAGCTTGTCTGAGAATCACAACATGGATGTAGTTAATGTAGAAGTGTGTACAGGCTAAGTGTGTATGTTGTGTGTGTGTGTGTGTGTGTGTGTGTGTGTGTGTGTGTGTGGTGTGTGTGTGTGTGTGTGTGTGTGTTGTGTGTGTGTGTGTGTGTGTGTGTGTGGTGTGTGGTGGGTGTATTCTTTTTTTTTTTTCATTAGTACCCAAACTGGTCATATATGACACACAGAGATCTATGAGAGATCGATTCCACACACACTGATGCACACACACTGATGATGATGATTAACTTTTATTCAAACGTGTCTATCTCTGAATCAAAGCGCTTCACTCAATAAAGTCAGAGTCGATATTCAGTGTTTGATCAGTCTGTGTTTGAGTCTGTGTGCCTAAAATATCGGACTCACATTTTCTCACCAAAGCTGAACTCGGGTCAGAGTTCTCAGGTCATGTAGGAGAACAATGGAGCCGTTAAACACTATATATCACTCTCACTTTACTCTCGTTTCTTTTCAAGCTTATATCACACCTCTCTCTCTCTCTCTCTCTCTCTCTCTCTCTCTCTCTCTCTCTCTCTCTCTCTCTCTCTCTCTCTCTCTCTCTCTCTCTCTCTCTCTCTCTCTCTCTCTCTCTCCCCTCTCTAATGGCTAATGGCCTCGAGTCTGGAACACTGAGCCCAAAACCTGCTGTGTTTCCACTGTGCTTCATTAAAACATGCCCGTAACACGCCTCTCTGAAACAGAGCCACACAAACCCGGCGTTTCAACAACTAAAGGAAGTTTTATCAGAAAACGAATCAGAAAGAAATCACTGGAAACAGCGAGATCGTAAAACGAACACGATAAAGCGAACGTTTACTGGCATTTTCTCCTTAACGTAAAGGTTGAGGCGCATCTATCACTGTTTTTCATGTTAGTAGAGTAATACCGTAATAACTTCAAATAACTTCAAATAGACGCCTGTCTCTTTTACACGCCTGGTGTGGCGACAGGTTTGGGTAAATAAAGGCCGTTCTCAAATAGAGGCCGGGTCTGTTCCCTTTCGAGGGAACTCGAACTGCGTCGGTTACGACAATAGGGGAACGCCCTTCAGCGTAGCACGTCTGAATTTATGAATGAAAACGAATCCAATTCTATTGGCGTTGCGTGATGACGTAGTGTGTGACAGCATAAGCGGATGTATACAAAAGCACGCCGGCACACAGAAATGTCAGCTTTTTGCTATTCAGCAAGCACTCTGTGTTTTGTCTCAAATATCTGCACTTATTATCATGGCAAGCGAGCAGTTTAAGAAGTGTGTGTTCCCATGCCCTCGTTATATTACGGCTGGGGACACACACGAGATGTGTGTGTCTTGTATGGGAATGCAGCACGCCCAGGGAGCCCTCGAGGGGGCTGCTTGCGGCCACTGTGAATCTCTTTCTATGAGAGTGCTGCGTTCCCGTCTGGCTTTATTTTCTGAGGACGGCCAGATGCGCGCTCCCTGCGGTTCAGGTCCTGCATCTGCCGAGGCGATGCGGCGGCTTAGATCGTGGGGCTCGCAAAGAGAGCTATCAGAGGGATCAGGACTGCCGAGGCACTTTCCCAATCCTCATCTGAAAGCTCAGATTCCCCTGTCCCCCGTTCGGAAGCCCAAAAAGGGGCTTCCCCCCTCTAAGCAGACCATCAGCAACTGGATCGATGGCCTATCAGGTGCGCAATTTGCCTTCACTTATGGTCATGAGGGCTCACTCCACCTGATGCATAGCATCCTCTAGAGCCCTCCTATCAGGGGTTTCTATACATGACATTTGTGAGGCGGCTGGCTGGGCCACTCCGCACACATTCATGAGGTTTTACAGTCTAGACCTTCCCTCTACACCCGGTGCACGAGTGCTTTCGTCCTAGGTTGTGCCTGAAGACAGCTTCACACTAGGATGAGCGGGGTTCCTTGTAGTAAAGTGGGTATCTCGTTCCCCTAGTGTCATAACCGACGCAGTTCGAGTTCCCTCGAAAGGGAACGTTCCCTGAGAAAGGGAACGAGACACTGCGTCGGTTCGCCACACCTCACCCCGCCTGGAGCACTTGCTTCATAGCAAAAGCTGACATTTCTGTGTGCCGGCGTGCTTTTGTATACATACGCTTATGCCGTCACACGCTACGTCATCACGCAACGCCAATAGGATTGGATTCGTTTTCATTCATAAATTCAGACGTGCTACGCTGAAGGGCGTTCCCCTAGTGTCGTAACCGACGCAGTGTCTTGTTCCCTTTCTCAGGGAACAAGGGTTACATACGTAACCCGAGACATTTTTTAGTTTCGGGTTGTATTTAATCTTCTAAAACCCATCAGATCATCCGCTTTTTGGTGGCCGCCAAAGCAAATTTGTGTCCCGTCAAAGCCTTTTTTGATCGGTGAGTGATGTAGAGTAGAATGGCTGCTGCGCTAACAGAGAGAGAGAGAGAGAGAGAGAGAGAGAGAGAGAGAGAGAGGGGAGAGAGAGAGAGAGAGAGAGAGAGAGAGAGAGAGAGAGACCCGGCTGCGTGCACTCTCACGTATTCAAACACTGACTTGCTCTCTGTCCCTCGCGCATATTAATCAAAATCAATGGACACGATAGTAAAAGGTCGGAAGACCACAGTTTCACGTGGAGCATTTGGAGATTTTTAGAGATTAGAGACTCTAGAAACAACATCTTAATGAACAACATCTCAACACTAAATTATAAAGGCCTGTCTCATATAGACGCCTGTCTCAAATACAAGCCGGTGCAGTTCGACGATTTGGGAAAATAAAAGCCCGGGTTATTATTTGAAGTTTTACGGTAGGCTATAATCTGTGTTTACACAGCATTTTTAAAAATGGCGGGTGCTGGGGTTTCGCGTTCGTTCGGCCAATCAGCATACACTAACGTCACGGATAGCTCCTATAGCTCTTAGACCGACTCTGAAGTAGGAGCTTAATTAGTTCCTCCAAAAGGAGTTTCTAGGACTAAAATCGTTCGTTCCTGCGGTGCGAACACACAACAAAAACCGAGTGCTTCTGCCAATAGTTCTAGAAACTATGAAAAGGTTCCTCCGGTGCGGAAACCCCTTTAGCCATTGTTTGGCTGCTAACTGCTCCTGGCTCTGTGCTTTCTGCTCCAGGAGGAGGCGGATCCATGTAGACCCAATCAAGGCCAGGACCGTCTCTGACCTCTTGACTCCTCATTCTCACAAAGCGCTGCAGTGGTTCTTGGATTTACTCATTTTTATTTCCATTTGTTGCATAATTATAGCCAGATCACTGTAATCTTGCTGGCTTCCACCTCCACAAGGCCAGTCCTCTCAGAATAACGTTGCTTTTCCAAGGCTGAAGGCCATTTTATTATGTACAGATCCTGAGTGGCAGCTCATTGTGGAGGTTGATGCCTTAGAGGTTGGGATTGGGGTGATCCTTTTCCAGCAAACCCTGGGAGATGGTAAAGTGCAATCTTGTGCCTGCCTATTACTTCCTTATCTTAACGTCCAAGCTCCAAAAAATCTTACGTCAGATGCCCTGTCCCACCATTTCACTGCCCCAGATGACCCAGTCATACTCCTGAACCTATCATCAAGCCCGAATGGATGGTGTCAGCTGTCAGGACATTGGGGTGGGGTCAGGGAGGCGCTTCATTCAGCTAAGATGCCCAGGAGATGCCCAGGAGATGCCCAACAGATGTCCAGGAGATGCCCAGCAGATGCCCAGGAGATGCCCAGGAGATGCCCAGCAGATGTCCAGGAGATGCCCAGCAGATGCCCAGGAGATGCCCAGAGAACATATTATTTGTGCCTAGGGTGATCCTGCGCTCCTGCGGAGCCACTCATTAAGGCTTGCCATCCGGGATTGAAGAGGACACTGAAATGCCAGCAAATGCCATATGCCAGAAATGTTGGTGGCCTTCCATTCAGTGTGTTACTGCCTGCTCAGTCTGTGCCCAGAATAAATCCAACATGCCTCCCTCATCATCCCTCTCCATCCTGGGTCCCACTTTGCCTTGTATTTTGTCACAGGCATTCCCCTGTCCAGTGGAAATTCCTTCATCCTTTCTGTGATGTATCCACTGGTCCACTTTATTCCCTCCCTAAGCTCCCCTTTGCTAAGGAGACAGCACTGGCGGCGGTAGACCCCGTCTTCCAGATCCACGAGCTTCTGCTGAATGTGGTCAGGGAGTCTCTTCAGGCTGGGGAGAGATGCTGTGAGGTATTCTGGACCGGTTCCCCGTGTCTTAGCTCTGCCTCCTCAAATCCCCATTATTTATTCTTCTTGTGTGTGTGCTGTTCCCTGCCGTCATTTGCCCTTGTCTGTTATTGGCTTCAGGATTTTCTGCCTGTTTTCCCTGACTGGTCTTGTCTGCCTGATTATGGTCTCTGACCCGCCTTGGACCCTGAGGCCCTGTGTCCACCAAAGTGTTATAATAATAATAATTTGTTACATTTATATAGCGCTTTTTCTAGGTACTCAAAGCGCTTTACATAGAAGGGGGAATCTCCTCAACCACCACCAATGTGCAGCATGATGCGACGGCAGCCATATTGCGCCAGAACACCCACCACACACACACACATTTTAACTATTTATTTAAGTCCACTTAAAAGAAATGATTTACAGGGACACAAATATAGATGCAGTCAAATGGATGCACATAATCATGGACCAGTGGCATACAGCAGATTTTCACAATATTTAGCGTCACTCAGTTGTTATAGATACAAGTAGCACCGTCTCCGCCAGATATGACGGCTGCCTATAATAGCAGACAGAGCACAGTACTTTGCTAGCCGTTTAGCCCTCTTTTTGGGCATCCCTAGTTGTTGAAGCCCCCTTGCAACCAGCCTGTGTGTGTGTCCTAAGCTGCCAAATATGAGCACAAGAACTCTAACCTACCTAACCTAACTCTGAGATGACGTTTAGGAGTGGTTGATCTTTAATCATCTTAGTCATAAAGGCTTCTTCCATTCTAGATTCAAAGGTACATACCACCTCCACAACGAACACCTCACTGATCTCTTCATTAATCACCACAATATATGGTGTATTTGCAAGCACATGAGAAAAGGTTTCAGGGCTATTACAATTCTGAAACATAGATGATTTTACACAAGAATGTTTGTACATTTTTACAGCAGATGAGAAAAGGCTTGATATGTTCTTCACTATAAGATCCACTATTCTGTCGCACATAGAACACGCACATAGAACACGCACATAGAACACACACACACACACACACACACACACACACACACACACACACACACACACACACACACACACACACACACACACACACACACACACACACACACACACACCAGCTTACTGGTGGAAGGACTTTTAATGACCACAGAGAGTCAGGACCTCGGTTTAACGTCTCATCTGAAGGACGGTTTGCCGCGATATTTCAGGCAGCTGGCGTATTTTTCCAATTGTTGTCAATGGGAGCACTGCGTTCTTAAAACGCCATGAGTGTAACGAGGCGCTAAGCGTTCAGCAGTTTTTATCAGTCGCCGAGAATTGGAGAACTTCGGGTAAAATGCAGCACTAATCACTGCCCCTTTTTACCCATCCGTCCAATCACAGTGGAGGAGGGGCGGGGCTAATACCACACCGACCAACCGCCACATTCTGCTTGTACAACGTCAACAGATGACAACAAGCATAATAACGGAACAAAATAATTTAAAACAAGATCCAGATCAAATCCGTTACATTGTATCGACATTTTTATATAGAAACTGTAAAATGAGATACTAGTAACGTATTAGTAAGATATTCCGTATCATAGCAAAGCGTCTCAACTGGAAGTTAAAAAAAAAGGCTGCCAAAATGCTCTCAAGCGCAACAGCTAGGTGTTTTTAGCAGAGCGGCTAGCGTTTCCAGCTAAACACGCTTTGGTGGACACGCGGCCTGAGTTATCTGCTCCTGACCTGTTTCCCTGGTTTCTCCATCTGCACAATAACAAAGTACATTTACTTGAGTACTGTACTTAAAGGGATAGTTCACCCAAAAATGAAAATTCTGTCAGTAATTACTCTCCCTCATGTCGTTCCAACTCCGTAAGACTTTTGTTCATCTTCGGAACACAAATTAAGATATTTGTGATTAAATCTGAGAGCTGGGTCACTCCTCCATAGGCTTCTGAGGGATTGAAACTTGACAGCCCCGAAAAGTTATTAAAGAAATCGTTAAAATAGTCCAAGTGACTACAGTGGCTCAATCTTAAGTTTATCGAGCTACGAGAAAACTTTTTGAGTGCAAAAAACAAACTAAAATAGCAACTTTATTCAAGTATTCTCTTTGGGCCTGGAGATTTCACGTATTGTTATTGCGCAACGCTTCTGGTTGAACGTCACACGCATCACACACATGACCAGCGTCGGCCAATAGTGAGCCTACGTGTGACGTATAACACAGAAGCGCTGCGCAGTTACACTACGTCAACAGCTTAGGAGAATGACACGGAAGAGAAGAGATGGTTGAATAAAGTCGTTATTTTTGTGTTTTTTTGCGCACAAAAAATATTCTCGTCGCTTGATAAACGAGCCACTGTAGTCACTTGGACTATTTTAACGATTTCTTTAATAACTTTTCGAGGCTGTCAAGTTTCAATCCCTTAGAAGCCTATGGAGGAGTGATCCAGCTCTCAGATTTAATCACAAATATCTTAATTTGTGTTCCGAAGATGAACGAAAGTCTTACGGGGTTGGAACGACATGAGGGAGAGTAATTACTGACAATTTTTGGGTGAACTATCTCTTTAAGTACACTTTTTGAGTATCTGTACTTTACTTGAGTATTATTCTTTCTGGAAACTTTTTACTTTAACTTTACTACATTTGATACTCCAAATACATTTCTGTCCAGGTCCGTGAGTAGACAGTAGTAACGTCAGTCATAGGGATCAACATACGCATCAGATTCTGGTTGGAAATGAATGTCGGGTTGACTGATGTTGGTTTCTGACATCAACTTTATTTTTATTTTCAACGTTGGATTTAGTCTTCTAAATGCGAATTTTGTCAGTGTTTTGGAGCACACTAACTTATAAATAACAGTAAGGCTAACATATCCATACTAAAAGCCAAAAAACAGCCATTTGTGTGTCTGAAACCATTGTGGACGTTATTGAGTGCACTTATTCAATCTCACATGCAATCCCACTACCGGAACTGTGTTCTAGACATACATTTGATATTAATATGAGCGTAGGCAAGCATAGATTCAGAGACATAAGCTACTGTAAGTATTAACAATGATAAAACAATGCATTACTTTTGATACTTAAGTACTAATAAAAAACGAGTAATTCTGTACTTTTACTTAAGTAAAAATCGGTCTTTAACACTTTTACTTGTAACGGAGTAATATTTGACCAGTAGTATCAGTACTTTCACTCAAGTAAGGAAGTTGAGGGGCTTTTATAAATCTAAGGTGGATCTATTGAAGACGTATAATAGATTACTTAAGCGCGCTGAAAGAACACCACAGACAAAGTACAATCAACATGGGAAAATCTCACAGTAAAACTGGAAGCTGTGAAAAAATGATACACTGGTGTTTTGCCAGATAAGAAGTTTATCTATATCATCGTTATACTCCTTTAATTCCTTTTATAACCGTTCTTGCTTTTATATTGTGATTATTTTAATTAATGTCTGTGTAAAGCACTTTGAATGACCATAGTGTATGACATGTTCTATATAAATAACCTTGAGATCATCACAGACGGGTTTGGGTTCTCTCTATATGACTGGCCTTGATAACACCAGATCCCTTTATGCATTTATAGCTTTCTTTGGGAGTGTGAACATTTTTGTAAGGCACCAGTAAGGCTGGGATGGAGTGAGGGGTGTGTGTGTTCCTACCTAAACATATTTTGGGGACAAATTTGTAGCCTCCCCTTAGGGATGTCCTTATTCGTAAAAATGTTTTTAAAAAAAGTTTTTTTGGGGGAAAAATGCGAAACGTTGTCTGGGTTTAGGGTTAGGGAAGGGTTAGGTGTGTGTGTGTGTGTGTGTGTGTGTGTGTGTGTGTGTGTGTGTGTGTGTGTGTGTGTGTGTGTGTGTGTGTGTGTGTGTGTGTGTGTGTGTGTGTGTGTGTGTGTGTGTGTGTGTGTGTGTTGTGTGTGTGTGTGTTGTGTGTGTGTGTGTGTGTGTGTGTTGAGAAAGGTTTTTCACCCTTATCTAGGCTAGTGCTTTAGCCTGCATTTCCTGTCCCTTACAAACTGCTTCCTGTCCTTGGCGTTGGAGCCTTCAAACACACACACACACACACACACACACACACACACACACACACACACACACACACACACACACACACACACACACACACACACACACACACACACACACACACACACACACACACACACCCTGTCCCGCATGCACAGACAGCTCTACACATAGACTCAAATTTATGAATATACGCACACACTGTCGCCAGGCCTTTGTGGGGAATTACACAATAGCACTGGCTCCTGAGAGCTGGGGGACTTTACATGAGTCAGACGGAGCTGTATATGTGTTCACACTCACACAAACACACACACACACACACACACACACACACACACACACACACACACACACACACACACACACACACACACACACAATGGTTTTTCACAACTTCATCCAGTAATATTAACACTTTCTCTTCTCTTCTATTTTTTTCTCTTTTTTAATCTAACCTGCGTTATATTGTCATCCTACTGTTAGTTTCACTGCTTATATTGTTTGGATAAAAGCGTCTGCTAAATGAATAAATGTAAAGCAAATGTAAAGTAAATGGTTGCTGTATTACAGTGCTACGGAGGGCGTCACACATGTGCCAGATATGTGTGTGTGTGTGTGTAAGATGCTCTTCTGACACGCATACAATCATGAAGCCATTATAACACAAAGAGTTACAGAATAAAAAAATTCAAATCAAGGTGAGCAGAAAATAGGATGTGGTTTCGGTGAAGTTCCCGATTTCTCCGTTAACACACACACACACACACACACACACACACACACACACACACACACACACACACACACACACACACACACACACACGAGCACAGACACTTCGATCAGTTCTCAAAACGCGAACATTTACATTCACATTTTACAGCAATAATCCTCAACTAGCCTTATATTACACACAAAACCTTTAGATATTACTGAGTTCACAATTTTCAATAGTTTGTTTTTAATAGCCTACTAAATAATTTAATTTACCTTGCATATGATTAAACAAAACACTGTCTCGTTTTAAACTCTAGATTTTAAATATCACTGTATACTGTAAAGCCAGTTTAATAATTACTAATGTTAAAACACAGAGTTTGAACTTGCAAAACTACTTAATATTCAGTGACTATCTAAACTCAAAGGCCTGAGAGTTCCTTCACTGAATACAATGCAACACTTTCTCTTCATTATCAGTGTGTGTAATCCTCCTACTACTGTTCGCAAATGCAGGATAAATCTACAGTCAGGATATTAATCCTAAAACAAACATTTATCGCTTCCGTGAGGCAAACATTTTAATTGCAGCTCTTAATAAACGATTAAAAGTTTGCGAAATAAAAGTTAAATCACTTTACAATTACAAAAATTCGTTATGCTTGCGCTGTTTTATCATTATGACAAATAAAAAGCACATTCGTTTTAAGAATATGCCAGAGAGAAAATAAAAGCGTTTCTGCCTGAGTAAAAGTTAAATTACATTTATTCATGCAATGCGTTTTTGTCATAAATAAACAGAAACAGTAGTAACTTTTCATCAGGTGATGTGATTAGCCTATTGCAGCACGATCTCATGAAAGTGCGTTTCTAAAGCACGGATTTTATTTCTCGTGCCATTTATACGCCAAAAATAGTTTTTGCGTGCATATGATAGCCTACGCGAGTGTGTGTGTGTGTGTGTGTGTGTGTGTGTGTGTGTGTGTGTGTGTGTGTGTGTGTGTGTGTGTGTGTGTGTGTGTGTGTGTGTGTGTGTGTGTGTGTGTGTGTGTGTGTGGTGTGTGTGTGTGTGTGTGTGTGTGTGTGTGTGTGTGTGTGTGTGTGTGTATGTAGGCCTACACACGAAAACTATTTCTGGCGTATAAATGACACGAGAAATAAAATTCGTGCTTTATATACAAACTTGAAAAGCTTCATTAGATCGGCTGGGTTAGGCCTATTCACGTGCTTTTTTATCAACATGACAAATAAAAAGCGTTTTAACACACACTACTAACACATTCGTTTTGATTGCTAGAAAGTAAATAAGAGTGTTTCTAATGCTTGAGTTAAAGTTAAATCACGAGAGCAATTCATTAGTCATAAATAAACGCGTAAACGGGAACCATAAGAACTTTGCACAAACATATGCTCTGTCAGCTGATGTGATTATTCACATGCTTTATATTCTTTGAATATAGAAAAGTGAAATGTCTCGAGGGAAGAGTCTCTGTGAACGCGCAGTGTTTGTGAACGCGCAGTCTCTCACACCTTCCCCGGCTCGGTTCGGTCCGCCCACGAGTCACTATTGGTGGAGTTTAAATCTGTGTGCACTCCTGACCTTACTGGATATACTGTATGCGCTCGGCACTGGGACACTAGCAGAGGACATCCAGTGAAGGAAGTTTCCAGGCCGCGCAGAGTCCAGTTTATCATCGGGGATCACCGGAGACACGCGCGCGCGCCGCGGGCAGGAGATGAGCAGTCCCGATGCGGGTTACGCCAGTGACGACCCGAGCCTGAGCCGAGCCAGAGCCAGAGCCGAGCCTGACCCGAGCCTGAGCCGCGGCACGAGCTCAGTCATGATGCCCGGCGCGCGACAGTGCGCGTGGCCGGAGGTGGACGCGCTTCACGCGCTCTCGGACGCCAAAGCGAAGCGCGGAACCAGCGAGGCGCGCGTCCGCAGGCCGATGAACGCGTTCATGGTTTGGGCAAAAGACGAGAGAAAGAGACTCGCGCTGAAAAACCCGGACCTGCACAACGCAGAGCTCAGCAAAATACTCGGTGAGTACAAATATAAGTCTATTATTGTTTATTATATCAGCAGCTTTTGTTCAAAATCATAATTATTCAAATCATATATTCACTCTTTGGTTGAATCAGGCAATCAGGCTGGATTGGCAAAAGTCAAATTGCATATAAATACAGCTTTAAATTAGTAATGTGGGAAATATGCATAAAAAACACAAGAACGCAGACTTTGCGATACACGAAGTTTACATTGACCCAAGGGGAAATAAAAGTAGAATCTAAATTATATATTAATATCATTCGACATGGGTGTAAAGTGAATGCATTACAGCTCGTTTAAAAGAGGGGAAAAAAGTTTAAAATATTTCAGCAACAGTTTTTATAGTAAAATATTTTATAAAATGTAAAAATTACTTTTAAACTGTAACATACCCGAAGATAAACTATTATTTGTGAATAAGCAATGCTGAAAAAAATAAATTTTTTTT